>VZRI01005362.1:99745-128631 GCA_013397515.1 Upupa epops
AGCGCAGAGCCCCGCCCCCGGCGCTCCGCCTCTGCGCGTGACAGGCCCCGCCCCGCGCACGTGCCGGGGTGAGGCCGGACAGGCCCTGGGGGTTGCGGGGCCTCATCCCGCGGCGGGGCGGGCGGGACAGCGGTTACTCGGTGCCCTCAGGGCTCAAGGGCAGCCGCGGGCGCCCTCTGGCAGCTCGCCCAGGGCTTCCCCAGTCCGGCCGTGCAATGCAGCGGTCTCTGGCAGTGCACGCGCGCAAGCGCCTCCAGCTGAAGGGCAGGTGCCCCGGGTCTGTGCTCTCCCTGCAGCCTGGCCCAGCTCTCTGCCTCTGCTGCTAGGACTGACCCATTGGTCATTAGAATCACAGAATTACTGAGGCTGGAAAAGCCCTCTGAGCTCATCCAGCTCAGCCTGAGACCTAACATCACCACGTCAGCCAGACCAGGGCACTAAGGGCCACAGCCAGGCTGTCCTTAAACATCTCCAGGGATGGGGACTCCACCACTGCCCTGGGCAGTCCAGTCCAGTGCAGTCCAGTCCAGGCTCTGATCACCCTCTCTGTGAGGAAGGGCTTCCTAACATCCAACCTAACCCTCTAGGGCAGCTTCAGGCCCTGCTCTCTTGTCGTGTCACTAGTTGCCTGGGAGAAGAGTCTGAAAGGGAAGTTTTCTGTGCTGCTTTCACAAAACTGGGGTAATTGTGGCAGGCATTCTGTGCGCAAGAGTCCAACAGCCCAAAGTATTGGGTCAGATGATGGTGAGCTCCTACGCAAAGAAGTCCTTCCCCGGCCTGTGGGCTGTGTGACTGCTGGCTGGGGGCTGTGCTGCTGTACACCCTGCTGACCAGCCAAGTAGGTGCTGACATGAGACCCCACCTATGGGGTGTTTTAAACCCCCTTTCTTTGCAAAGAGAAATCTAGAAAATGCACACTCGAAAAGCTTATGTTAAGGGGCTGTTAAAGGTCTGGAGCAGTCAGAGTTCAACTTGCTAGAGCATACCCCAGCTCAGTTGTGTATTGTACAGGCTGTGTGGTGCTCTCCATAATTACAGGATTCATTTCTTTTCTCTCAAAAGATTGTCAGCGCTTGAGAATGATGGGTCGTGGAGGATGAGACTGATCTGGGTAAGGAAAGAGGCAGGTTAACTTGCACCAGGTGTTGGAAGCTGCAGCCCATGGTACAGGCAGTAGCAAGAAGAAGGCTGGTCATTCAGAGAGGCCATGGGTACTGACTGATGGATGTGCTGGGTAGATCACTTGAGCTCAGATTTTTGTAGGTGATTGCTAGTTAATTCCGCATGCCCACCTCGAGCTACTAAAAGGCTAGCAGGAATGTGTGAAATGCTCCTAAATGACAGCTGAAATAAGTGGAAGCTGTACTTTGAGCATGTGCTGCAGGACAACACATCCTCTGACAAAAATCACCCTTGTTTGGTTCAAGGTGATACCTAAACTTAATGGCTGCCTTTAACCTTCACCTTTGGCTAGCATCTCTGCTTCGCCTCAGACAGGCTGTGAAAATCACATCTAAAAAGTGATTGTATTCTGTAGGGGCAACAGGCATAAAACAGTCTGAGTCATGTTGCCAGCAGAGCAGGATCTGTGCATCATGTGGTAAATAGTGCCTCAGGCAACAGGCTGAGCAAGGAATGTGAAACTAAACACTGTACCTGGTCAGGATCCACCTGAGCAGGCAGCAAGACAGCAGGCTCCTGGTATGTAGAGACCGCACTGTTACTCACGTGCAGAACACCGGTAAGTTAAGGTCAACTGCAAGGATAGGGTGTGCATTGTTCCAGTGTGTGGCTAGTAAAAGGAGTGGTGGATTAGCCAGTAAGTGAAGACAAGCAGACCTAACTTGTGAGAATAGAAGAAGGTGAGAAGACACTATTTTTATAGTTGTTACTCAAACTATTGAAGTTGTCTTTAGCAAATTGCTTTCTTGAAGCAAATCCAGTAATCTCAACGATTGCAGCAGAGCTTTGTTATGGGAAGGAAAAAGAATTCCATGTAATTGATGTAATTTGATGTCCTCCCATATTTTTTGTTTAATTTTATTAAGAGGAAAGAAATAATAAGTTTATTAATTTTGTAGTGATTCCTAATGTGTAACCTGAGTTCAGTTGATAGAAGCTGATGGGAAGAACTGTTCTTGTTGATTTCCAGAAGGAGTTGATTTCCGGCTGCTGTGTGTGTCTGTATATTTTCTTAACAAGATAAAATATTTCTTAAACAAAACTTTTTGGTTTTAATCTTGACAGGAGAAGTAATTGCCTTTGAAATGCTCAGTCGTTATCAGCATCCTAGATGAGGAATAAAACCCTGTGAGAACTTGTCAAATAATATTCACAGGCATCTAAAATGACTTCAGGGTCAGCAGATAATTTGCAGGTTCATTTTGGCATCAGTCAGACACGTGAAATAAATTATTCTTTGGGGGTTTATTTTGCCATTAGGTTAAATAATTTATTCTTATCTCCAATACCCAGTGGCTGACCTTGGTGTCTGTGACACTTTCTCATTCCTAAGCCCAAGCTGAACATGAGTTGGTAAATCAGGCAGGTGGATAATGCTTCAGCTGAACATTCTCATCTGTAGTTGGGCTAAAACATGGCTGCAGTCACTCAGCTTGATTTAGATGTGAGCCTGGGTTGGCTCTCAACAATCATTTTATCTTTTTTACTAATAATATTTGTGTCCTCACGTGTCATATTTTCTGAGAAGCTTAGAACTATTGCTTTGAAATGTAGTGTAGTAGGGAGATGAGTTTGATTTGGTGAAGATGTAGGACAGAGGTAATGGGATTCTGTGATCATGTCTGTTCTGCATGGCACAGCTTCGCATTTATCTGCTCAGCAGCTCTACCTCTTACAAAACCCACCCATCTGCAGTGAGTAGCAGTAAAGCACTTAGTAGTGTAGTGCCTCTAGCTTATCAATATCAGATATGAGCTCTTGTAGTTTTAGATTCAAACTGTGTTAAGTGGCTGTGGCTGCAGGCGATGGCACAGGGCTTGCAAAGGCAGCAGGGTGAACAGCCCTGCAGGAGGGATTATTGGGGGATAATTGCATTCAGCATCCAACAGGCTGCAATAAACCCTGTCCCTTGTGTTTTCAGAGGCTGCACAGTGGAGTTCTCAGAGATCTTGAGCGTCAGAATCAGAAAAAGGAGAATATTCGCCTACTGGAAGAGCAGATTGCTTTGACAAAGCAGCTTATGGAAGAGAGAGACAACACCCTAATGGAAAAAGGGACTCAGAAGTCCTAAAGAGAGATCTGAGTCATTAGAGCCTGGATTAAAGACTTGTAGAGACCATTGGTGTCTAACTACTTGCAAGGGTTTCATTAAACAGAGCTAACCTGTGAAAGACTTTCTTCTGTATAGATTATAATTCCATCCCCAAAACTGTAGTGTGGACACAGAACATTTGCTTTGACTGTGGAGATCTGGCAGGCATATCCAGCGTGGATGGACTTGTTCAGTGCAGAGAGGAATAGCTCCTTGTTCTGCAAACACCATCCAGGATGGCTAATAATGTTCACATGAGCAGGCTGCTAAGCCGCCATGATGATGAAGCCACCAGGACCTCCACATCAGAAGGTCTGGAGGAGGGTGAAGTGGAAGGAGAGACCCTCCTGATTGTTGAGTCAGAGGATCAGGCTTCGGTGGATTTATCGCATGACCAAAGTGGGGACTCTCTGAACAGCGATGAGGGGGATGCATCCTGGATGGAGGAGATGTCCTATTACTGCGAGAAGTGCCAGAAGTGGATTCCAGCAAGTAAGCCTGCCAGTAGCATCATGTTTCACTTGCATTGTGCTGAGGTTACTCTTTGTAAGGTGATGATACTGTCCTGTCTGCCTGTTTTACAGGGCAGCCCATTCTGTGTTAGAAGAGAAAAGCTGTCTTGGCATTGCATGGAGCCCTACAGCCTTGTTGCCCGTGGAGTGTGTTAGGCACTTTAATCCCTGGGTGTCCAAAGCTGATGCTCCCTGTAAAGACTGTGTAATGAGTAGAGAGCAAGGGTATGACTTTAGAAACACGCACACTCTCCTGACTCTTGCCTCTAGGAAGTTTAGGAGCCTTTGCCCGAGGAACTGGTCCTCTCAGCACTTGGATAATAATAATGCCCCTTGCTGTGAAGCTCTGTGGAGGAAAAGGGCTTGGGGTGGCATTACTCCATTCTTACTTTATTTCGAGTCAGTTTATCTCATCCAAGGAGATGTCAGTCTTTAATGGTCTCCCTGTAATGTGAACTCAAGTCAGCTTTCACCTGAGTGTCCAGCCTGTGCAGCTAACTCTGCACTTGAAGCAAATGGCAGAACTCAGTCCTTCTGCTTTTGGTTGCTTGATGTAAGATGGTTGCTGTTGGCAGAGTAACAGACTACACTCTACTAGATTATCAAATACGTTATGAGATGTGAAAGCTACATACCACTAAGCACTGGTTAGTGGGGTTTATTTCGGGGTGGGGTTGATTTTGTGTCCAAATCTCCTTTGCAGCTCTTTTTCACAGAATCACAGAATCACAGGAGTTGGAAGGGACCTCAGGAGACTATCAAGTCAAACCCCCTGCCAAGTCCTTTTCTTATAAAAGGACCAAGACATTGATTTTTGCCTATTACTTTCAGGTCAACTGAGAGAACAGCTCAGCTACCTCAAAGGAGATAACTTCTTCAGATTTACTTGCTCTGATTGCTCAGAAGATGGGAAGGAGCAGTTTGAGCGGCTGAGGTTAACATGGCAACAAGTAAGTGAAACATTTGTGCCAGCATAACACCCACATGACTCTGTTGTTTGTGGTGTGTGAACTACCTAGAAAAGGAGGGCTGGATAGAGGTTATAAAGGAACCTATATGTGACATTCAGAAATGATTTAGCTAGGGATTGCCTCCTTATTAGAACTTCGGCATTCGGCAGGTGAATTGAAAGATAATCTTACAAACTGTTCTTTTTTGTTTTCCTTCCTTCCCCTCGTGCTGCTCATGAATTCAGGCAGGTTTGGAAATGCAAACTGACTGCAGTTTGGCTGCTAGGCTTGAGCAGCTTTTGTGTGTATGACCAAATTTAAAGTGGCTACATGCAAACATACATAAGTGTCCCCTATGAGAGCAGGCTGAGCAAGTTGGGGTCGTTCAGCTTGGAGGAGGCTGCCAGGTGACCTTAGAGCAGCTTTCCAATCTCTAAAGGGGGCTACAAGAAAGCTGGGATAGGTCTTTTAAAGGGATGGTAGTGAAAGGACAAGGAGAAAGGGTTCCAGCCTTGAAGAGGGGAGATTGAGGTTGGACCTGAGGAACCAATTCTTTGCTGCGAGGGTGCTGAGATGCTGGAACAGGTTGCCCAAGTCAGTTGTGGCTGCCCCATCCCTGGCAGTGTTGAAGGCCAGGTTGGCTGGGGCCCTGAGTAACCTGCTCTAGTGAAGGTGTCCCTGCCTGTGCAAGGGATTTAGAACCAGATGATCTTTCGGGTCCCTTTCAACCCTGGCCATTCTATGAAGGTAATTTTTCCACTTCATTGAACACAAAACTCCAACCTAGCTGCTTACTCGTTAGCAACAGTCTTTGCTGGAATTTGCCTTTACACATCTGAACAGTCAAATAATTGGCGTAATACAGCAACCAGCGTATGGGTAGACTGGTGCACATCATCATGCTCGAAGCAGGGCACTGGAGAGACAGGCAGGCAGTGCTGGCTGCCTCTACATAAAATGAATTTGATCAGGCAGTAGCTGTTGCTTGGCATTGTTTCCACATGCTGAGCATGAGGCAGTACGTGCAAGACATCTATTTGCACCCTTTGGGACAGCAGTGTTGTCTCATAGATTAAAACATCTGTTGTAACTCCTGCAGTGCTTTCTCATGGTGCCAGGTGGGCACAGCAGTCTGTGTCTGGCAGACTGGCTGAGTTCCACCTGACTTAAAAAACACCCTAGGGAGTTATCAAACGAAGTGGGTCTGCATGGCAGGAATAGAGTACAGGGAACATTAAAGCTGCCTGTATATCCTCAGTGTGGCATCTTCAGCAATGCATTCCAGAAGGCTGTGGCCCATTGTGAGGAGACCCATCTCCCTAAGAAAAGCACCATTCAGACTTCTCTGGCTGTAAAGAATAAGTCCCTGTTGGAAGCAGTATCTGGGAGAGGGAGGGATTGTTTAAAGGTGGTCCCAGCCCAGCTGACTGTAGTAGTATCCCAAGGGATAAATGTAAGGAACAGTTGGTCACCTAGCACTTACTTACAAAGAGGTGTGAGAGCCTTGAAACCTGCCCTTTGCTGTAGGTATTCAGTAGGTCAGGCTGAATTAGGTTGTGGAGCCCGTGAATTAACTGTTAATGGATTGTGTTTGGTGAAGATCACCTAGAGACAAACAATTCTTCTATTATATTCACAACAATTAGTAGGGGTGTAACTTTACAGGGAGCTTACAGCCTGCTTGGTTCAAAATGTGACAGAAAGGAGCTAGAAAGACTGGTCTCTTTTGTCCTGTTGTCCCTCACTGAGGGAGCTGTCACCTTCCAGGGGTTGCTGCTGACTGTTTGTGATGGTTGGTTATTGGGATTACTTGTAACCATTTTTATAAAATCCTTTTTCCAAATCTCCATACTGCATTCAGACCTCATAGAATCATAGAATCCTCATGGTGGGAAAGGATCTCCAAGATCATCAAGTGCAGCCCTCATCGCAACAGCTCCCCAACCCCTAGACCATGGCCTCAAGTGCTCTAGCTACTCAGTTTTTAAACACCTCCAGGGATGGGGACAGTTGTGATTCATTTATGCAAGGCCTGCAAAAGCTTGTATCTCAGCATAAACCTGTGTAAACAGGCAGCTTGATATTCCCCTGGGATGGAGGGAGAAGTCTCCAAGATCTGTGCATCTAACAATAGAAAGATAATAATAGGCAGCATGAAAGCAGGAGGGCGATGAATTGTGGACTTTGCTCATGAGAACTTGCAAAAAGATGATATTTATGAGGGTGTGTAGTCCGTGAATGTGTGTGTGAGGTGGCTGTGGGGGGCAGTTCAGCAGATGAAGCAGGAAAAAGTCACTTGTATCTAACACTTTCTGTTCCAGGTTGTCATGCTGGCAATGTACAATTTGTCTCTGGAAGGAACGGGCCGTCAGGGGTACTTCAGATGGAAAGAAGATATCTGTGCTTTTATCGAGAAACACTGGACTTTCTTATTAGGGAACAGGTAAAGATGTGATGCTTCGCTAGATTGGTGAGCCAAAGGAATTAAAACCTGGTACACAGGTTGATGACAGTCCTGGTTGGTTTGGTGGTGTCTCTGTTGAGCCTCACTGGTGAGAAAATTGGAGGCAGTGTGGGGTACTTGAAGTGGTAGCTTTGATTGACTTCACAGCTTTTTCTCTTCCCTGGGGATTTCTTTGTTTTAGATCTGCCCTTTCTCCCTAGATTTGTTCTGTCTTTGCTTTGCTTTCATTGTTTGTCTGTGCCTCTTTGTTCCTTTCTCTCACATGGTACTATTGTCCCCTATGGAGACCAGGGGATCCCGACAGGAAGACAGCTGATGGCCTATTGTCCCTCACTGAGGGAGCTGTCACCTTCCAGGGATTGCTGCTGCCTTTGGAGACCTGCCCTGGGAGCTGAATACTCCTTGCTCTGTTTTAAAATTCAGATGAAGTCATTACTGGCCTCAAACATAGTCTTTCCACTTGCGTGGTCAAGTCACTGATAGAGCAAGGGCAGCTGAACTGTATGTGTAGTGTGTAGTCCTTTTCTTCCTTGGCATGTTAAAGTACAACTTCCCCAGATTTGTACCCAGGTGGCACAAAAGGCCAGTGGCATCCTGGCTTGGATCAGCTATAGTGTGGCCAGCAGGACTAGAGACGTCATTCACCCCTGGGGAGGCCTCCCCTCGAGTACTGGGTGGGGGGGTTCTGGGCCATTCTCTTCAAGAAAGAGATTGAGGGAGTGCAGAGTGTCCAGAGGAGCAATAAGGGTGGGGAAGGGACTGGAGGGAAAGTCTAATGAGGAGAGGCTGAGGGAGCTGGGGGTGTTCAGCCTGGAGAATAGGCAACTCAGGGGAGACCTTCTCCTTCTCTGTAACTCTGAAGGGAAGTTGTAGTCAGGTGGATGTTGGGCTCTTCTCCCAGGCAACTAACGCCAGGATGAGAGGGCCTGAAGCTGGCAGGGTAGGGTTAGGTTGGATGTTAGGAAGCACTTCATCAGAAAAAGAGTGATCAGACACTGGAATGGACTGCCCAGAGAGATGGTGAATTCCCCATCCCTGGAGGTGTTTAAGGACAGACTGGCTGTGGCCCTTAGTGTCATGATCTAGCTGATTGTATCTGGGCTGGAGGATCTTAGAGGTCTTTTCCAGCCTCAGTTGTTCCAGGAGTCTATTTAGACTCTGCACAATGTATCTGATTCTCCAGTAGCCAAGTGTGTTCCTCAGTTCTTTTCTACAGGGGTGATCTTTTAACCATTCTTCTCATTTCCCTAATGGCATGTTAGCATTTGAGGAATAAAAAGTGCTTGGATGCCCTAAACTACACTGCCCTGCAGAGTTAAAGGCTTAAATGCAGCTGTCTGCCTCCAAGTGACCCAAGAGGTGCTTCAAAACTAATTTGTTCTAGTGGGGATCCTCTTTCCTGTGCTGCACGAGAGATCTGATGGCAGAAAACCTCAGGTTTCAGTACATATTGTATGCAAGTCTGTGGGACAAACGTACAAGCTCGTCCTTCACTGCTTCCTGCAGCTCAGATTGCCTTGGTGGTTTATTTCTCATACCTCTAACTCTGCTTCTGTGCAGTGCCTGACGAGGCTGTAACTGTGGAGGGCAGAGTGGTTGGGTGATCCCAACTCCCTTTGTGAATTCAGCTGTAGGGATCCTGTCCTACAGCTCTGGGAGTGTGCTTTGTGAAACAACATCTCAAGGTAGTCGAGGCAGGCGTTTGAATTTAGCCTGTCTTGTGTGTCAAGTGATGCCTGTATCACCATGTTTCCTTTTCCTCTCCCATGCTGTACATCCAGAGTCCTGCTTGCTGTCCCCAGTAGTGCAGTGTGGCTCTGTAGTGTCAGGTCAACATCACTAGGATCATCCTGTTCTTCTTGTATCATCAAATTAATTACAAAGGTGGCTACGTCAGCATGGGAATGTTGAGGGTTCCGGTGGTAGGGTGGACCTCTCCTCTGTAGCGTTGGCACATGGTGGCTCACTGACAAAAGAGAAGGAGCCTTTTGCTGTGCTGTGTATGCATGGCATTTCTGGAGCATGTGTACACAGTGCTTTGTGCATCAGAGCCCACCAGCACCTTCTCACTTGCCCTTCAGAATGGTTCTCTGAGGATAAATTAATTAACTTTCATCTGTTTGAAGATGGGGGTGTAGGGAATACATCATCCCCTTGCTATTAGTGGCAGAAACACTCTGCCCTTTCATCTTGGCAGAGAGAAGAGGCTTCAGGATGAAAGCACAGCTGGTGAGCGGGGATCTAATGCTTGTTTTCTCCTCTCCCATCGTAGGAAAAAGACCTCGACATGGTGGAGCACAGTTGCTGGCTGTCTCTCTGTGGGGAGCCCCTTGTTTTTCCGTTCAGGAGCACAGGAATTTGGAGAACCAGGATGGTGGAAACTAGTTCATAATAAACCCCCAACAATGAAACCTGAAGGAGAGAAGCTGTCTACATCTGCACTAAAGGCTAAAGGTAACTCTTCCCCTGATGGTGTGTAGGTTCCTGGCTGAGCCAGAGCGGATGAAGCTGGAACACATGAGAAAAGCTCACTTGTAGCTGTGTGTTTGTGTGCACAGACAGTTCCGCTAGCTCTAAAGGCTGACTGAAGTGCGTAAGCTGCAGCGTGAGAAGCCTGTCATTTTACTAACTTTGACATCGTGTTAACTGATTTAAAGGCTCTTAGATCTGTGCAGGGTTCTTTATTTGACTGAAAACCCTGATTTCTCTGCTCCTCTTTACCCTCGGTAGGGTTTTTTTATCTTTTGACACTGAAAGCAAATTCCCTTCTGTGCAGAGGAGCAAGACTGGGGCTTCAACAAACCTTTAGCACTGCACTGGTTTTATGCTATACGTCCCAGAGTGAATTTCTTGTCTATATTGCAAATACATCCTCTTAGACTTGTAGTCTGTGGTTTCCTGACTGTATAGTAAGTATCCAGTGAATGCAGGAGCTCCGTGTCTGTAAGCCAACTAATTTTTTAGCAGCCTCAAAGCCACCTCTGGATCCCATCATTACCGTGGAAGGACTCAGGAAGCGAGTAAGCCGCAATCCAGTCGAGTCAGCCATGGAGCTGAAGGAGAAGAGATCTCGTACTCAGGAAGCCAAGGAGATTCGGAGAGCCCAGAAGGAAGCAGCCGGCTTCCTGGACCGGAGTACTTCTTCCACTCCTGTTAAATTCACCAATCGAGGCCGTCGTCCTGATATTGTACTTGAGAAAGGAGAAGTGATTGACTTCTCCTCCTTGAGCTCTTCAGATCGCACCCCTCTGACAAGCCCCTCTCCTTCCCCATCTCTGGACTTCTCTGCTCCTGGCACTCCAGCTTCTCATTCAGCTACTCCCAGCCTTCTCTCAGAAGCTGATCTCATCCCAGATGTCATGCCACCACAAGCACTGTTTCACGGTAAGAGATGCCATGGTTTTTTTCATGAATAAGAAGCCATAGTTGAGAAGGAAGATGTTGTTTTGTTTAAAAAAGAGCTGCAAAATGAGCTGCAGGATCTCTTCAAGATGAGACTCTTAGATGGATAGCATGGTTCATGTTGGAAGGGACCTTAAACATCATCTAGTTCCAACCCCCCTGCCATGAGCAGGAACACCCCGTACTAGACCAGGGTGCTCAAGCCTTCAGCCAATCTGGCCTTGAACACTTCCAGGGAGGGGGCAGCCACAATCTCCCTAGACAACTTGGTCCAGGGTCTCAGCACCCTCCTTGTGAAGAGCTTCCTCCAGACTTCTAGTCTAAACCTCCCCTCTTCCAGCTTGAAACCATTCCCCCTGCTCCTACCAGTCCAAGCCCTTGGAAACAGCCCGTCCCCAGCTTTCCTGTAGCCCCCTTCAGGTACTAGAAGGCCGCTCTAAGATCTCCCTGGAGTCTCCTCTTCTCTAGGCTGAACAGCCCCAACTTTCTCAGCCTGTCCCTGTAGGAGAGGTGCTCCAGCCCTCCTCCACTCATCCTCGTGGCCCTCCTCCAACAGCTCAATGACTTTCCTGTCTTTTGCGTTAGGAGATGGAAATGAACTGGTAAAATTCTGCCTGTCTTGGTTGCCTGGAAGTGATGATTAGTTTTCCATAGTTGTATTGCCTGCTTCCAAGTCCTGTGATGACTCTTTTTGAAATGAAGTTTTGATATTATTTTTATTCCTTGATTATTTTGGTATCTTGAGCAGATGATGAAGAGATGGAAGGAGATGGAGTCATAGACCCAGGAATAGAGTATGTACCCCCTCCCAGTGGGACAGCTGGTGCTGGCACTGTTATAGCAAGTAGGAAAAAAGTGAAGACAGCTGAGCAGATCAAGCAAGAGGTGGAGAGTGAAGAAGAAAAAACAGAAAGGATGGAAGGTGACAGTGAAGATCCTGAAGATGCAAATGCATCACTGCAGGTGAGAGGGCGAGACAAGAGGAAGCCACAGCTAGAGAAGGATGCAAAACCCAGAGCTCCCAAGCATACCTCTGTTAGCATCTATGAGGAGAAGCTGCTCTTGAAGAGGTTGGAAGCCTGTCCCAATGCTATGAGCATGACCCCTGAGGCCCGGAGGCTGAGGCGCAAACTGATAGTCAGACAGGCCAAGAGGGAAAGAGGACTGCCGCTCTTCGACTTGGACCAGGTTGTGAACGCTGCACTGCTTTTGGTCGATGGGATTTATGGAGCCAAAGAAGGAGGTGTCTCCAGATCCCCAGTGGGGCAAGCCACATACAGAACTACTAGCCAGGACTTCAGAATCTTGGACAGATACCAGGTGAGCGTTTCCAAGTGGAAGTAAGCTTTTGGCATGGTTTAGAGCTTTTGCTGCAGGCAGCAGTATCACTTTGGGGTTTTCTGACTCCCAAAGTGAAAAGAACTAAGTGCCTAAGGCTCAGCTTGACTTGGGACTGTTCTCTTTCTTCCTGGGACATGCACATAAACATTCTGTCTGACATGTCAGCACTGAGTTATCTATGTATTTGTACTTCAGCTGTGCCCAAACACTGATGGAGGCCTGGAAGTACCCGAAGAGATGGTTGCTCTTTCATGCCACGCTTGAGGGACATCACTTGCAGTGCTTTTCTGAGTGGGGTGTGTTTTATACGTTTGAGTTCTAAATCTGAAATGCACAGCCAAGTCCTGTGAGGTGGGACTGTCGTCCTGTGCAACGAGTCCATCCTGTCTGATTATTCTCCCTTCGTTGTTGTGATTCCCCTTTCTTAAGTCATTGACTAATTTTTATGAAATGCCCTGTGTTTGTTTTACATACAGACAGTGCTGCCTGCCATGAAGGGATATCGACAGCAGACAACAAAGTTTCTATATCGACTGGTAGGCTCAGAAGACCTGCTGACAGACCACAGTATTGTCAGTCCTTACACCTCCCGTGTCCTGAAACCTTACATCAGGTACAGATGGTCTTGGCTTGTGAACTGGCAGCCCAAGTTGAGGAATCTTTCTTGGGCAGTTACTGTGGTAACCCTGAAAGGGCAGAGAAGGAATCACCAAAGTCATTCAATGCAAGCTGCATTTGTTCTTAGGTCAGAACTGTGCTTGTTCCTGTTGTAGAGAGGCTGCTATGGATATAGGAAGCATCCTGGCCTTGGGCATGTATGAGAGGCTAAGGATGCTGGGCGGGTTGAGTTTGGAGAAGACGAGGCTGAGGGAGGACCTCATTGCCCTCTACAACTACCTGAGGGAAGGTTGTAGAGAAGTGGGTGTTGGCCTCTTCTCCTTGGTGACTGCTGACAGAAGCAGGGACAATGGTCTGACATTGAGGCAGGGGAGAGTTAGATCGGATCTAAGGAAGAAATTCTTTACACAAAGAGTGGTTGGGCACTGGCAGGGCCTTCCCAGGGAGGTGGTGGAGTCCCCCTGCCTGGAGGTGTTGGAGAACTGTGTAGCCATGGTGCTTCACACCCTGCTCGAGTGGCAGCAGGGAGGGGGTTAGTTTATGTTTGGCAAACTCTCAGGGATTGAGGTTTTTTGTTGTTGTGGGGATGGTTGGACTCAGGGATCTAGGAGGTCCTTTCCAACCAGGATTATTCTGTGATTCTGTTGACAAGGGTGAATTTTGCCGAGCAAGGCCATTGTTCCAAACTGAGCACGTTGCTCACTTGCTTTTCATGTTTGATTTTCATGTTACCGACAGGCGTGATTATGAGACGAAGCCCCCCAAACTCAGGCTGCTGGCAGAAATCCGGGCGTATCCACACAGGAATGATCTCAACTGGAAGGCTGAGCCAGAAGCACCGGTTGATTACTGCTACGTTCGCCCTAATCACATCCCCACTATAAACTCTATGTGCCACGAATTCTTCTGGCCTGGTAAGATTCCTTAAGCACCTGGTTTCTAAGAAGACATAGGTTTTGTTCAGAAAACCTGGGCCAAATTTTTCTTCCCTTCTTAGAAAAACCATTATCTGATGTCATAGGAATGTGGTTGAGATGGAGACATGGGTTTGGTGTCTTGATCGTTGAGCACTGGGTAATTAGATTCTAATTAGCACATCACTTAAACAAACAGCTTATTTCGGGTAACAGTTGATGTCAGTAGGAGTAGTCAGTTACTAAAGTGAAGCATCCAGTAAAAGCTTTGCACAATGAGGGGCTAAAGTAAACAGTTTTACAGATATACTGTTCACTAGCTTCAGGGGAAAGTTTCTTCCTAGCAGCTATGAGCTTGATAAGATGGAGTGGAACCACTTCTGGAATTTCACTGAAAATTGCAAGCTCCTCTCTGTTATCTTTTGTTTCTCAAAGCCTCAGTATTTGCAAGATACAGGAAAGCTCGGGGCCCAGGGGGGTTGTGGAGTCTCCTTCTCTGGAGACGTTCAAGACATGTCTGGATCTGTTCCTGTGCAACTTGGTCTGGGTGGTCCTGCTGTGGCAGGGGGATTGGACTAAATGGTCTTTCGAGGTCCCTTCTGATCCCTCCCTAATGATTCTATGATTCTTGACCTGTAGGCTGCCCTTTATGGGAGCAGCGCTGAAGTTTTCAGTTCTGAGTTTGTAGTACTGATGTTCATCTACTGCATGGATCAGCTTCTGGTCAGCAAGCAACCTGGCAGCCTAACTTAGAAAAGCCCAGTACAAACAGTACACACCTTTAGTCCAAGTAACTGTTTGCTTTACGTTTGGATTTGCAGATAGTGATTCAAAACAGTTTATAGGCAATCTAATGCTGCTGTCAGGATCAGAGCTCTTTGTGCTACTCTCCCAACTGTTCAATTCAGGGTGAGATAACGTGACATACCTTTCCTTTCACAAGCTGTTCTGGGGCTCATGAGAGACACTTGCAATCCCAGCAGAGGCTGAACTCCTTTGTAATCGTCTCTCCTCTTTTGATAATGCATTTGAAGTGGTGGCCAAGTTGGGTCACACCTTCATTAAGTTCTTCAGGACTCGCCCTGTGTTATTTAACGTAAGGAACATGGGTGTGCTCCACCCCATTGTGAACCCTTCATCAGTAAATCAGAGCGCTGACGCTCCCATCAGTCCCCAAACAGGAATAAAAATATCTTCCATGATGTAAGTTTTCTAAAGCTGGGATTATACGTTGTGTTGCACCTTGGCTCTGTTTTAGCAGAGAGGAGGTGATACTTTAGGAGATAAGTACAATAATAGCTTTGTGGGCAGGAGGTATTTGCCTTCATAGTGGCCTGGTACAACTGAGTTGAGGAGTGATATGCAGCTGGCAGGGTATCATTAACCTGCTTGGCACTGTTGTTCAAAGAAATAGCTGTAATTTCATCAAAGTTTAGGCAACAGGAGCCTGTGCTTGTGGGATGCGATCACCATGGATGGTACCTTAGATATGATCAGTTGACTTCTAATAGCCATACCCTCATCAACTGAATTCTTAAGTGTTAGATACTTCATCGGGTAGGGTGAGCACAGACCTTAGTTCATAGAACAATAGCATCATTAGGGATTGGAAATGACCTGGAAAGATCATCTAGTCCAATCCCCCTGCCACAGCAGGATCACCTAGACCAGGTTGCACAGGAACACATCCAGGCAGGTCTTCAATGTCTCCAGAGAAGGAGTCTCCACAACCCCCCTGGGCAGCCTGTTCCAGTGCTCCGGTACCCTCCCTGGGAAGAAGTTCCTGCTGATATTAATATGGAACCTCCTCTGTTCCAGCTTGTACCCATTGCCCCTTGTCCTATCCCCAGATGACCTTGAGAAGAGTCTAGCTCCATCCTCCTGACACCCACCTCTCACATATTTATAGACATGAATGAGGTCACCCCTCAGCCTCCTCTTCTCCAGGCTAAAGTTCTTGCACCTCTCCAGATCCTTCCTGTCAGAGCTGTTCTCTTCTCACAGGGCAGAAACTACTCAGCAGGTAGTGTCCACAAATGAACTGATGTGAAGCAAGATTCCGCTCTCACAGTACCTTGTGCCTTCCCTAACGGGAAATGTCTCCCAAGCAGACGAGTGATAAACCGTACTGAGCTAAGCATCTTCCTACAGGAGTAGCTGCGTGCTGAGGGGATGGCACCATCTTCTAGACGCCAGTGTGCCCAGGGCAGCGTAGCATTCCTGTACAGACTTGCTGTAAGGCACTCCACAGTCAGTTGCAGCCTTCAGATAATTAACACGGCTCCCTATTGCCAATCAATTCCTCCCACACCTTACCCCACCCAGCTTACTCCTGAGCAAGAAAATAATTCACTGTCTTATTTGTGCCTGGTGCATTATGAAGTCTCTCTTCAACGTTACTGAGAAACACGCTCTGCTATTTTCATATCCCATGTTCCAAATATATCTGCAGTTGCCAATTTGAGGCTGAAACTAGCACTTACAGCAAATCTCTGCTACGTCTTGCACCTCATTTAGGGGCCTGTCCACAAAAATTACCAAGCAGTTTTCTGTGCCTTGAACTGCACTGCTTGGCCCCAACATGCTGTGTGGATGCTCTTAGAGTTGCGGCAGCAACAACATGATTAGGCAAGCTAATAAATTCCATTGAGAAGTTGTCAGCCTCAGGCGTTTCTGTGCTGCCTGACTCACTGAAACACCGCTGCCTGAGAGGCTTCTCCAGCCCCAAATTAGGGAATTTGCATGCTAAAAGCAAATGTTTTGGTAGCACTGAAAGCTGCGGTCAGGTTCATGGTTTAGCTCTACAAACAGCTGAGCATGCACCAGAGGAAGTGTTAGTTGCTCAATGCCAGGTGGAGAGGATAGGAACCTTAGGCAGGTAATGCTAGCAAAGATGAAGCCCAGTTTCTACTGCATCTGGAGAGAGTTTGAACTAGATGGTTCACCTAGTGTATAGGGCTGATACACCCTAAACTACCTCCCCACCCCTCTTCCCCCCGTTGCCTGTCTGCAGGCAGCTCCACCGCTGGCTGGAAGGTGAACACCAACCTTCTGCTAGCCCAGCCCAGCTGGAATGAATAAGCAAAACCTTATCCATTAAGGTTACTGCAGCCCTTAGGAGCCCTGGGCAAGTGGCACAAACTTAGTAGGACCCAATCCAGCAAGCATTTGCATATGCAAGTATCTGTCTACATTCCTATTTAGATCTGCTTCCTTAGCAGAGTCTGCTGGTGCCACTCAGAATACAAATGAAGAAAAGATCAGTTGGGTGCTAAGTTCGCGTTGGTTTTCACCTATTCTTTTCAACCATCCTCATTTAGGGAAGGTGCTTTTTGAGTTTTAGTTTCATCCTGGAACTAGAGAGGAGATCAGTTTGGTTAATTTCTCCATGCAAGGATCCCCACTAGAAAGTAGCTCTGTTTTTGTCAAAGCATCTCCCCATATCAGAACTCTGAGGTAAAGGTAAGAGATCAAATGAGAATTTCTGAAAGGCCTCCAAAATCCTGCATTTCTGTGCATGTGTGTCAATTTTCTTTGGGCTTGCAGTGCTCTCAGCTGCTTTTCTTTCTCTACAGGAATTGATTTGTCTGAATGCTTGCAGTATCCAGACTTCAGTGTTGTCGTCCTTTACAAAAAAGTGATCATTGCCTTTGGCTTTATGGTGCCAGATGTGAAGTACAACGAGGCTTACATCTCTTTCCTGTTAGTTCACCCCGAGTGGAGAAGAGCTGGGATTGCAACCTTCATGATTTACCATCTTATCCAGGTAATGGAAGAAACTCCTATGTCTCTGCTAAAGAACTAGCTCTCACTTCTTGTGTTCACACATACAGATTTAGGAACTACGTAGTGTTGTGCTTCCACCCTTCTGTCTCTTTCTCCTTGCCCTTTCTTTGCTCACACACAGCAGCCCACGTGAACGTTTAAGAGGAGAAATCACTTCAAAAGCAGGAACTAAAATGTATTTAGAAGAACATCTATATTGGACAAGTCCACAGAATTAGTGAGTTACTGTAGACTTGGATTGTCTTGGCATTAACTTCACTGGTCAGTAGTTCACATAACAGCAGTGCTGTATATTTGAGGGTTAAAAGTGTTAATCATAGGGAGATTCAGTAAGAACCTATTACAGTTTCTCTTGGCAACACCTGGCAGCATTAAGTCACTTGCTAATCTTAATCCTTCTCTTTCACTTCTGGTTCAAATCCAGTTGAACTGAAGATAAATGTCTGCAACTTCATTCAGAGTCATTCACCCTAGCTGGTACCAGTCTGAGCTACAGACACTTGGGAAAAGGAATCTGAGCTCACTCCTCGGGTGGTATTTAAGTAGTTTAGCATCATTTAAGTCTCTGAATGAACACTGTTATTCAGGTGGCATTCACTCGATTCAATTTCATGAACTAAAGTGCAGGAAAGCCAACTTCATTTTGAGTAATGATGCAGACAGATATCCTTGTCACAGCCCAGCTGTGCCTCTTCAGGGCTCACAGATTTACCCCTTCCAGAGCTGCCCATGTGAAATTGTCCTTGTTTAAGTCAAGGAGAGCTGCATTAGCAAAACCTCAGTGTTGAAAAAAAACAGTTTCATACTCGGTTGGCTCAACAGAGGTAGGGAGTGCTGGCAGAACCTTGGGAACAGTTACCTGTACCTTGGAAAAGCTATTTCCACTGAGCCTAGCTCTTCTGGGCCAGCCGGGGGTAACTGTTCTAGCTGCACAGCTCTCTGCAGTGTCCTCTTCTCTCTGCTCTATGTTGACAGGGGCCACTAACCAATTCACTTCAAATTCAGTCCTCACATTTCTAGGGAATCTCTGTGAAAAGTGTTTTAATTGCTCTCAACTGAAGTCTGTTGACTTGGGATGTCAACACCTAGTGAGAATAGGTGATGAGCCAAGGTTTACAGAGATCCAGCAGCTGGACTCTGTCTCTCCAGCAGAGGTGTTGGCTAGGCAGCTGTAGCAAAGTATGACAGCTTTTTCTAGGATGTGTCACAAGCAATTAACCTAATTCTGCTTGCTGGTAGACTAGCCTAAAGGTGCCATGCTGAGGACAGCCAGGCAGCTTTGAAGCTGATTAGGCTGACAAGGAGTGAGAGAGAACCATTATATGTTAACACCTTCCTGAGTGCCCTTGCACAGCAGGTAAGAGGCTCTGGAACAGAGAGGCTACAGAGGAGGTAGCTGAAGGTTCACCCAGGGGGTTGTCAAAGGAAAGTCAGTCAATCAGCCAGCCAGCATTAGGACTGCTGCTGCTAAGGAAAAAAGCAGAGTGATTGTGGTAGGATGTTCCCTTCTGAGGGGAGCAGAGAAGTCACTATGCCATCCAGACCCACCCCACAGGGAAGTCTGCTGCCTCCCTGGGGCCCAGGCTAAGGATGTTAGGAGAAAGCTCCCCAGTCTGGTATAGCCCTCCAGTTATTACCTGCCACTGCTTTTGGAGGTTGGCAGAGGCAAGGTTGATTGAAAAACCCTAACAGCATTCAAGAAAGATTTCAGGGCACTAGGGAGATTGGTAGAAGGTTTGGAATGGGAGCACAGATGGTGATTTCCTCAACTGTATCTGTGTCAGGAAGACATACTGAGCGAGGAAGAGAGGAACAGAGTGCATTAACACCTGGCATAGAGAATGGTGCCATTGAAAGAATTTCAGGCTCTTTAAGCCTGGAGAGGTTTACAGGGCACTGGGTTTGCTCATGTCTGGTGGAATTTAGCTCTCTCAAAGGATTCTAGCTCACTCCAGTGAGCTTTAAACTAGGCTTGAAGGGAGTTGAGCTGGACACATTGGAGGTGGGCCTGGGGGTTATGTATAATTGTGGGGGGTAAGGCCAGAGGTCCAGCTCAGCCACAGTATCACTGGGGAGCACCACATGGGAAATAAATGGGGGGAGTGTGGGATCTCTGTAGATGAGACCTACAGCTGTAAGAGTTGTCTCATTGGAAATACATGACTAGCTTGAAGGCACATGGAGCCGAGAACTAGCTCCTTGGTACTGAGGGAGGACTGCATGTCCTCATGACAGATAGGAGATGAAATCTCTTCTTCACTGATCTCTGAAGTTCCAAAACTCCCGCTCTCTCCACTCACCATGTTCCAAGGGCAGGATGGCTGCCATGCTCTGTTCCAGTGACACATGGGTGCTCTGGGAACCAGCAGATGAATAGTGAAGAAAAAGCAGGAAGCCAGAAACATGAGACAGGAAGCTCCAAACCAAATCTTAAGGGTTTTCACAGCATCCAAAAAATTCAGCTTCCAATTCCAAGCTGAACACAGAGCTGATGATGAATGACTCGCTCCCCAATCCCTGAGGCAAGAAAGCCACCAAATTCAAACTACAACTCAGAGGAACAAAGTGCTGCTTCTTACTGATCTCACTCTATTTTCTCAAAAATGTCTCCTGATTAATTTTTTAATCTTTTCTTCTCCTCATAAATCCCCATGGTAGCTGTTTCTCTTTGAATAACCTACCTTGAACATTTCTGAAAGGGTGAAGTATGCCCACCTAGAGTTACGAATCTATGGTCGATACTGAGCGGTTGCTGTTAATACTAGGTGAAAAGTAGGAGAAAATAGTGGCATTTCAGTCAGAGCTGCTGGTTATAATAGTTTGGGGGTCTGACAGCAACTTCAGTTCTGGGCCCCTCAATTCCAGAAGGACACAGAGCTGCTTGAGAGAGTCCAGTGCAGAGACACAAAGATGATGAAGGGAGTGGAGCATCTCCCTGATGAGGAAAGGCTGAGGGAGCTGGGTCTCTTGAGCTTGGAAAGAGGGAGACTGAGGGTTGACCTCATTCATGTTGATTGATACGGAAAGGGCAGGTGTCAGGAGGAAGGGGCCAGGTTCTGCTCAGTGGCACCCAGTGATAGGACACGGGGCACTGGGTGTCAGCTGGAACAGAGGAGGCTCCACAACAAGATAATAAGAAACTTCTTCCTGGTGAGGGTGCCAGAGCCCTGGAAGGGGCTGCTCAGGGGGTTGTGGAGTCTCCTCTGTAGATGTTTAAAACCCACCTGGCCATCTTCCTGTGTGACTAGGTGGTCCTGCTCTGGTGGGGGGGATTGGACTGGATGATCTTTTGAGGTCCCTTCCTATCCTGAACACTGTGATTCAAGTGTGACATTTGCTGGCTGAACCGAATTTCCTGCCTTCTTAGAGGGCCAGTGCTGTGCCCTGAAGGCTGGGTGAGGAGCTGGGTGGGGTAGACAAGAATTCCCGCCTGGCAGCCCAGAGGTGCAGTGGGGCTGCTCGAGAGGTCCCAGGGAGCCATAGGTCTGTTCGCTGACAGGGAGCAGAGTGGCACCTGATCCTCTGGCATGCTTTGTCTTTACTCGGGGCCATTGTTAATAACTGCTTCAGATTGTTGCCAAGATCATTTTTAATTAACAGTTACTTAGCAATTGACAATGAAAAGCTGACAAATTATAATCCAAAAGCTGCTTATGTTGTCAGAGTCCACATTTTCCAGAAGCAGGCTCAGGGGAGCAGCAGTGTTCCCTTCACCTTCCAGCTTTTGCTGTGTGATGGCTAGTGATTTTCCTCAACAAGCCAAATCCCTGAACTGATGAATCTCACTGCCTCTGCTTTCCTACAGAGGCTGCCTCATTCTTTTTCTCTAATTCCTCTTCTTTTCCCCCCCTTTGGTAGACCTGCATGGGTAAAGACGTAACCCTTCACGTCTCTGCAAGCAACCCCGCTATGCTGCTGTACCAAAAATTTGGGTTTAAGACTGAGGAGTACATCTTGGATTTCTATGACAAGTACTATCCCTTGGACAGCAAGGAGTGCAAGCACGCGTTCTTTCTCAGGCTGCGACGCTGATCTGGCCCAGCTGCCCGGGGGGTCTGCGAAAAGCCCGCTCTGTCAAGCAGAGAACTACCCCAGCTTTCAGTGGAGGGTGTTGGCTGCCACACAAGAGCTGGAGCACACTGATGCCTTTATCCCTAGGACTTTGAATGTCAACAGTGCTATGGTGTGTGCTGAAACTGTGATTCAAGAGGACTGATTCCTGCAGACAAAGCGGAGAAGCCTGGAAATGCCATCTGGGACAGATGCTGAAAACACTGGAAGATTGAAATTGTTTATGGGGCGTCTTCCTGCCACTGTAACTCAATAGCAAACACCCCTCCACCCCCCTGACCCCCCAAAAATAGTGAAGAACGAATGACAATAACAATACTGTCACTTCAGAGGGGCCCCATGGATTTCAGATTTTGGAACCAGCAGCCTCATGGGTGTGATGTTTCTGGTTTTGTCCATGGGAAGTGAACGTCTAGATTTAAGCAGTTCACATGTTTTCTGTGGTTTGATTGCTTCGCTAGAAACCACGTCTTGAACCCATAAAAGGAAATGAAGATGTGGTACATCGAGCTAGATGCTCTACACCTGCCCCAACAGCAATAGTGGAACTGTGTTTTAGGAGTAATGAGTGTTTGAACCCATACAGTCCCAAATGCAAGGTTCAGGGGAGACCTCTTTCTTCTGATCCTTTCCCCTTGTCAGCCTCGTGCTCAGTGTGAAGTTCTTGTTGTGCACAGTGTGTTGTGTTCAGGAGCAAGGTGTGAAGGGTTTGTAGCTAGGGGAGGTAGGATGTGACAGCTGCCAAAGCAGCAACTGGAGATCTGACAGCCTCTCTGCCAGCTGTGGTGCTGCAAGTGGACGGTTTGGACCTTCTGACTTGTGGAAGTGGAATTCTGACCACAGAGCCAGCCTCTCGGTCTCCACCATCCACTTCTGCTACAGACACTCTGGCTAGAAGAAACCATCCAGAACAGAAGTCAGTGGTGGTGTTAGAACTGCAGGCTTTGGTCTGTAGAAGCAATCTGTTTGCAGCTTGCAGGGAGCATTGGGTAGAGCTGGGCGAGTTCCTGTTTCTGGAAGCATCTAGGTTGTGATTTCATGCTTCTAAGTATCAGTAGAGAGAAGAGCAAATAATAAACAGAAATAACCAAGAATTAGGCAATTCAAACCTTAAACGGTTTCTCTGGCAGTAGGGTTTAGGCTTATTGCACAGTTCAGCAGCTTCTCCCTCTCCCTGACATCTCTTGCAGGTGAACAGTGAGCTGGCTGTGTGACCAAAGGTTGGGCCGTGCATTTGAAATACAAAATAGCATCCACTGTGCTGTACCTTTCACACCAAGCCAGAAATGTGACTTCTTTGTTCTTAATTCACTGTGTGTACCCGACGGGTACCTAGCTCAAGTGCTCGTATCCTTAACGGAGTCTTCATTTTGATAACAGCAGAGAGACAAAAAGTGTTGTGTAGCCAGTAGCCAGTGAACTCAGTAACCAGGACAAAACAGTGTTAGTGGGAGGGAAAAAGAGCTCATCCAGTCGTCGTGTGCTCTGACATCCCTGCGTGTTTCTGCCTGCTTTATGACAATGTGAACGTTTTTGATGTTATGAGGTATCTGTACTTGGAAAGAAGAAAATAAAATCGATCCTTTTGAATGGAATTAAAGTCGTTCCCTTGGAAAAGCCTCTCTGTAGTCCTGTTTTTTGCTAAGCTTTCTCTTCATTGACTTAATCTTACTGAAATCTGGCTATGGCTGACAGAGGATGCAAAGCACACACATGGGCAGCAGAGCAAGGCAAGAAACTCCTCACTTCCCTACTGGGCACCAGCACGCGTGCAGGCCCTGACTCCGACTGCTTGGAATGGACTACTCAGGGCAGTGGTAGAGTCCCCATCCCTGGAGGTGTTGAAGGACAGCCTGGCTGTGGCCCTTAATGCCCTGGTCTGGCTGATGTGGTGATGTTAGGTCATGGACTGGGCTTGATGATCTTTTCCAGCCTCAATAATTCTGTGATTCTCACAGGTGGCTGTTTTGAGCCTCTGTATCTTTGTCTTTCAGAGAGGATGCCAAATGAAGAAAGGGTTACAACAGCACTGGGGTGTCTGCTGGGCTGCAGACCTCTTGCACCAGAACATCAAAAGTAATTTAATTATTAAATGCCTTTTTTCTTCTACAGTTCATCCTTTTTGGATCTCTCTGTCATCTGCAAAAGTGGAAATATCAACATTTCCCTTGTTTAGGAAGGCTAGAATGAGGTTGCTTAAGGTTATAGGGGGTAGAGATCAAAATTGCCATTCTGCAGAGAGCAGAAACTCTAAATCATTTTGCAGGTCTACCAGCATTTAAGTGGTCATGGCTTGTGGTTAATTTACCAACTGGCACGGGAAAATCAGCCAGTTAACAGCTGTATTTATTGGATCCCACAGTCCTGGCACTGCAGCCTTAAATTCTTATCCCTTGGTGTCAGCTTCTGTGAACTCCACACCCTGTTCCTTTGTGCTGCTAGTGAAAACGTAGCACACGTTTGGATTGCTTCATCCTGGCACCCTTCTCTGACTTCAGTGAGTGCCAGCAGGGCTTGAGGATCACTTTGCTGATGGTCTGTGTGAAGATGAGTGGCTGTCAACAGTAAGACCTTCCTGGCCTGCATCACCAGTAGTGTGGCCAGGAGGATCAAGGAAGTGATCCTGCCCCTATGCTTGGCCTGGGAGAGGCTGCACCTCAAGTACTGGGGGAAGTTTTTGACACCACAGTATAGGAAGGACATCGAGGTGCAGAGAAGAGCAACTGGACTGATTATAGGCTTGGAGAACAGGTCTGGTGAGGAGAGGCTGAGGGAGCTGGGGCTGTTCAGGCTGGAGGAGGCTGAGGGGAGACCTCATTGCTCTCTGCCTGAGGGGCGGTTGTGGTGAGTCAGCTATTGGCCTCTTCTCCCTAGTGACTAGAGATAGGACAAGAAGAAATGGGGTCAGGTTGTGCCAGGGGAGATTTGGATTGGATCTTAGGAAAAACTTCCCAGGAAGAGTGGGGAGGCCTTGGAACAGGCTGCCCAGGAAGGGGGTGGAGGCACCATCCCTGGAGGAGTTCCCCAAATGGGCAGACATGGTGTTTCAGTCGATGGATTAGTGTTTTGGGACTGCAGGATTGACTTGATGATCTTGAAGGTCTTTTCCAACCTTGATGATTCTGTGCTGGATGAGTAACCAGTTCTTCCCAGCAAAACCAGCTGCTTTGTTCTGCTTCCTCCTCTGGGCAAACAGTGAAGTCAGGCAGAGCCAGTGAGTCCAGAGGCTGCAGGGGTTGTGGCAAGACCAGGCAACTTCTATCACAGAGCAGAGGGACCATCTCCACAAAGCTCCTTCCTTCTGTTCTTCTCTACCAGCTCCATCATTGCCCAGTGGCGAGTGAGCGGCGGCGGCGGCGAAACAGAGCGGCCAGCGGAGCCGAGCGAGGGGTAGCCCAGGTTGTACACACGACCCCCGCGGTTCAGCCGTCGGTTGCCGTGCGGTCCGCCCGCCGGGTCGAGCACGGGTGGCTGGAGCGCTACGGGCACAACCCGCCCTGGCCCGACCGCGGAGGAGGCGCCGCGCCTCCCCGGGGCCCTGAGGGCAGTGGCGGGACTGCAGCTCCCGTCGTGCCCCGCGCACAACCGCCGTCGTTCGAACGAGCCATGGCGGCGGGCGAGGAGCTGCTGGCAGTGCTCCCCCAGGAGTGGCGGCTCTACCTGCTGCCCTCCCGCCTCGCCACCTTCCGCAGCTGGCCCTTCACCGAGGGCTGCGCCTGCACGCCCAAGCAGGTGAGCGGGGCCCGGGCTGCTGGAGCGGGGCTCGGGGTGGGGGAGCGGGGCCTGCGGTAGAGGCGGCGTTGACTGGGCTCTCTCTCCCCCGTTCCCTCCCTTCCCGACTTTGTTTCCGCAGATGGCGGCGGCGGGTTTCGTGCACAACCCCAGCGAGAACAGCCCTGATGTGGCGCAGTGTTTCTTCTGCTTCAAGGAGTTAGAGGGCTGGGAGCCCGANAACATTTACCCTTCTCTTAAGCACTCCAGGGGTGGGGACTCAACCCCCTCCCTAGGCACCTGTTCCAGTGCCTGACAACCCTTTCAGGAAAGAAATTCCTCCTGACATCCAACCTGAACCTCCCCGGCACAGCTTAAGGCCACTTCCCCTCGTCCTGTCACTGGCCACTAGGGAGAACAGACCGACCCCCACCTCTCTACAACCTCCTTTCAAGTAGTTGTAGAGAGCAGTAAGGTCCCCCCTTAATCTTTTCTTCTGCAGGCTAAACAGTCCCAGATCCCTCAGCTGTTCCTCATACAACACAAGAATGGCTGTGTGTGTCTTGTTTGGAGCTGCAGGCGTGGTGATTTCTCTTATTTTTTTCTTTCTCCTGTTTTTAGGGAGGAACACAGAAAACATTCTGCAGGCTGCAGTTTTATTTCTCTTCAGAAAGATCCTGAAAACCTGACAGTGGAGGAGTTCCTGAAGCTGGACAAAGAACGAATGAAAAATGCCATTGTACGTACACATCGGCACCGCCGTGTTTTTCTGTGGCCTCTTAGCCGCTGCCAGAGTGGTTTGTTGTTTGTTGATTTGTGATGGATCAGCTGCTGTGTCCTTTCCTGGTTCCTAGCCTTTGCCTGCTTTCCTCAGAAGCCGAGCAAGGCTCAATCTGTCGGTAGGTAGCAGTGTATTGTTTTTATTCTTTGCAGAGAAAAGAAGTTTTTGAGAAGGTGGACAGATTTACAGGGGCAGCCAAGCGTGCACGTCAGGAAATAGAGAGACTGGTCCCCTAGGCTGCTGTAGCTTCTCACTTGCCCTTGACATCTGTCATGTATGGTGCTCTGCCACTGCCACTGTCATGGAGTAGCTGTTTCCTGAGGCTGCTTTCAGAATGGCTGTCTCTGTGAAAAGGGGACTGAATTATTCTTCACTCACTTGACTGCCTGGGGTTTGACACTGTGTATGCAACCCCTTCTACAGGGATTCTCTTGCTTTTCCTATTGGTTTAATAAATTGTTGCTACTTGGGGTTTCATTTGTTGGTTTGGGGTCTTTTGTTGTTTTCTCTTTAAACCCAGCTGTTTACATGTTGTAGATACTGGTGACTCTGAGGCAAAACCTTTTGTCTTGCAGGAGGCAGCAGACTCATTTTTATACTGTGTTTACTGATGCTTCTGGAAAGAAAAAGGGGAAGGAGTTCTAAACCTCCTTCAGGGATTTGAGGGGCTTGAGTGCCCCCTCAGTCAGTTTGCAAACAGCACTGAGCAGTGGGAGCATTGATCTGCTGGAGGGTAGGGAGGCTCTGCAGAGAGATCTGGACAGGCAGGATCAATGGGCTGAGGCTGATTGTATGAATTTTAGTAGAGCCAAATACCAGCTCCTGCACTTGGGCTACAACAACCCCCGGCAGTGCTATAGGCTTGGGGAGGAGTGGCTAGACAGCTGGCCAGTAGAGTTTTTCTTCATCCCCTGCCACCAAACACTATAGGGGGGACTTTGTAGACAAAATGCTGCCAAGCAAGTCCTTGAGAAAAGGAAAGCTCATGTGTTCTCACCACTCGAGCATTGTTCTCTGTTAGGTGCAGGGTCTACTCCATTACCCTGCTCACAACTTATCTTCTGTTTGTTTAAGCTAGCTCACTGGTTGCTAATAAGTCTTGACAAGGGTCCACTTCGAATACATCTAGGGATGATGGCTCACCTACCTTCCCTGACAACCTGTTCAAGTGTTCAGTCACTCTCCTGCTAAAGAACTTCTTCCTAACAGCCAATTTGAATCCGCCCTTCTCTAATGTGAAGCCATTGCCCCTTTGTAATTGGCCGTCCTTGTAGCCCCCTTCAGATGCTGGAACGTGGTTATCAGGTCTCCCCAAAGCATTTTCTTCTCCAGGCTGAACAAGCCCAGCTCCCTCGGCCTGTCCTCAGAGCAGAGGTGCTCCATCCCCCTGATCATGTTTGTGGCCTCCTTGGGACCTGCTCCATCAGGTCCTTGTCCTTCCTTTGCTGAGGGCAGTGAAGCTGGATGCAGGACCGCACGTGAGGTCTCACCAGGGCAGAGTAGAGTGGCAGAAATCCCTCTCAATTTGCTGCTCAGTCTTGTGATGCAGCTCAGCTCAGGATGTGATTGGCCTTGTGGGCTGCAAGCTCACACTGTCGGCTCACATCCAGCCTCTTGTCCACCAGCACCAGTCCTTTTCCTCAGGGCTGCTTTCTGTCCCCTCCTCTCACAGGTCCCATAGACTTAAGTACAGGTCATGAACCTGATCTTCCCCTACAGTGGGAGGGACTTCACCACTCTGGTTCCCACCTCGTGGTTTTTTTAACGTGGGAGGTGTTGGGAGAGAGGTTCTCAGGAACAGAATTCAGACTCAAAATGGAGACAAGTGCTAACTCACTTTATTAAGCGTGCTGAGGATAGGGAGAGAAGAGAGGGAAGGAGAGAGAGAGGTTACCACCGTGGATCTGCAGTGTCCTGTCAGTGGGGTCAGTGCGTTCTGACTGGTCTTCAGGTCTGGTGGGAGAACACTGCTGCCGATCATTGTGTCCAGTACAACACTCCCTCTGATCATCGTGGCCCAACACTGCACTTGTCTTTGCTTTTTATAATGTTTTCAGAGCCACTTTGCATGTCCTGTTCCATCTCTAGAAGGTCCTAGAAAGGTCTAGAATGTCTTCCAGCTAACTTTGGGTTCCAGACACTCGGGCACATGCACTGAGGACCTAGGGCCATGCACTCGCGAGGCAACAGAGTGTGCACCTGGTTGCTGTAGTGATGAGATCCCCGCTGTTCTGCCAGCAGCGTTGAGGCACAGGGTGCTTCTAGCCCCTTACACAACATCAGCATCTTTTTGTGCAAGAAGGGAGGTTGCTTCTCCATGCTCGTTAAGGACAGCAGGCAGGTTCTCATCGCTGATGCAGTTTGGGTCAGCTCCCTGGAATGCAGAGGAGGTGAAAGGTGAGCTCTTAGAAGCCATAAAGATTCTCCAGCTTCCGTCTTGCTTTAATATTATGCCAGTGAAACTCGATAAATGTACTTCATGCTCATGACAGCAATGTTTGAACGCTGTGCTATTGTTTCCTCATGCTGCTGCTGAAGGGTTTGTCATGTAGCTCAAAGCCACAGTAAATCCATGGAACAAAAGCAGTCAAACTACATCCCGCAGTCAGCACACACCTTGCCTCACAGCAAAGAGGCAGAGGTTATGCTTGCTTTTGCTACACAGAGGGTTTGACTCTAAGCTAGGACATTAATATATTGTTCTGCAGCTTGGCAGGGAAGGACCTGGCAGTACTGGTTGACAACCAGCTAAAGAGGAGCCAGCAGGGTGCCTAGATGGCACAAAAGGCCCCAGTGGCATCCTGGCTTGGATCAGCAATTGTGTGGCCAGCAGAACTAGGGATGTCATTCTCGCCCTGTACTGGGAAGTGGGGAGGCCTCTCCTCAAGTAGTGGGGGCAGTTCTGGGCTCCTCTCTTCAAGAAAGAGATTGAGGGGCTGGAGTGGGTCCAGGAGGAGCAATGAGGCTGGGGAAGGGACCGGAGGGAAAGGTTGATGAGGAGAGGCTGAGGGTGCTGGGGGTGTTTAACCTGGAGGAGACTCAGGGGGGACCTTCACCCTCTA
>VZRI01005362.1:129047-152648 GCA_013397515.1 Upupa epops
GGCAACCTGTTCCACCATCTCAGCACCCTCACAGCAAAGAATTGTTTCCTACTGTCCAACCTCAATCTCCCTTCTTCAAGTCTGTAGCCCTTGCCTCATGTCCTCTCACTACCACTCATGTCAAAAGCCTTCCCCCAGCTTTCTTGTAGCCCCCTTCAGAGACTGGAAAGCTGCTCTAAGGTCGCCTGGGAGCCTCCTCTCCAGGCTGAATGACCCCCAACTTGCTCAGCCTGTCCTCATAGGGGCAGTGCTCCAGCCTATCTGATCATTTGAGTTGCTCTCCTCTGGACCTGTTCCAGGAGCTCTCTGTCCTTCTTATGCTGGAGACTCCAGAACTGGACACAGTACTCCAGGAAGATGCAGTAGACAGTCAAGGAGTTGAGAAGGGAAACTTCAGCAATAACTTACTTCACTGAGCAATTGTTCCACCAAGTTGACTCTTCCTTTCCCATTTGAACTCACTTTTTCCAGTAGTTGTCTGGACTCTGGCTGTGGAAGCACAGAAAACAGTCAGTACCCAGTATCCCATAGTCAAAAAACAGGTATGGGGGAGCATGATCTGCCCTTAAAGTGAAGAATACAGCTAGTGCAATGAATGCAGTGCAGCTGAACCTCAGTCTTACTAATCCATGCCACTTTGGGAAAGCCTTTCTGAATCTGAGCAAGGGTGGTACCTCACTGTTGAGGTCTTCGTGCAACAAACATGTCTGCAGATGATTGGCTCTGCAGGGCTGGACAAAGGTCTGCTCACCATCATAAAATTACACACGGGCACAGGCTCTGTGCTACAGGATTTCAGTCTGAAGCTTCCTGAACTTGTGTTAAGTATTGCATTGAATCAGTTAATACATTCTGCCTCTTAAAACTCAGTTTACTAAATATTAAAACAACACCTGAAACCTGTTCACCTTTATTCCTTCCCAGCCTTCCACCTCCTTCCTCTCCCCATCAACTGACCATGCATTTTTATCTCCAGACTCATAGGGATCTGTATCATCTTCTCCTTCTTGAGTTGGTCAGCTGATCCAGGTTTAGATTAAGGGCTGATTCCCTTTGGAATTTTGATGCTGTTGCAGACAGGCCATTTAGTAGGCGATGCTTCCAGAGTATTCGGTTTCTAGTGGAAGTTAAGCCTTGCTTCTGGCACTAAACTAGTCTTCACTTGTGCTGACCTCTCAGCTTGATGGGAAAACTGAGCGAGAAGCTTGTTGCATCAATAATCTCATCCCATCTAGCTCGCAGACTATGCAAACGGTAGTTGTAGCACAGCCAAGGGTCTGTCCTATGGAGTCAAACTGAGCAGTAAGGCCAAGAGAAGACAATAATGCCTCTGCCTGATGTGGCTTCTGAGAAAAACCTGTAACCAAATCAGCCTGCAGCAGCTCTCAGGTTTAGTGCTGCATCAGGATGGGTCCAAAAATGAGAGCAATGATTTAACTGAGCTCTTAGGAGGAACAAAGTTTAGTTATTTCCAGTTCGGTAACAAATGAGGTACCAGTGTTGAAATTTTATATATGGAGCCAGGCTCTTCTCAAGGTCATCTGGTGATAGGACAAGGGACAATGGGTGCAAGCTGGAACAGAGGAGGTTCCATATCAATATCAGCAGGAACTTCTTCCCAGGGAGGGTAACAGAGCATTGGAACAGGCTACCCAGGGGGGTTGTGGAGTCTCCTTCTCTGGAGATGTTCCAGACCCGCCTGGATGTGTTCCTGTGCAATTTGGTCTAGGTGATCCTGCTGTGGCAGGGGGATTGGACTGGATGATCTTTCGAGGTCCCTTCCAATCCCTAATGATTCTATGATTCTATGAAGTTGGACTTTTGCTTCCTTCCCTCACCCCCAATCAGTGCTAAAAGCTTTCTGTGTTTTCCCTTGGATGCTTCCTTCATGGTTTGCTGCCCTATAGGTAGTTTTTCATGTACTGGCAGAAGATACGCACAGAGGGGTTATCTTCCTCTTCTGTAAGGTTTCTTGACTTCGTTCTCTTTATTTTGCCTCTTGAATGGCAACGGTTATGATCTCCTTTACCTACAAGAAAGAGAACTGAGTGTTAATTCAATGCAAAGTCACTACCCAAACGAGAACTTGAGAGAGAGAGAGATCTGGAAAGAATTTGTTTTGAAATCAAAGTGCTATTTATCAGTGTTCTACAAGAGAAAGTGATGAAATATTTGTTGCGGATCAGACTGGTTTTAACAAAAGGTTCACACTCGGGCAGTCTTCAAAACTTGCTATTTTGAAATGAAGATTCAATTAAACAAGGAGTTTGGGGGGTTTGAGGCTTCTTTTAACCAGCTGCAGCTATTCAACAGGCTTGACTCAGATTCATGAATTGTTTTGAGCAAAAGCCTTGCAATTCTTCAATGCTGTTGGACTCCCAAGTACTTAAGAACAAAACTGGAGGATCTGGAGTAGAAATGTATGTCCATTATTTTAAGAGACTTAGTGCAGGAGCGTTAATAAGACAAATTATCCAGCGTGTGGGTGCTCTTTAAGCTGGTGCTACTGGAATGCCTGGAATCACAGACAATATAAAGAAGGCTTAGGCTGCAGTGCCATGGCTGCTTGTTGCCAGGTCTCAGACTCTTGTCCAAATTTTATGTGAGGTATGTCAGGGGGCACTGTAGGAACTCCTGCATCCCAGCTGATTTGGTACAAATCAAAGTCAAATTCTGCGATGCTTAAAATTCTGAGCTGCTACTGACACCAAAGAGAGGTGCAAATAAAGCAGCTCAGAAAACTTGCTCCAGAATGAATCTATTTCATCGTTTCTTAGCTCTTGTCAAATGTGCCAACCCTACTTCTGGCACAGCTCAAAAGTAGAGATCATATTGACATTGATGGCTCCTCTTGTAAAAGAGCATGCAAAGCATCTGAATTTTTATCACCACAATAAAAGCTGTTATCTGTGTCTGCAGTTCACTGGCTTGTTCAGCCAACCTCAAGGGATTAAACCTTTCCATTAGTTGTTTATGGTCTGTTCATTTCTTAAATCTCAGCTCAGCCACATTTTCATGGAATCCTAGAATGGCCAGGGTTGGAAGGGATCTTAAAGATCATCCAGTTCTAACCTCCCTGCATGGGCAGGGACACCTTCACTAGAGCAGGTTGCTTAGGGCCCCAGCTGACTTGGCCTTCAACACTGCCAGGGATGGGGCAGCCACAACTGCTCTGGGCAACCTGTTCCAGCATCTCAGCACCCTCACAGCAAAGAATTGGTTCCTCATGTCCAACCCCAATCTCCCCTCCTCTGTAACCCTTGTCCTCTCACTACCACTCATGTCAAAAGCCATTCCCCAGCTTTCTTGTAGCCCCCTTCAGAGATTGGAAAGCTGCTCTAAGGTCACCTGGGAGCTGCCTCCTCTCGGGGCTGAATGACCCAAACCTGCTCAGCCTGTCCTCATAGGGGAGGTGCTCCAGCCCTCTGATCATTTGAGTTGCTCTTGTCTGGACCTGTTCCAGGAGCTTTCTGTCCTTCTTATGTTGGGGACTTCAGAAGTGGACAGAGTACACAGGTGGAGTGTCCCAAGTTCAGAGTAGAGGGGTAGAATTACCTCCCTTCTTTTGCTGCAGTCCAGAACACAGTTGGCTTTCTGTGCTGCAAGCACACACTGACAGCTCCTGTTCAACTTCTTGTCCAATCCCAACTCCAAGTCCTTCTCCTCACGGCTGTCCTCAATCCTTTCACCTCCCAATCTGTATTCATGCATGAGATTGCCTTGACCCTGGTGCATAACCTTGCACTTGCCCTTGTTGAACTTCATTTTTAAGACTTAATGATCAACTGAAGGGATAATGCCAAGATATTAGTTTGCCTGTCATGGTCTCTAACCTTCCGAGCACTAATTCTGGATTCTTTACTACCATCTTATGGTCTGGTGTAAAAAGAAGAGGGGCTGTGGTAAGGGGTGTGGATGTCTCACCAAAACTACTTTGACTGCCATCATGTCCACGTCTGACTCCTGTCGCAGTATTCAGGTGACAACTTCTGAACTTCACTGCTTTGTTAGCAGGAGCATCCTGTAGAGTCATGAAGTGCAGGCAGTTAGTAAGATTGTCATGTAATGCTGTTACAACCTTAGTAACCTAAATCAGTGCTGTTGCCTATGGAAAAACACATAGGCTTTTCATACCAGTTGTGGATGCTTCATCATGGGATGTTTTTAAGACCAGATTGGATGGGGCTTTCTGCAGTCTGGTCTATCTGTAGATTCATAGAATGGCCAGGATTGAAAGAGACCTTAAAGATCATCTAGTTTTAACCCCCTTGCACAGGCAGGGACACCTTCACTAGATCAGGTGACTCAGGGCATCATCCACCCTGGCCTTGAACACTGCCAGGGATGGGGCAGTCACAACTTCTTTGGGCAACCTGTTCCAGCATCTCTTTCTATGGCCTGAGAGATGTGATTAGCTCTTCACTCATGAAATGACGTGGCAGATCTTTGCAGGCACCACGTGGCAAAGTAAGCTGTGCAAGACTCTACACAAGAGGTACACAGTGAGTTTTGGATCTTTGAAATCACAGAATTGTTTTGTTTGGAAGAGAGCTTTATCATCAAGTCTAACAATTCATGAAGCACTGCCACGTCAGCAGTAAATCCTCTCTCTGAGCGCTGCATCTCTATGTCATTTAAATACTTTCAAGGATCTTCAAATAAATGAATCCTGGATGTCTAGAAGAAAGAGACAATCTCTTTTCACTTCCACTCTGTGATAGGACAAGGGGCAATGGGTGTGAGCTGGAGCACAGGAAGTTCCACCTCAATGTGAGGGAGACCTTGACTGTAAGGGTCACAGAGCACTGGAAGGGGCTGCCCAGGGGGGTTATGGAGTCTCCTTCTCTGGAGACCTTCAAGACCCCTCTGGATGTGTTCCTGTGTGACCTGTCTTAGGTTTTATGATCCTGCTCAAGCAGGAGGGTTGGACTTGATGACCCATGGAAGTCCTTTCCAACCCCTAATCATCTGTGTATCTGTGTCTCTCGACTCAATAGGTTTTCATCTTTGAAAAGCTGGAAATGAATAGGGGAGTGGATTCTGGAACACGAGCATTCTGGTGCTGTTTTGCACAATACAGTATCATTTTGGGATCTGGTTTCATTCAGCCAGCTCCAACAGAAAACCAAAAATAGTCCTTTGCCTGAAGGGATGAGTTAACAGCCAACGATCAAAACAATTTCTTGTTTAGACATGAATTTAAAATCCGTCAGCGTTACGTTGAATCATCTAGTGACAGCCTTAGACAAGCTGTCTAGTTTGGGCCTCATCCTCACACTGACCTTGTTCATCGCAAGAGTGTAATTCAGTGTAATAGTGACTTCATAATCGCTCTCGCGGATGCTAGCTGAATTGATCTAGAAGGAAAGAGCAGCCATTAGTATCTCTCACAAAAAGCACACAGAACTCGTTTGGGGAATTGTTGCTGATGAAGTTTGTTGTGGGACCAATAGATAAAATCACACATTGCCCTTTGCCTAACTGCGGTCTTGTACCAACGCTTCTGCCCGGAGAAGGGCAACGAGGCTGGGGAGAGGGCTAGAGAACAGGCCCTGTGAGAAGCAGCTGAGGGAACTGGGGTTATTGAGTCTACAAAAGAGGAGGCTGGGAGTAGACCTTCTTGCTCTCTACAGCTACCTAAAATGAGGTTGTAGCAAGGCTGGTGCTGCTCTCTTCCCCCAAATTCCTAATGATAGGACAAGAGGAAACAGACTCAAGCTGCCGTTCATACAAGGGCATAAAAGATCAATGGCATCCAGACTTGGATCAGCAACAGTGTGGCCAGCAGGACTAGGGACATCATTCTCCCCCTGGACGGGGCACTGGGGAGGCTTCCCCTTGAGTACTGGGGCAGTTCTGTGCCCCTCACTTCAAGAACGAGATTGAGGTACTGGAGCAGGTGCAGAGGAGCAATGAGGCTGGGGAAGGGACTGGAGGGAAAGGCTGATGAGGAGAGGCTGAGGGAGCTGGAGGGGTTTAGCCTGGAGAAGAGGAGACTCAGGGGGGACCTTCTCCCTCACTACAACTACCCCTCAGGTAGTCAGATGGGGGTCAAGCTCTTCTCTGAGGCAACCAGGATGAGAGGGCAGGGCCTGATGCAGTTCCAGGAGAGGATTAGGTTGGATGTTAGGAAGCCCTTCCTCACAGAAAGGGTGATCAGACCCTGGAATGGACTGCCCAGGGCAGTGGTGGAGTCCCCATCCTTGGAGGCATTGAAGGACAGAGTGGCTGTGACATTTAGTGCCCTAGTGTCTGGCTGATGTGGTGATGTTAGGTCCTAGGCTGGGTTTGGTGATTTTAGAAGTCTTTTCCAGCCTCAATAATTCTGTGAGAAACAGGTCAGACACTGGGAAAAAGCAGTTGCTCAGTGCACAGGACTGAGTCACTTGTCACAGTCACTTGTGCAGGAAGCACTGTGAGGAGATGCAACTCCTTAACCCAGCAGGGCTGCTAAAATTATCTGTACAGTACTGCAGTGCTCCTGCAGGGATAAATGGACTGCCTGGGGCCATTGTGAAATCTCCCTTGTTTGGCTAGTTTGCAAAGCTTCAAGACAAGCTTCTGTCAGGAAGAGTTTAGGCAGACTTCATTCTCCCCCAGGACAGGAACCCAGTGATACCAGCTCTACCTCCTAGGACTCCTAAAAGGAAGAATCTCCCGTTTTCACCTTCTCACTAGTATCAGCTCAATAATTTTAATGCAATTTTGTGCCATCCTGAAGACAGGAAGGAAATCTCATCCTGTCTCCAGTAAGAGAAGCAATACCCTGTTCGTGTAAAGCTGGTGCACTTCATGCTGTAGCCGATATACCTAAGGAGAATTGCTGCTATCAGCCTGGAGCAGAAGCAAGCCTGTACTCTAATGCCATTTCTATCAGGGCTTCTTTAACTGAACAACTACATGGATGCCAGTGATCTCTTCTTTTTTCTGCTGTGGGGGTGCTATTAAAAGAGCTGAGCAAGAGACTTCTCACTTCTACCATTTCTGTGATGCCTGTGAGCTGAAAAAAGAAACAGAAACTGCCAGTAGAAAGAAAGCAGAAACCAACCCTCAGTTCAAGACTGACAAACAGTGGAACAACACCCCAAGATAAATTCCACATGGAGGTAGGGCCAAGTCTAAAGCAGAGCACAATACCTACTATTGCAGTGTTCCAGAAACCTAGCAGTCACAGTAATCTTATCAGGACATGCCACAGGAAGAGAGTACAAGCTCCTTCCTACCTTTCCCATCCGAGGCTCTCCAATGAGTGCTCTGAATTCCGTGTTGTTCTGAGCGTAGCTCCGAAGGTGGGCACAGACATGATCCAGTTGTTTTCTCCAGTAACCTGATCAGAGAGAGTGAAGCAGGATTAAACCCCCTAAAGTGGTGACAAACATTACTTACTCAGTTGATGAGTGATGCAAAAGACAGCTTATTTTCACCAAGATTAAAGTGGCTTGCAATAAACTGGTTCATAATTAGCTCAGATCACCACATTTTCTTTTAGAAGCTGCAGCTGGCCAGGAATGTATTCTTGCATGGTTGGGGTTTGATTGTATGTGAAAGGGGTTTTGGCAGCGCTGATGGACTACTTGATTTCATGCTGTCAGTGTTGATTACACCGGTGTCACACTGATTTCCTGTCACAGTAGAAAAGAATCACAGAACCACAGAGTTATTGAGGCTGGAAAAGACCTCTAAGATCATCCAGCCCAGCCTAGGACCTAACATTAACACATCAGCTAGACCAGGGCACTAAGGGCCACAGCCAGGCTGTCCTTAAACACCTCCAGGGATGGGGACTCCACCACTGCCCTGGGCAGTCCATTCCAGGCTCTGATCACCCTTTCCCTGAGGAAGGGCTTGTAACATCCAGCCTAACCATCCTCTGGCAGCTTCAGGCCCTGCCCTCTCATCCTGGTGCTGATTGCCTGGGAGAAGAGTCTGACCCCCACCTGTCTACAACCTCACTTCAGGGAGATGTAGAGAAGGAGAAGGTCCCCCTGAGTCTCCTCCTCTCCACACTAAACACCCCCAGCTCCCTCAGCCTCTCCTCATCAGCCTTTCCCTTCAGTCCCTTCTCCAGCCTCATTAGTCCTCTGGACCTGCTCCAGCCCCTCAATCTCTTTATTGAAGTGAAGGGAAGGGCCCAGAACTGCCTCCCAATACTTGAAGGAACAGCCCCCAATACTTCCAGAACCTGGAATGGACTGCTTAGGGCAGTGGTGGGAGTCCCCATACCTGGAGGTGTTTAAGAACAGAGTGGATGTGGCACTTGGTGCCCTGGTCTGGCTGATGTGGTGAGCGGTCCTAGGCTGGGCTGGATGAGCTTAGAGGTCTTTTCCAGCCTCAATAATTCTGTGATTTGCTACTTTTTCCACCCAATAATTAAACAATCGTGATCATGGCCAGAGGGTTTGACCCTCTGCTTGTAAATAAGTGCTAGAGATGGGAAAGCGGATCCAAACAAGTAAGTGCTCCCCCAAACCGTGGTTTACTGATGTAATGATTTATCATTCATTCATTCTCTGGAGGGCACAGCTGCACTGTCCTGTGAGATCAAAGATGATTTTTGCAAATAGGGCCTTTTATGAGGTTCCTAGTTAATACTGCTGGACTGTCTTCAAGGGTTTGGGATCCAGAAAGCTGAATTTGAAGCTCTCTCAGGATAGTAAAACTAAAATGTGTAGAAATTGCAAACTTTTTAATGACAGCCAAAAGCCAAGTGATTCCATAAAGATCTGACTGACCAAAGCAGGGACTGTGAAAGAAAGTCATCTGCATGGACAGCCTCTGCAGTGAGTGCTGTAGATGTACTGATACCTTTGAGGGGCTGGAAGATGGGGCCTGCAAGAGCTCTCAAGTTTTCTATCAACACTATTGTCATCCCATTAGGAGCGGAGCCAGAGAAGGGCAATGAGGCTGAGGGAACTGGGGTTATTGAGTCTAGAGAAGAGGAGGCTGAGAGGAGACCTCCTTGCTCTCTACAGCTACCTAAAAGGAGGTTGTAGCAGGGCTGGTGCTGTTCCCTTCTCCCAAATTCCTAATGATAGGACAAGGGGAAATGGCCTCAAGCTGCATCAGCAGAGGTTTAGAGTGGATCTTAGGAAGAAGCTCTTTCCTGAGAGAGTGTTTGGGCACTGGAACAAACTGCCCAGGGAGGTGGTGGAGTCACCATCCCTGAAGGTGTTTAAAAAACCGAGTAGCTAGAGCACTTGAGGCCATGGTCTAGGGTTTAGTGAGATATTGGGATGAGGGCTGCACTTAATGATCCAGCCATGATGCTCTATGAATCTTTTTGTCTACTTTAGTTTTCTTTGCTTCTGAAACTTTCATGATTTATTCCACAACAGCACCTCAAACAAGTTTTTCACATAGACAAACCTCATCATGTTTTTGAAGAGCTACCATCTTCTGTGGCTCAGGGTTTTGTTTAACAATACCCCCAGCAGCTGCTACTGCAATTCCAACTGAACTTCACATTGTGGAAGTTGGGGTGTTTGTTGTGTGTTTCCAATCCAAACACAGGACATCTGCTCTTGTAGCATCTGAGGAAACCAAACTCCTAGCAAATTCGTAAAGGCTGCACAGGAGTAGGTAACCAAAACATTGATCTTGCAGATAGGCTTTGTTTCAGCTATTGATAGAGATCAGTGATTGACTTCTACGGCACTGCATTTTCAAGTGAGTGGTGGGAATGCAGAGTTGGAAAGAGGTAAATCGACATCCTACTGATGGCACATGACATAGACAATTAGCTTTTCAAGAAAAAGCAAGGGCATACAGTGCAGGTTTACTCAGAAAACATAAAAAGTCAAAACTCCTAACCTTTTCCAGGACTAATGGCTGTTAGGAGGGGCTTATGATCACTCATCTTTTCCAGCCTTTCTTTTTGTGCTTTCAGCTCGAGCTCCTTCTTTTCCAACAGTTTACTAGATGGGTAAAAAAGCCCAATGGTTTGAGTTCCTTTATCTTCTCTTTCTTTTAGTTCCGCCCTTGATTTGGGGACAGAAATAGGAAGAGGCTGCCAGGCAACTTGAGCTTGAAGTCGTTTAGCCTAGGAGGATCAGGAGGTGGAGGGGAAGTTAAAGTAGCATAATCAGATGCAATGAAATGGCCTACAAGCAGACATCAAGTCGAAAAGAACACAAAATGGCAATGGAATGAAAAAGTTAGCAGGAAGATCAATGATTCTTCATTTTGAGTCTATAGCAACGATGCAACCTAGCACAAACATTAAAGTGTAAGCACAAGTCTTCATGTTTGCCAGCACAATGACATGTATGATTTCAGATGAAAGCTGCTCTTGCAAGTATGGTCTTTATTAAAACAGACTTTTAAAATCAATTACATAGGCGTGAAAGAATACCTTGTAAAAGCAGGACACTAATAATTTACAAGTAATAAGATAGAAGAGCGAAAATAATATAATCATAGAATCACAGAATCATTGAGGCTGGAAAAGATCTTTGAGCTCATCCAGCCCAGCCTAGGACCTAACATCACCACATTGGCTAGACCAAGGCACTAAGGGCCACAGTCAGGCTGTCCTTCAACACCTCCAGGGATGGGGAGACTCCACCACTGCCCTGGGCAGTCCATTCCAGGGTCTGATCACCCTTTCCATGCAGAAGGGCTTCCTAACATCCAACCTAACCCTCCCCTGGTGCAGCTTCAGGCTCTGCTGTCTTGTCCTGTTGCTAGTTGCTTGGGAGAAGAGCCCAACCTTTACCTGACTACAGCTTTCCTTCAGATAGTTATAGAGCATAATATGGTCCCCCCAAATCTCTTCTTCTCCAGGCTAAATAACCTCAGCCTCCTCAGCCTGTCCTCATATTATATATAATAATATATAAGGTTAAAGAGCTGAGACTTTTGAGAAGCAGATTGTTTGTCACTTTGCCATTTAGAACAAGGCTGGATAAAGGCCTTTGGCCAAAGCTGCTTTTAATCAGAAAGCAGTTCTCAGAATCCCTGTATTCTCAGTTTGGCTCTCAGCCTGATCACAGATCACAACGTTGCGTCAGAGATAAAATGAATGGAGTTTGTGCCGATCTGTAACTGCAAGGGACAAGACTTTTAGCTCTGTCTTACCTCAGCAAACTCCAGCGAGTCCTCAGCATCCATGAGACGGCAGTTCTTAGAGCCTTCCCTTGATGGGGGTTCTATGTAAACACCACAGGACCCACAGAAGCGAGCGTATGGATGGTTGCTTGTACCACACTTGAGACAAGAAAAGTAGGATGGAGGAGGTCCAGGCTGGAAGGTTCAATGAAACAGCTGACATTACAGACACACGTGCTGTGTGATTCAGTGCTGATAGAAGCAGTGACATGAATTAAAAGGAAGTGAAGAAGCACTGCCTAAAGCTATTGGATTACAATTACTAATCAGGAAGCTAACACACTGTCAGACGCAAGACAGTCTATCTTCAGGTATCTCAGCTTTATGCTAGGGAGACAACCTGTCATTGTGGGATATTATGGGGTTTTAACATCTACTTTCAAAAATATTAGTTCCTTTGGCAAAACCATGTAATTACGTATCTGGTGCTCTGATGTATTGCCTGCAATGATTTCCAGCCCACTCCTAACATCACCACCTGAATTCCTCAGCACAGTTCAGGACCAGTGGTTTTGTGTGCCTATAGAGCAGTGATTCAACCTGTTTGCAGGCTCAGCTTATAGAAAAGGAAAATATAATCCTTGAGTCTGATCTCAGCCTGAAAAAGTATACTTGTACAGATATAACCAGGGGAAATAACGTTGATTACAGTACCTCTCTACAGCTGTCTGGAAGGGCATTGTAAAGAGGTGGGTGCTGGCCTCTTCACAGTATCACAGTATCACAGTACTGATGAGGCTGGAAAAGACCTTAAAGATCATCCAGTCCAACCTAAAACCAACCAAGTAAACCTAATCATCTGACATCTAGATCATCTCACAAGGAAACAGTGACAGGACTAAAGGGAATGGTCTAAAGCTGCATCAAGGGAAGGTTAGGTTGGACATTAGGAGAATGTTTTTCTCTGAGAGGGCTGTAAAGCACTGGAAGGGGCTGTCCAGGGAGGTGGTTGAGTCACCGTCCCTTGAAGTATTTAAAAGGCATAGAGAAGAGGTGCTTAGAGATCTTTTTTAGTGGTGATAAAGACAAGAGTAGGGTTAAAGGTCAGACTTGATGATCTTATAGGTATTTTCCAACCTAAATGCTACTGCAATTTTGTGATTGTGCCATGGAAATGCTCTACTCAACAGAAACACTGGTCTTTACTGAAGCTACTGAGGCCTTTAGCTGAAAAAATTGCACACATAGCTCATCTCTGGTAGATACAGGAAAGCTTGCACTACGTTGCCCTCCACTTTAACCTTTGATGAATAAGTTACTTCGGCAGGGTACTTGTTGCCTCTCAGCTGATCAACAAGGTGGTGCTCATTGACCCATGGTAACTCATTTACTTCTCTAGACCATGAAGTCACTGGCTGAGGAGAGGGCAGTGGGTCAACATAGCCTTTCATTTTTCTTTACATACCCCTACATTCTCTAAGCAATAAGACTACCTTGATTATAATGTGCTTGATAATACTGAGCTGCATATCAGCTGATGAAAGTTTTGCAAAGAAGTTTGAAATTGCTAGAGGTCACAGATGTGTAAAAGCACGTTTGTCAACAGCAACACCAAGAGCACGTACCTTGGCTCCACACCAGTCACAGAACCGGGAATCACACTGGTTAACACGATTGCATTTTGAGCATGAAACTGTCTTCCTTTGCTGGCTGTTGTAAAGTGGGGGAGCATCTCCTCCACACATGGGCTAATAAAATAAAACAAGTGTTAGCGAGAAAATACTTATGAAGAATAAGTGCATCAGCCAAATGAAAGGATAAAGGAAAGCAAGCTACTTTGACTACATAAAGTAATACTCATCAAAGGGCAATGGGTGCCAGCTGGAACAGAGGAGGTTCCATATCAATATCAGAAGGAACTTCTTCCCAGTGAGGGTGATGGAGCATTGGAACAGGCTGCCCAGGGGAATTATGGAGTCTCCTTCTCTGGAGACGTTCCAGACCTGCCTGGTTGTGTTCCTGTGTGACTTGGTGTAGGTGATCCTGCTGTGGCAGGGGGATTGCACTGGATGATCTTTCAAGGTCCCATCCGATCCCTAATGATTCTATATTCTTAACAAGCTTTTAACTTTCTCAGCCACCCACCATTGAAGTCATATGCCTAACTACATATGCAACTAACATCTATATTCAGCAGAGCAGCTAAACATGTTGGTCTTAGGTTTTGTATAGATTCCTAACAAAATTCACTTTGAAATTACTGCTCAGTGCTACATGAGAAAACCTTGCCTGTAGTTACTGAGTTTTGGAGCTCAACATGTTGTCATTGTAATTGCACTCACAGATGATCATTCTTCTCTCATTTCTCTAGTTATCACAACAGAATCACAGAATAATCTTGGTTGGAAAGGACCTCCTAGATCACTGAGTCCAACCATCCCCACACCAACAAAAACCTAACGAATGGGTGCTGAGACACAGGAGGAGGGATCCTCTGCTTCTGTAGCATAGGGACACAGGGATGTGACTTCAGTTTTCCAAGGAAACATGCTGCTATGTTTTGTTTGGATTTGATCAACCCGTGTGATTTATGCAGGTAACCTTACCCTCTGTATCTCCGGCAGTTTACTCTCACAAGCCACGCAGTGTTTATGGTGAAGAGGATTTCCCGTGCCACATGCCTGACAAATTACTTTACCCTTTTAAACAGAGAAAGAATACATTTCACATGGGAGGTGAAAACTGTGAAAACTTTTGTAGCTCTTTTGCTGACAAAGATGCCTTTTGCCCTGTAAAGTAGATCCCATCTGTCCTAAAGAAATGTCAATCTTCAAACAGAGTCCCACTACAGGAACAAAATCCTGGATCACTGAACAAGACTGTGCTCTACCGCTGTGACCCACTGCCCCAGTCCTGCTAAGACTCACAATCAAACAAGGTTAAGCAGAGTAATGAAGACACATTAACTAAATCTAAGATGCTTAGTATTCCAAAGGCCGTAAATCATAGAATATCTCTCTACTGAACACAAGCACATGCATTTCTGTCATTCACACTGCTACAACGTCTGCTCCTCAGAAATCTTGAGATTATCTGGTTTGCCTTTAATGACTGTTTCCATTCCAAGTGGTTTTCATGCCCCTAACTCTTAAAGCTGTTATAATGTAATTATACAAACCTTAATAGTTGAAGAAAGGTGTATGCCTGTAGGTAAACTCCTCTTCTGTATTTACTCCCACTCACCTTTACGCAGCTGTTGGTTTGGGGCTGCAGCTGTGGAGCTATTGGTGACTCACATACAATGCAAGCGGGTGTATTCATCGGCACAAGATGCCCGCATTCAAGACACGGTGCCATCTGAAGAGAAAAACCCCAAACACATCATTAAGGTTAAGAACCTGTTATATTTTAGAACTGTGAATCGAATTTGAAGTGTTTTCTGCAGAAAAGTTTCAAGTTTGGTTTTCAAAAAGTTGAAAAGTAAAGTGGTTGCCACCCACTCCCCCTTCCTGTTGTCCTCCCTTGGTGACTTTGACTTCTTCTTGCTTGTTTCCATCTTGCTGCCACAGAGAGAAAATGTTATGGCCCCAGAAGACATGCAGAAGGAGATGACAAGGTCTAGTAATTTATCAGTATTCACCTGGAGAGACTGTGAGGATTCTGAACCTTGAAAATTTATGAGAATTGAGACAGAAGTCAGACAACTGCTGTGATTTCAGAGAGAAGCTACAATGACGATAATGAGGAAGCCTGGAGAAGAGGAGACACAGCAGGGACCTTCTCCCTCTGTACAACTACCTGAAGGGAGATTGCAGACAGGTGGGGTTGGGCTCTTCTCCCAGGCAGCTAGTGATTGAATGAGAGGGCAGGGCCTGAAGCTGCACCAGGGGAGGGTTAGGTTGGATGGTAGGAAGCCCTTCCTCACAGAAAGGGTGATCAGACATTGGAATGGACTGCCCATGGTGGTGGTGGAGTCCCCATCCCTGGAAGGGATAACGGTGGACTCCACACAATTCAATATGAATCCAAGTGAAGACACTTGATCGTGCTGAAGCTGCCCTTTATATACAGTTTTACTATCTATACATGCATTCACGCATTTGCTGATTGGAAGCCTTGCCAAAACATGTGCCAAGTGTCCACCTTATAATTGGTTCCTTGCTATCTGAGGAATGCACACAAGGTCGTGTTTTTGCTAACATGTAGCTTAGCATCTTCCTTTTCCCATGGGAACAGAGTTAGTTTCAGTTACAGCCTTCCCAGAGTAAGTCATGCTAACATCCCATATGGGCTGGCTCACAGGATGCTCATTTTCCTGCAAATACATTCCAACAACTGTCTGCTGAATATTGTGTGTTACAGACAAATCAGGGTGATGCCACTCTGAATTGAAGGAAACGGGATTTTATACAATGAGAAGTCTTAAGATGAGATACCTTCAGGTAGCNGCTGGGCTGGATAAGCTCAGAGGTCTTTTCCAGCCTCAGTAATGCAGTGATTCTATGATTCAGTTAATCTATGTTTCAGATATTTTCTATCTCAGTACAGTATAAGAGTATGTGACAAAGCTCTGTCTGTGTCTATACCTTGTGGAGTTGGTTTCTTCTGATATGTGAGGGAGAAGTGAATTAAAATGTCTTGAGGCTGTTCCTCTCCAAACTGAGTCAGTTGTTTCACTGCCTGCAGACTCACAAGTGGTTTTGCTAAACCCTCCCTTTGTGTCTGATGCTTCAGATGGGAGCTCTTGGTTGAAATCTCGTTAGGGTCTATGACCCATAAGGATGGTGGCCAACCCAGGTGGGACACATGGAGATCCAGGCAGAGGCCTTCACAGCACTGCATCATGGCTACAGCAACCACAGAACCTTAACATGATCTTCAAGCTTATAATGAAATGTTCAATTTTTTCCTGGTTAGAGTCTGGAAACAGAGGAACTAACAGCAACAGAAGCTAATATTGACCCTTGGAGATCAAAGACTGTTGAGAAAATAGACAACTGGAAAGAAAATGCTTTGCTGCCTACCAGAAATTTGCCAGGTACTAAGTTATTTTTTAGTAAACTTAAAATGCTGCTATAAGATGTGTGCTGGTAGCTGAAATCTTCCTCATCATGAGCCTAAATCTAAAGAAGTGGTGAATGTTTTGAATCATCATTTGAAATGACAGCATTGTCTGAGACAGGAGAGATTTCTGATGATACAGGCAGAAGAATCACACCATTAGCTTGTTACATCAGGTTATCAGCTCTTGGGAAGAGCTTAGAGAAGAGTGTTACAGCATTGTAGTCAAATCTCATTGCTCTTACATGTGGTGTTTAACACTGTTTAATGTGTAAAATTGATGTGACAGATGTCACGGGTCAATTTGAGGGGCAGGGGACTGAACCCTGACATGACAGACTGCTTGGGGACCAGTCATATTCCTTCCCATGGACCAATCCCAGCCTTTTCCATGGCCATATAAACGTGTGCTTTTGCAGGCAGAGATCCTGTTGGCTGCTTTCTCAGCTGTCTCTCTCTCTGTCTGCCAGGCTACTGGTGTTTGGATGCTGTGCTTCCTGCACTCAAGCACTGGTGAAACCCTTGTCTCTGTCACTGCTTTTTGGGGCTGACTGATCTATAAGTATATGTTTTCTTTCCTTTCTTTTTAACTAGTTTTGTTATCATTACTAAAACCTGTTTTCTATAGGTTTCTCCTTGGTTTTGCCAGCGTGGAATGTGCTATTTGCAGAGGAAGTTGTGCTGTTGATTGTTATGATGTTTTGCTGACCTGTGCTCCTTCAGGGGGTGGGAAGTGACGGACTGGCACCGGTGGGATAGGAGATCCACATTCCTGACAGAAGTGAGCCAAGGGGTCAGACAGGCGAGGTGCAGAACAGTGTGCACATCTGAAAATAAGAGCAAACTGCCTGAGCCTGTATGGTACTGCTGTATAATAATGAATAACCTGTGACAGGACTTAGGACACTGATATCATTCTTAGTTGTGGTGTCCAAGCTACGGTGGTCCACCAGACTGGGCCTCAGCATCTGTGATGCAAGGTTCTAAACAGTCAACACCTTTGCAAGGTAGAGAGCTCTTCAGCTGCTGTGGAGTTTCTTGCTTTCTTCTTCATCGTGTAAGGTCAACAAGGGTCCTGACACACAATCTACATCAGACCTTAGTGCTGAGGCATGGGGAACCACTAAAGTAGATCACAAAAAGGATTCACTACTGTAGATCACAGAACACTTTCAGTACTGAGAAGCACTAGTATTCTGTGAGACTACTTTAGTGAATAGTTTTCACCTACAGCAATGAGGACTGTACTCTAATTTGAAAACAGTTGATCCTACAGGTGTGAGGATTCTCCTTTCAAGGATGATATTTGTTAACTATGCATTATGAAATTTAAAGAAAACTACACGGGAGAAGTTTCAAAGCCCTACCTACTTCATACACTCCAGTTATGAGGCATTTTCCCTCATATTTATAGAGGCCCACACTTTTATCAACTTATAGTTGATAGTTATAAAGATATTACTTATAAAAGTTATAACTGCTCAGCTACTTTCAAAGAGAAAATGTATTAACAGGAGAAATCACTTACTTAAGGTAATCTGTTTGCCTCTGGATCCTTGCTATCCACGAGCTTGCTAAGCTTTTCTGGGTGGTCACTGCTGAAGGGCTGGCAAACTGAATAAAGGTGATTCTTTAGCTTGAATAAGCAAGCAAAATACATTAAGAAAAGCAAAATCACCTGAGGATATTATTCAAGACAAACTGCACTGAAAAGCATCTCTTTAAGGAGTATTTACTCCACTTGATTCCCCCATGAGCTGCATTCAGGACCTACACCTTCTTCCAATAAAATTTAATCCATGTCTTGCTATTTACTTCCAAGACAGCATTACTGAATATTAAGTTTTAAACACTGACTTGCCAACACAGAGCTGTACTTGTGAATTGCAGGTTCAGCAACGTGTGAGAGTATAATTAGTAGGAATAGAGGCATTGTCAGTTTGCTTTGTCTGGTGTTGTCCTTACTGATAACTGCGTACTGCCTGGGTGTTCCTACTGCACTGTGTCACTAAGAGTAATTTTAAATTAGTATAATACAGCAAAAGGCATCAATTTCAGAGAGACTGTATGAGAATGGTCACAAAGCACAGAATGTTAGGGATTAGAAGAGACTTCAAAAGATCGAGTCCAATCCCCCTACCACAGCAGGATCCCCTAGAACCAGTAGCACAGGAACAGTCCAGGCGGGTTTGAAATGTCTCCAGAGAAGGAGACTCCACAATCTTCTTGGGCAGCCCCTTCCAGGGCTCTGGCACCCACACTGAGAAGAAGTTGCTTATCATCTTGATGTGGAACCTCCTCTGTTCCAGACAACACATGATGCCCCTTGCAGAGGATGCCACTGAGCAGAGCCTGGCTCTTTCCTCCTAACACCCGCCCTTTCTGTATTGATCAACATTCATGGGGTCACCCCTCAGCCTCCGTTTTTCCAAGCTCAAGAGACCCAGCTCCCTCAGAGGGGACCCATCATCCCTCAGATGCTCCCCTCCCTTCATCATCTTTGTGGCTCTGCGCTGGACTCTCTCAAGCAGCTCTGTGTCCTTCTTGAACTGAGTGATCCAGAACTGGACACAAGATTCCAGATGTGGTCTCACCAGGGCAGAGCAGAGGGAGAAAAGAACCTCTCTTAACTTACTTAACCACTTGCCTTCTAGTACACCCCAGGATGCCATTGGCCTCCTTTACTACTTCATTTTTTCAGGGCTCAATTTGATGGCAGCCTTTTACAGCTTTCCTCAACATCCCTTTGCTTACCTGTGACAACTCCATAGGTGGTGCTGAGATGGAATCCTCTTTGCATTCTGTTGCTTCCAAATGACTGGCAAGGAGCTGTGGTCCTTGCAGGGACCTGGGAGTAGATTTTCTTTCTGTTTCCAAGTCTAAAGTGATAACCAGTGAGAGACAGCACAGTCATTCAGTTCATGCAGTTAACATATACCTTAACACGAGCAGAGCACACTCTCACTGTGAATTGCAACAGCTAACTATATTTAAAAAGATATCTGACATAAAGATCTTGGGTTCAAATAAAGGAATTAAAAGAAATTAAACTAGAAGAAACTTCATTCCTCTTTGAAAGAGCTCACTTTTAGGTGTTTCCCTTTATTTATGGTTTCTGCACATTCCAAATCCCCCAGCTCCTAATAGCAAGTGAACGAATAAACACTAGTATGATTCCTTGCTTATAAACTGCTGTTTCCATGGAACAAGAGGCTTTATCTGTAGAGAGAATCTGTGTCAAGCTTTCATTTCTGCTTTGTCTGTTTATTTTGGAATTTACTGCAAGCAAACATCAGTCAAGAACTCCAGAAAAGATTTGTAACCCCATTGATTTAACAGCATTTTCCGGCACAAAGGGAAATATAGATGGAGCCCTGTTATGGGGATTTAGTTCAGTGCTGGTGGGTTTGGCTGAGGGTTGGGCTGATGGTTGGACTCAAGGATTTTAAAGGTCATTTCTAACCTGACAGATTCAGTGATTCCATACTGCTGAAACAGATTTTTAAGAGGTAATTTGACATGTATGGAAGGCAGTTCTTGTACTCGATTTGCAGTGTTGAGCAAGAATACCCACAGGATGTCTGGACTTATGAAATGATTTTACCAGTGATATAGGAGGAAATCCTAGAATCTTAGAATAGAATTGTAGAATCATCACAGCTGGAAAGGACCTCCAGGGTCACCAAGTGCAGCCCTCATCCCAACAGCTCCCCAACCCCTAGATCATGGCCTCAAGGGCTCTAGCTACTCAGTTTTTAAACAACTCCAGGGATGGTGACTCCACCACCTCCCTGGGCAGCTGTTCTAGTGCCCAACTACTCTCTCAGGAAAGAAAATCTCCCTAAGATCCAATCTAAACCTCCCCTGATGCAACTTGATGCCATTTCCCCTCATCCTATCATTAATAATTTGTGAGAAGAAAGCAGCACCAACCCTGCTGCAACCTACTGTTAGGTAGCTGTAGAGAGCAGTGAGGTCTCCTCTCAGCCTCCTCTTCTTTAGACAACCCCAATGCCCTCAGCTGCTCCTCACAGGGCCTGTTTTCTAGAGATCTCCCCAGCCTCCCTCCCCTTCTCTGGCCCTCAACACCACAACTTCCTTCTGATGCTGTGGCACCCAAAACCAGACACTATCTGTACACAACTTCCAGCTGACAGAAGACACTAGCAATTTTATCAAGTAATACTACACCTTGAAAATCTTGGGGTACTTCCTCCCAAGCAGACTTCACTTCTACCTTCACTCCATTCTTCTTTGGCTTCATAGTGAGCATTCCACCTTCCCTCTCCTAAAAAGTAATTCCATTTGAATTCCAAGGAAAATGTCTGATCTTGCTCTAATCCCCTAATTGTTTATTTGTTGTGATTTTTAAAACTACACGGCGAAAGGATTTATCTTTCATGCAAGCATTTAGAAAGCTTAAATTATAAATGAGAGTCAGAAAAGAGTTGGACTTGAATTGGTGATTAAAACCAGCAGGGAAAACCAAAGAGTTCTCTTGCAAGGTTAATACTACAGAAAGGACCAGGGAAGCAAAGGTGGGCAAATAGGGAAAATTACCCCCAGTCACGGTTTAATCTCGAAGTGATATCACACAGAGAAGGTTTTTATAGTCACACAGGGGTTACAATTGTTAGAACTTACCTGTGTGGAGTTATCTTTTAGGAAATTCCTATCATGGTCTTCAACAGAATAAAGGATGTTTGGTTGCTTCTGCTCCACCAGAAACACTTTGGTTACCACTGTGCTCTCCCTGCAGTCCCTGAAAGTTATTGTTCACAGAGCTACCTTTGTGCCACAAACCCATAGAATCACAGAATTATTGAGGATGGAAAAGATTTCTGAGCTCATCCAGCCCAGCCTGGAACCTGACATCACCGCATCAGCCAGACCAGGGCACTAAGGGCCACAGCCAGGCTGTCTTTAAACACCTCCAAGGATGGGGACTCCAGCACTGCCCTGGGCAGTCCATTCCAGGCTCTGAGCACCCTTTCTATAAGGAAGGGCTTCCTAATATCCAACCTAACCTTCCCCTGGTGCAGCTGGAAAACAATCTGGGTAGTGATCTCAGAAAATACATACAGGCCTATGCTTTGCATCTCCCCCTACTGGGAATATAAAGTTGTTCACAGAATCCCAGAGTGCTAGGGATTGGAAGGGATCATCCAGTTGTCCAATCCCCCTGCAAGAGCAGGATCCCCTAGATCCACTGGCACAGTAACAGTCCAGGCAAGTTTTAATCATATACAGAGAAGGAGACTCCATAACCTCCCTGGGCAGCCCTTTCCAGTGCTCTGGCATATTCCAGTGCCAACAGAGGCAAAAGTTACTTGCAGTTGCTAATAGCAGAGAATAGCAAGTACAAATCCCCAGCTGGAGTGGTAGTTGCTGCACCCTTGAAAATACAGTTTAATGTAATAGGGTGTAGACAGAGAATTCAAGCATCCTCTCCAAGCTAGAGAAGTTAGTTTGGAGAAGGGCAGTAGCTGTGCAGCAGAATCCAGTTTTGTTTCTCTATACTGTATTTTTCCTTCACCCATGAGCACACAACATTGTACTTAAGCTGTGAGATTCACCATTCTGTGCTCCCCTAAGGAGAAAATAAGGAAATTGCTGGGAAGACCAAGTTCAATAAATCTGCTGAAACGCTGGATAATCCCAGAAAATACCACGCTACTTCTGCTGGCATTCCTGAGGATCATGCTTAAAAGGATGACTCAAGGTATAGAGTAACCTAAGTATAGTATACTCTCTAAATAGGTTGTATTTCATTAGTTTCTCACCCACACCCTCTACAGACAATCATTCTACATCCACAACCCAGCAGATGCACAGTGACAGGGAGTCCATCTGCACAAACACTGAATGGATAAAAGGCATCAGGACAAAGTGAAGACCACTTAGATTGCAAACTGTCTGGGGAAAAGAGCATCTCTCATTCTCAAGGTATGGAGTGCTTTAAACAAGATGGCTTGAAGCCCATGACTGGGCTATCTGTTCCTTGCCAAAACATGATGAAAATGAAAGAGGGTACTTACTTTGTGACTGCCAGTGCCTTAACTGCTATTTTGCCAACTGGTAATTTGATAGGACCCTTATACTTAAAGGTGTTATACTCTCCACAACCAGGTTTCCTACTGAGTTCAGGCTTTCTTCCATCTAAAGTGTAATAAATAGAGACCTCAGGCGTGTCTGAAAGACATAATTAGGCATTCTGTACTCAAAGTGTGAAAAGCAAGATCTGTGCTTCAAAATACTCTTTAATGCAATTGATTACATAAAACAAAATAAAGCAGTTCCATAAATCATAGAATCATAGCATCCTCATGGCTGGAAAGGACCACCAGGATCATCTACCTTAGAGCAGCTTTCNGTTGGGATCTAGATGACCTCTAAGGTCCCTTCCAACCCTGGGCATTCTATGATTCTACACATGGTCTATCAAAACATGTTGGCTATTTTTGTAAGTTGCTTAATGAAATAAGCACTTGTAAAACTCATCATTAACTGCAAAGAAAGGAGTAGAGGCTACAAGTTTCAAATGGAGATGTAAGAAATGGTTTAATATAAGAGTCCAAGATCTTACTCATACCTGATTTTATTTCTATGAGAGTATTTGTGTCTATTTCATGCTTAGCCTTCCCTGGAAGGGGGATTTGCAGTGGTATGACCTGAGGAACTGAGACAGAGCCAGCTGTCATTTTTTGCAGCTGTGACCTTTAAAAAAGAAAAACCAAAAAAGCAGACAATAATTTTTCTAAATAGAGAAATGTTTTGATAAGTGTGGTCTTTTAAAGAGACTCCTTGTCTTCATTTGTTGCTCTTAAAAGAAAGAACACCAGACTCTTTAAACTGATAGTTGTCATTATTATTGGCATGATTCTCAGGTTGAAAAGGAGCAAGATCCTGACAACCATCACCTTGCAGCTTATTCTCCTGTTCTTGAACAGTGAATGAAGCTCGAGATGGACACTGTCACCTTCATTTCACTTTGTCCTTCCTTGCTGAAGTCTGATTTCCAGGCATTAAAGAGAAACAGCTTTAGCATTGTACATCAGTGCACCTGGTAGGAGTGAGTTAAAGCAAAGTATTTCCCCTCAAATCACGGCAGATAGGGAACCAGCCTTTTGTTTTGTTGTGGACACAGAGTCACAGAATCTCTTTGGCTGGAAGAAACTTTTAAGGTCAGCCCAGCATCAGCCCTGTCCTGCCTCCCGACCCTTCACAGCCCACCCCACCTCACCTCACTCCATCCCTGCGGTACAGCCGCTGCCACCCTACTGGATCACAGCCCAGTTCTGCCCAGTCCACTCGGTTCCTGCTGCAGAGCCCGGCTCATGCTGCTCTATCCCCTTGCCCACCCTACTCCACCCCAGCCCATCCCACTACTCTAAAGCCCTGCTCACCCGGCTCGATCCCATCCCACAGCCTCGCCCATCCCATCAGATCTCTGCCCACCCCCCTCGACCGCTGCTACCGCGCCCTGCCCAGCCT
>VZRI01005362.1:152678-164822 GCA_013397515.1 Upupa epops
CCCGCGTCCCGCTGCCCGGCAACCGCCGCCCCGCGCTCGGACGTCATCTCCCCGCGCCGGGCCGGGCTGCCGCTGCGGCCGCCATGGCGGAGGTGAAGGTGAAGCCGGAGGTGTCGGACCCCATGGACATCGAGAACAGGTGCGGGGCTGTGTGTGCGAAGCGGGGGGTGAGGGTCGTGGAGGGGCAGCAGGCGCCGGGGTCTGTGGCGGTTGGCAGGGAGGGGAGGGAAGGGCCCTCTGTCGAGGCCTGAAAACAGGTCTGGCGGGGGAGGGGGGCTGGGGAGGGGACTCCGGGGGTCGTGTGCGGGGCCTGGCCGTGTGCTGGTTCAACAAGAGCAAGTGCAGAGCCCTTCACCTGGGAGTGAGCAGTGAGATGAACCAGTACAGCTGAGAGGTGATCTGCTGGACAGAACCTCCGTGAGGAGAGACCTTGGAGGCCTGCTGGACAAGTTCTCCATGGGACAGCACTGTGTTCCTGTGTCCAAGGCCAGGGGAATCTTCAGATGTATTAAGAAGAGTGTGCCCAGCAGAGCAAGGGAGGTTTTCCGCCTCCTTTACTCTGCTCTAGTGAGACCTCAGCTTAAGTACTGTGTGCAGTTCTGGGCTCTCCAACTCAAGACAGAGATCTGATTGAGAGTCCAGCAGAGAACTACAAGGATGATGGTGGGACTGGAGCACCTATCTTATGAGGAAAGACTGAGAGAAGTGGGACTTTTTATTCTGGAGAGGAAAAGACTACACGGGGATTTAATCACTCTCTATAAATCCATGAGGTCTGGGTGTCAAGAAGAAAGAGACAATCTCTTTTGACATGCGCCCTGTGACAGGACAAGGGGCAATGAGTGTAAGCTAGAGCACAGGATGTTCCAGCTCCACATGAGGAAGAACTTCTTTATTGTAAAGGTTACAGGGCATTGAAACAGGCTGCCAAGAGAGGTTGTGGAATCTCCTCTGGAGACTTTCAAGACTCATCTGGATGTGTTTCTATGTGAACTGTGTTAAGCAGGAGTGGTTGGACCCAGTGACCTCTGGAGGTACCTTCCAACCCTAAAGATTGATGTCTGTGTCTGCTGGGGCTGTGCCTGTGTCATGTGCTGGGGCTCAGAGGTTCTTTGATGGCAGTGAGGGATGGAGTCACGTTACCTTTGGCTGTGCTGGTGCTTTTGTTCTTGAAAAGGAGAACAATGACTTCTCTGAAAGGTATTTAATCAATATTTTCAGGCTCTGACTAGATAGCAATTCTTTCCCATCAGAACCTGTTATATCAAAATTGAACAGGAAGCTCTAAATCCTTGTTTTTAGTACTGAGAGCAACCCAAAAGTAAACTGAGGCATCATGTTCACTGCTGTCACAAAGAACAAAGCTTGTTTATCTGGCAGTTGCCAGCACAGGGAGTACATACTGAGTTCCTTCAGTAGTGACCAAGCAGCAGGTCACAGGTACTTTTCTCTTTCTTCCATTCTCACTCTAATACCATGCAACAGCACATGATTTTAAACTTACTCTTTTCCTCCCCCAGGATCATTGAGCTCTGTCATCAGTTCCCTCATGGTATCACAGACCAGGTGATCCAAAATGATATGCCTCACATGGAAGCCCAGCAGCGAGCCATGGCAATCAACAGGCTGCTCTCCATGGTAGGGTGATCTTGCCTTCCTCCTGTTACTTCAGCCAGTCAAGAGCATGGCAGCAACCTGGTGGGCAGGGCTGGAAAATGAATCCCTTTGGATTTAGTGGCATTTGATGCCACTAAATTGAGTACAGTTAGTAACCTTAACTTACATTTGGATGCTTTAAACACTTACGATTGCCAAAGCAAATTAAAACACACCTCAGCTTACTCTTTCCATTCTGTAATACAAAGTTAACATGGATGTGTAGATCCACATGCATCTCTAGGTGAGGAAGTTACCACTAAGAAGTAGGTTTTTTTATGCATCCAAAATTCTTTGGTCCTCTTTTCCCTGTGTAAAGCAGAATGTGATGCAGTGGTCTAAGGTAACAGGCAGGTGCAAATGTAGTCATAGTGGTTCAGCAGGCACAAAGATGGCTGTGGGTGATAACCACATGGCACTTTAATAATGGGGAGTGAATTAGCTACAGAGAAAAGAATGCAGGTTAGCTCCTGCTCTTAATATGTAGTTCTCCAAACCCCTCATAGAATCCCAGGTACTCTGATAATAAGCAGGTCAAACACATCAAGTAATTTTTTTGCATCTCCTATAAATTTCCCATGTCTTTCTGGGCATTTTCCTCTACTGCATCAAGGCTCAGCCTGAGATAGGAGCAGGATCACTGCCAACTACCCCTGCTGCATGTTCAGAAGTGGTTGCTTCTTGATTCTGCGCAGCATAAATTCAAGTATCAGCTAGACATTCAGGGTCTTTAAAGACAGATTCCTTTTGATTCTCTTGGTAGCTAACTCCACATGGGCATGTGAAGTTGGGAAATAAAGCAGGCTGAGTGGTGCAGTCGAGAAAGCACTGCTGAAGAGAGGGACACTTGCCTTTTTGGACATTGTGAAAGTTAGGAGAAAGAACAGGAAGCACAGAGATGTTGTGGGGAGAGTCAAGAGCTGTGTTGGTTATTTCTGATACCTGATGATAAGTGGACACTTCAAGAGTGTCAAGAGTATTATTGTTTCCAGCATCTAGAAATGTTAGTTCCCCTCTCCCCCTTTTTTCTTTGTGAAATTCAGTTGACACAAAATAAGTGAATTTTAGTAGAGTTTTGAAAAGATTATTTCGAAGATTCTGGATCAAGCTATTTGAATCCAAGTAAATGCATTTTGCTGGTCATTTCTAGGGGCAACTGGATCTTCTCAGGAGCAATGCAGGTCTCCTGTATAGAATCAAGGAGTCACAAAATGCAAGGTAAGCCTCTCTTTTGCTGGGGTTGTCTTGAGACTATTATACAGCTCATGCATAGCAATGCTGAGAAGATACTCAGCAGTGTAATATGAGTTCTGTCACATGGATTTTACAGAGTGTAACTGCTTGCTACCATAGAAACATCTAACTCAGAATCACAGAGTTATTGAGGCAGGAAAACACCTCAAAGGTCATCAAGCCCAGACTAACATCAGCACAGTCAGCTGGGCCATGGCACTAAGTGTCACATCCACTCTGTCCTTAAACACCTCCACAACTGCCCTGGACAGTACATTTCAGTGTCTGATCACCCTTTCTTTGAGGAAGTGCTCCTCTGAGCTGATCCTGATGACTGTTTTTGATAGTGGTTTCTAATGAACAGAGGATGCCATGGGATTACTGTTTGAACTTGCTAGCAGAGTTCCTGATCTAGATGGCAGCAAAGTGGTCTGTGCAAACATATATCTACTTGGGTGAAATCCAGCTGAAGTTTGTCTACAAACTGTGGTTCTGTGGGCTTCTTCACTGTTCATGTTATAAGATCAGCAGTTGTATTTACAGCTGTCCCAGGAGGCCACGTGAACTCAAGTTCTTTGATTTTTTAAAATCTATCTTCAACTCTTGTTTTGTAACGCCCACATAAGTGTGGCTAGCAGATGCCTAGACATACTTCTGGAAAGAAAGATCCTTCAAAAGCATCCCCAGTACATCTGTGTCATCCTCTTTCAGGTGCTTTAGAAGAAGATTGCTGAGTTCACGTGTTCTCAGAGCGGTGAAAAGGCATGTTTTAGTGTTGGGAACATGCTATCCCTTTGTAGGCAGATTATCCTAAATTACGATCTGTGCTGTTTAACCTCCCACGGATGTGTTAATACTCGACTGTGAATTCCCTGTTAATGAGTGATTTCTGCTTAGTCACTTTTCTTTCATACTTTTGTCTTACTGTGGCTTCTCACTGGCCAGCTTGGCTGCTTCCAGAGAGGCTTAGTGTCACGTAATGTATTTGCCAGCCAACCCTATCGGCTAACTTATTGTCTAGGGTTTCTTCTTTCCCTTTGTGTATTGTTTTTTTATATTGTACTTAGTTTCAGTTTAAAACAAACCCTGTTCTTTCAAATTTGGGACCTATTAAAAACCTTGAAGTATGTCTTATTTTACAGTAAAATGAAAGGCTCGGACAATCAAGAGAAGCTTGTTTACCAAATTATAGAGGATGCGGGCAACAAAGGTAGTTTAAATCAATTCTAGCTGTGAATAATACTAACACTGTTTATATGTGAAACTGTTCTTGTCCAAACGTCTAAATGCTTGTCCAGACAATAACAAATTTAAACTCTACAGTCAGATCTCTAGCTGATGTCTTTGTTTTTAAAAACAAAAGAGAGTGGGATGTATTTCTCTGTTAAAATAGCAGCCTGTCCTGCTTGACTCTCGTGGGGTGCCTCTTTCAGAGTCACAGAATCACAGTATCAGGGGCTGGAAGGAACCTCTAGAGATCGAGTCCAAGCCCCCTGCCAGAGCAGGATCCTCTAGATCAGGTTACACAGGAGCGTCCAGGAGGGTTTGGGATGTCTTCTGCCAGAGGTTGCAGCCTGGGCCAGGGCTCCATCACCCTCACAGGGAAAAATTTTTCCTGATGCTTATGTGGAACTCCTCTGCTCCAGCTTGTCTTCGCTGCCCCTTGTCTCATCCCTGGACACCCCTGAGCAGAGCCTGGCTCCATCCTCCTGGCACTCACCCTTCCCATAGTTATCAGCATTAATGGGGTCACTCCTCAATCTCCATCTGAAATGATCCAGCTTCCTCACCCTTTCCTCATCAGCGAGTTGCTCCACAGACCTCATCATCCCTCCAGCTCTGCGCTGGGCTCTTCTCAGCAGTTCCGTGTCCTTCAGGGCTGTTAAGTTGAGCAATCGACAGAACACTTCACACTTAAAACGTGGTGTCTATCAGATTTAATAAATCTGCTGCTAGCAAAAGTCACTGGTGACTAGCTTTTGTCGGCAGTTGTTGCACACTGTGCTCAGAGATGGCAGGTAGAATGAACTGTCATACTTCCATAGTTTAGTTAAAGCAAACACTAGTTACCTAAAAAATGCAAGGACACTTTCCTGATGTATTTATGTTAGCAATGAAATGGGGTTCATTTGTTAGAGCTCTCAGGGGTGAGGTGGAGGGCAGAAGGACAGTGTGGTGTCTGTGGTGTGCGCTTCTTGGTTTTGTTTTCTTTGTCCATTACCTTCAGTCCATTCCAGCTCTTTTGCCAGGAGTGGTAGGGTCAAGGATGCAGCAGGAAAATCAAGCAGTGTTGCGATGTGACTTTTGGTTTATGAGTGTGTAGAGAAACAAGTGGGGTTTTCTATTAATTTCAGTTCACTTCTCTGATTTTAAACAGGTATTTGGAGCAGAGACATTAGATACAAAAGTAATCTGCCTTTAACAGAGATCAACAAGATACTGAAAAACTTGGAAAGCAAGAAACTAATTAAAGCTGTTAAATCTGTGGCAGTGAGTATTTTGTAACCTCTTTGAAAGCAGTTTCAAGCATTTGCTGCTGTGTGCTCTGTATATCTGCAAAGGGGACTGGAAGCAGAGTTACCTGTCACGGTGCCTGTGTTGAATCCTCCAGAAACAGTTAAGAGCTTCTGTGTTAATTTTGTCTTTGCTGCCTTCTAAAGACTTCCCTGCCCTCCTTAAACTGTGCAGGGGGTTAGAATCAATAGGCATGAGATCCTCTTGAGTGAGGTTTGTTTGTATGTGCATTTTTTGTAGGATTGTCTTGTCTAACTGTGTTATATTAGGAATCTAAATGTATTGATCTTCTCTTTATCTCTGTGTTAACTGAGTCGAATCATAGAATCCTCACAGCTGGAAGGGACCTCCAGGATCATCAAGTCATCCCAACATCATCCCAACATCTCCCTAACTCCCATGGCCTCTAGCTACTTGTTTTTTAAACACCTTCAGGGATGATGACTAAACCACCTCCATGGGCAGCCTGTTCCATTGCCCAACCACTCTCAGGAAAGAACTTCTTCCTAAGATCCAATCTAAACCTCCCCTGATGCAGCTGAAGCCATCTCCTCTCATCCTATTGTTAGTAATTTGGGAGAAAAGAGCAGCATCGGCTCACTACAACCTTCTGTTAGGTAGTTGTAGAGAGCAAGGAGGTCTCCTCTCAGCCTCCTCTTCTCTAGACTAAATAACCCCAGTTCCCTCAGCTACTCCCCACATGGCCTGTTCTCCAGACCGCTCCCCACCCTTATTGCCCTTCTCTGATACCATGTCACCCAAAACTGGACCCAGTACTCAAGGTGCAATTGCATGAGCACTGAGTACAGGGCCACCATTGCCTCCCTACTCCTGCTGGAGTCATCCAGGTCAGGATGCTATTGTCCTGCTTGAGTCAGCTGGATTGCTGTGCCCTATGTTGTAGGAGTAATGAAATCTCGTTTTGCATATAGCTTCTTAAATCTTCATTTCTTGCAGAAGACTTAGAGCTGTTAAGAGCTGTGCGCTTTTCTCTAACAGGCATCCAAGAAGAAGGTGTATATGCTCTACAACCTGCAGCCTGACCGGTCAGTGACTGGTGGGGCTTGGTACAGTGACCAAGACTTTGAGTCTGAATTTGTGGAGGTGTTAAATCAACAGTGTTTTAAATTTCTGCAGAGTAAGGTGAGTGCCAGTACTGTCATGTTCCATTTGTTTTGTGCAGTTGTTTTGTTTATAAAAGCAGTGGCAGGAAAGGCTTGAGTTTTCCATGGTGTTTGCTCTAAGTGCTGGCTATTGGTAATACTGGATCAGTTGTGGTTTGGAAATCAACATCCTTACTTCACCCTGCCTGTAGCTGTACTGTGGAGGAGGTTCTCAGCAGCCAGTACTGATTATAACTCATCTTTGCTTTTTCTTAGGCAGAAGCCGCTCGAGAGAGCAAACAGAACCCCATGATACAGAGGAACAGCTCATTCGCCTCATCCCATGAGGTGTGGAAATACATCTGTGAACTGGGAATCAGTAAGGTCAGAATATATTCGTCTTACTACTCTCAAAATCTGCAGTGTGTGACTAGTTGCAAGAGTTAGGTCTTGCAGATGTGGAGATCATCTGATCCTTAAATTCTCTGTGCTTAGTTCTAGAAGCTGTAGTGTGAATTGTGAAGGAAAAGCTATTTGTTGTCTCTCTATGTGAGAATTGAGCAGGAAACAGGAAACACAGAGACGTGTTCAAAGGTTCAGAAAAACAATTGAAGGGGACTGGTTATGGTGACAGAGGGTCTTTTATAAATGAGAAACACAAGGAGGAAAGATAAAGGCGTTAGTTGTGTTGAACTGAATTATCAAATGGCTTATTATATGCAAGAATCCTGGTCCTGCAGTGTGAAAGCAGAGCCTTGCAGTACTTTAGTGTCTGGGTATTCTCATTTCTAAAATGCTAGGTGCTTACACTGCAGACAGGCAAGAGATAATGCAACAGATAAGGTGCAGTGCCTTAGTACCCTACATTTACTAAAGTAGCTTTGCTACTTGGCTTTACTGCTTTTAAAGGAGGGTAATTGGTGCTTATTTGGATTCTAGGGTAGTTCTCACACGTGGGATTTATTACTTTGCTTATTTCCTCCTTGCAGGATTTAATGTTGTGTGTCTTCCCCAATATTTATTTTAAAAACGGTTTCTTAGGTGGAGTTGTCAATGGAAGACATTGAAACCATTTTAAACACTCTAATATATGATGGAAAAGTGGAGATGACTATTATTGCTGCAAAGGAAGGGACGGTAGGCAGTGTGGATGGACAGATGAAGTTGTACAGAGCCATTAGTCCTCTGATACAAGCCACTGGATTAGTCAGGACGCCCTGTGGACTCTGCCCTGTAAGTAGTTAGTTCTGTATATGAATAGGTGGGTACATGCAAATTGTGAATACAATGCTGTAAATGGCCAGCTGGCATGGTTCTGCCCATGAATGATCCTCTTGACTTTCTGAGTCAGCTACACTTGTGATATTATGTCAAGATCTTTAGTTTAGACCAGGATGTTTCTCACTTACATCCTGTTTGTCAAGAGTTAAGGCTGGGCTGGTCACTAGATGCACAGATCATTAGGGGTTGGAAGGGACCTCCAAGGGTCATTGAGTCCAACACCCTGAGTCAAACCCTCCTGCTTGAGCAGGGTCATGTTGTTTAGGGCAGGTCACATAGGAATGCATCCAGAGGGGTCTCAAAAGTCCCCAGAGAAGGAGACTCCACAATCTCCCTGGACAGCCCCTTCCAGTGCTCTGTGAACCTTGAGTAAAGTTATTCCTCATGTTGAGGTGAAACCTGCTGTGCTTCAGCTTACACCCATTCCCCCTTGTCCTGTCACAGGGTGCAAGTGAGAAGGGATTGTCTCTTCTTGACACCCAGCCCTCATGGATTTATAGACAGTGATTAAGTCCCCTCATAGTCTTCTCTCCAGACTAAAAAGCTTTCAATCTCTCCTCATAAACTAGGTGCTCCAGTCCCACAATCATCCTTGTAGCCCTCTGTTGGACTCTCTCAATCAGATCTCTGTTCCTCTTGAACTGGGGAGCCCAAAACAGGACACAATATTCCAGATGTGGCCTCACTAAAGAGGGAGAAGAACCTCCCTTGATCTGCTGGACACTCTTCTTGATCCATTCGAGGATTCTATTGGCCTTGGCCAATGAATGGCACATGTGCCAGACGAATGGCATGTGGTCTCTACTAACCTCTATTTCTAAAGGGGAAGAGAAATGAAATAAGGGAGGTGATACATTTTCCTGTTTAGTGTTTGGTCTGTCCTGCTTGGATTGTAAACCAATATGAAGGTAAAATGTGCTAATGAGTCCATTTGCATCATTTACTACATTAGGTTCTGTTTTACTTCGCTTACTGAGAACTGGCATAGGGCTTCCTAGATTTTGGGCTCTGTTAGACTACTGCTTTCCTGCTGCGGAAGGAGCAGAAAACACGTGAGCGTGTTACAGCCAGTTAGATTGTGCTTGCTGTGTGTGATTACTCTGCTGAGACAGGGCTTTCTTTTGCAGGTTTTTGATGATTGCCATGAAGGTGGTGAGATTTCCCCATCAAACTGTATTTACATGACAGAGTGGCTGGAGTTCTGAAGTGACAGAAAACTGCAAACAGGATTCATACCTCACAGCTAAGGTGACAAAGCAGCTATATTTTGTTTTTTTTAAAGTGAACTTCTAAATTTCTAACAGCTTCAGGACATGGATTTACTTACAAAGCAGCAATGTATCAGTTGTGTGAGCAGTCGCAGGAGCGGGATGGAAGTTAAGTGAGAAATGAAGATCAATGCTGAAGTGGAAATGTCAATTCGTTCCTGTAACAAATATGGGTTGTGTGACTTGAAAAGTGCCATGGGCCAGCTGGGTGATGATGCATCTCTTCCAAGGATTGCCTCAGGTGCTCCAGACACTTATTCTGAATGAAAGAAAATCAGTCATTAGCTGATCAGAAAAACTTGCTAATGAGTATTATTGAGAACGAGATCCCAAACTTGGCTTTCAGACTTAAGAGTTCTAAAGCTGAACTTATCTTTCATCATAGCTATCATCTAATTGAAGACAAACTGCTGTGGGAAAGATTCTAAATCTGTGATGCAGAACTCATACATTCTTTTATTATCTTTCTTACCTGCTAATTTATCAGTAAACCCCTCCTTTTTCTCGTGTATATCTGTGTTTCGTTTTTCTTTCATTGCTGCCGTTGCCTACTGATGCATCTGTAGGATTTATTCTTTCATCTGACAGCTACAAGATCATAGTCAAATCTGTGTTGGTGTGGCAACTGCATCACATACATGGATATTTCAGCTGAAATTTTGAGTAGTACTCTGTAAAGGTGTGTTTTCCAGAAGGAGAAAAGGGTTCCTCGAGCGTCATAGCACAGGTAAAATTTTTATAGATCATCCGAATATACTCAGGGTTGAAAAAGGGGCCAATGGCAGTTGTTCGTTTGGATGTGTAGCCTCTGGACTTGATTTGTGAGCTGAGGAGGTCATGATACTGACACAGATCAATCTTCTTTTCCTGAGATGTAGAGCCAAGTTGTTTTCTCTTCAGTGTGACTTGTTTGGCTCCTTCTCTGTGTGACTCTGGACTGATGAGTTGGCAATAACATACAGACTGGTGGTATCGTAAGCTTAAGGCGCAGTGTATGCTGAACCACGGACCTCTTGAGAGTTAACACTAGAAACTGTGTCTAGTTTCCTCTGGCTGTCACTGTCCACCTAGCTGTATTAGAAGGGTGACACTGCCTTTGGAAAATTTCCCTTGGAAAGAAAGCAGGGGTTTTGTACCAACTATGTAATGCTAGTTGTTGCACCTCTTCCTTAAACTTCATTCAGGCAATCTCTAGCGGGAGAAAAAGGTCAGTTCCTTTTTCATGAATGAAAATATTGTACTGCAGGTATGGTACAGCCAGTTTTTCTGCTATAACAGAAGTGTGCAATGGCACAGTGACAGGCAGGGTCATGAGATGCTGCAGAGACAGTCTGAGCCTATTACCACTTTGCTACACACGTCTTAATCTCGCTGCACCCAGCTGGGTCTCTCTGTAACGACACAGTATCATCATGACAGTCTCCCAGCACTGGGAATCAGTTAGCAGGTTAGCATAACACTGGACCTGTTTCATCTAGCTATTTTCACAATCACCTGTTTGAAAATAAGCTCCTGGACAGCTGTTGGGAGGGCAGTGGTCAAGCACCTCTACAGTTGTTGGTTGACAGCTGACTGAGCAGGAGCCAGCAGGGTGTTCAGGTGGTCAAGAAGGTCAACAACATTCTGGCCTGTATCAAGAACAGTGTAACCAGCAGGAGGAGGGAGGTGATGGTGCCCCTGTACTCTGCACTTGTGAGACTGCACCTTGAGTACTGAGTCCAGTTTTGGGCAGCACAGTGTAAGAAGGACATTGAGGTGCTGGAGCAGAGCCAGAGAAGGGCAATGAGGCTAGGGAAGGATCTAGAAAACAGGCCCTATGAGGAGCAGCTGAGGGAACTGGGGTTATGTAGTCTAGAGAAGAGGAGGCTGAGAGGTGACCTTGTAGCTCTCAATAACTACCTAAAAGGAGATTGTAGTGAGGCTGGTGCTGCTCTTTTCTCCCACATAGTAGTAAATGGTGGTCTAACCAACACAGATTGATTTTGGAAGACAGTTTACCTAATATGGGTAGGAGATATTTTAGTAGCTACTTCCATACTATCCAGGAGATTGCATGTTCTAAGAGCACTCTGGATCACACATACAAGTGTTCATGTCTTGCTTGATTCCCATTTTCCTACTTGTAGTGTAGGTTGTGGACAGAAAGCTCAGTGGACAGAAGGCTAATGTTGGTGAGTGCCAAACAAAGAGTAAGGTCTGGTTCTGGTTCCTACCCCCTATTGGGAGTGTATAGATAAAGGCAAAGGCCCCTTGTCTGGGGGCAGGTAGACATGCTGTCTCTGGCTGGAGCAAACAACTAGCACTGATGAATTGGCATGCAGAGGAAGGAATTTGATTGTATTAGCTAGTGTGAGCATCCAGACAGCTCTTTTGTTGCAGTGTTGTCTCCAGGTGACAGGGATGCATATCTCTACGGAGTGAGAAGAGCTCTTACAAAACCAGATGCCAGGGTGTAATGATTAGATAGGTTATTTCTCTGTCCCCTTTAAGCACTCAGCACACCGAAGCCTGAGAAAAACCGCTGCCTGCTTCTCTGGAGGGAGCCTTACCCTCAGCTTCAGACATCCGTTATGTGGCCTAGGGTAATTTAATGGAGGTATGGGGCTGGGGTTGCCTTTGTCCTCCTGCCTTCAAAGAGAACCTGACACAATGGGATCCTGAATCCTGGTACTGCAAAGATAACACATTGTTAGTGCTCTGCTGCAGCTAGAAGATAGCTTTCAGGGAAACACTGCCTCTTTATCATGCAGGTATGTCCCTTTATGCTGTGTAGCCAGTCCCTGGCAGTAAGAAAAAGTAGAGAGAGTCTGTCTTCCACTAAGTAGCTCTAAGGAGTAGAAAGCTGATCCAAGTTCTTTAAATTCTGACTCATTTTTTGTTTTTGTGCTTTCTGAAGCTTCTTAGTGTTGCAGCTGCAACAGGACTTCTCACACTGGGAAAAAATGCTTAGAAAAAGGAAAACAATTTCACTTTCTTATCTGTGAAATAGCTATGTCTGTTTTATTTCTAAATTAATTACAGGAATAAACTTTCTGTTTTATTTCTAAATTAAAGGAATGAGCTTTCTGTCATTCTGGTTCCTTCTGATA
>VZRI01005362.1:164938-214086 GCA_013397515.1 Upupa epops
CCCCCTTCTGATCCCCCCCCCAGGATGCCGTTGGCCCTCTTGGCCACAAGAGCACATTGCTGGCTCAGAGTCATCCTGCTGGCCACTAGGCCCCCCAGGTCCACTTCTCCTACATTGTGCCCCCACAGGTCAGTCCCTCACCTGTACTGGTACCTGGGGTGGTTTTTGCCCAGATGCAAGACTCTACACAGAAGCAGTCAGGTCTTTTGTACGTTTAATTGCTGCTGGATCTCGAAGTACCTGGTGGGTTGTCCCAGTTTGGTCAGTCCTGGGGTGCACAGACCTTGCTGTGAACCTACCAGGCTGTTTCAGTGCTTTCTTACTACTGGTCACCAGCTATCCAAAGGCAGGTCAGAGGGTGGTAACACACAATGCCATTTTCATGTGGAATCGAGGGCAAGATTGCATTTTATTTCCAAGAGAAACATGAACAACAGCACCAGGCTGTACACTGGCTGTACAGCTCGCAGGTACTGTTTGAACATGTCCAGCTCTTGCAGTCCAAAGTTTGAAATATTAATGGCAAACTTGAAGCTTTGACAGTGAAAACTTCTTCCCCCGTGACTGAGGGGCTGCTTGGGTTTTTCCTCCTTTAGGTTTTCTAAGTTACTCAATTATAACTGTCCTTGCTGGAGGTGTTGAGCACGATGCTTGTTCGTCTGGTGCGGTTTGAATGCCATCTCCTGACTAGTCCTGGTATGGCTACCCTAGGGCTCAGGAGAGGAAAGCGGAAGCTCTTCTGGTTTCCCGTTTTGCCTCCACAGGCAGAGCAGTTTTGGGGAAGAAACAGTAGGGATTGAGGGCATCAGGGTCTCCTGTTGCTGCCAAACATTTTGAGTATTGATACCTTGAGCCAGACACCTTAAAGTGGACTGTCCTCTACCGCACACACAGGTCACCTTCCTCTCCTTCACATGGCTGGGACTTTTAAGCTGGTATCCAGGCCCTCAGCTGAACTGAGCCCAGTTTAGCCTGCAGCCTGCAAGGGAAGCCTGGCTACTGTGAGAAGTCCAAGTTCTTGCTGAAAAACCCACTTCCTGAGAAAGTTCCTAAACTTTGTGCATCCCAGGGGGAGTGGGGAGGAGTGGAAGCTGAGTACAAGGTGTTCCACTGTTAAACAGCGATCGTACATAACCTGTGGGGTTTTGAACCCCTCTGCCTCACTTCCTGAGCAAGAATGAAAGAAGGAAGGCTTTTCCAGATGCAAGGCACAGAGCGGTTTCTGACGCAAGTCAGACTTGGTGAAACCTCTACCACAGGCAGCATATTGCCTTTAGCCACAACAACCCCCTGCAGCTACAGACTGAAAGATGAGTGGCTGCAAAGCAGCCTGGCAGAGAGGGACCTGGCAGTACCGGTTGACAACCGCCTGAACAGGAGCCAGCAGGGAGCCAAGGCGGCACAAAACACAAATAGCATCCTGACTTGTATCAGGAATAGAGTGGCCAGCAGGACTAGGGACATCATTCTCCCCCTGTACTGGGCATTTCATCTGGAGTACTGTGTCTAGTTCTGGAGCTCCAACACAGGAAGGGTATTAAACTGTTGAAGGGTATTTGAACTGTGTTCAAAGAAGGACCATGAGAATGAGTGGAGGACTGGAGCAGGTCTCCTATAGGGACAGGCTGAGAGAGTTGGGGCTGCTCAGCTTGGAGAAAAGGACACTCTGGGGAGATCTCTGAGTGGCCTTCCAGTACCTGAAGGGAGCTACAGAACAGGGCAAAAGAACCCAGCTTTGGGGTGGCAGCCCGACCCGGCTGTAGTGACCCAGTGGCTTCACTGAGCCAGCACAGCCAGGAAGAGCGATCTCAGCCTGACCAGGGCAGCCAGGACCTGACGCAAAGGTGACACCGCTCTGGTTTTGCAGTTTATTTTTTAAAAAGTGTCGGCGCGCTGGGTAAATTGTTATTAATTAATTCAATCATTCATCGATACCCTTTCCCCAGGAGTTTTACGCACGCAGAGGTGACCCACCCTGCCTCCCATGACTGCACTCTCAGGCGCAGCCGTGCATCGTGAAAGGGCTGCTGGTGCCCATCCTGCAGTTCAGCACCCTGACTGCCAGTACGGAAGGCAGCACGTTCCTCCTCCTGTGAGGTTGCCCCGTTTGCCCGTGTGCCAACGCTGGTACCCACAGTCAAACTGGCCTCCCGCCGCCGCGCCATGTTGGCTATGGTCAAGGGGCTTCCCCTCCGCTGAAGCGCGCGTAAGGTGCCCTCAGTAAAGATGGCGGCGCAGCCTCGCGTGCGGAGGGCGGGCGGTGCTGGCGCCGCCATGTTGTCTGCGGGCACTCGGCACCGCTGAGCTGGCCTTGCCGGTCGCGGGGCCTGCTGGGAGCCAGCGGAGCGGGCAGCGGCGCCGGGCAGGTGGGAGCGGCGCTGGGCAGGGGGTTCGCGTCCCCTCCGTTCGTCTGGGGGACTGCGGGGTGGGAACGGCCCCGGAGAGGAGGGGCCGGGGGTGGTGTGGGCCACTGGCGTCCTCTGCGAGGGGGTGCTGGCAGCTCGGTGGTGACGGAGGGCTGGGGTCCCCTATGGCGGAGGCTGGGGGGGAGTCAGCGGGGTCCCCTGTGAGGGGAGCTTGTGGGGTTCAGTGGAGTCCCCTGTGAGGAAGGCCGTGGTGTTTCCTGTGAGAGGTGCTGGGGTTGGGCAGTGGTGTCCATATGGGAAGTGCTGGGGGGTCACTAGGGTTTCTGTTGGAGGAACTGGTGTCCCCTATAGCAGTGCCTCATAGAGCAGTGTAGGGGCTCAGCGGTCCCCCTTGTAGTTTTGCCCGGGTTGGGGATCATCAGTGCCCCCCGGGGCTGTGCTGGGGGGTCCTGGCAGTGCCCCCCAGGACAAGGATCAGCCTTGTCCCCGCCGGCTCTGCAGAGGGTCAGTAGTGCCATCTGTAGCTATGCAGCGGTCAGTGCTTTATCCGAGGTCAGTGCTGGGGATCAGGGATGTAGGGGTCAGAGCTGGCCCCTATGGATTCACTAAGGGTCTGTGGTGTTCCTTACAGCACTGCTAGGAAGCAGCAGCAACATTGTCTGTAGCTTTGCTAGGAGAGGGATCAGCAGTGTCCCCTACAGCAGATCCCATATGGAGACAAATATTGCTACAACTCGCCTCCTGAGGCTTTGGAAGGGTCCATCCAATCCTGGACTGGTGATTTTGGACCTTCCCACTGTCAGGATGGGCTTTGCATGTGGCTGTGGGACTGGAGGACCCTGTGTTGGTGAGGGGGCTGGTAGATTGAGACAGCACCCAGCCCTATACAGCTCTCATTGGGTTGAGAGTGACTCCCCTCTTGCTGTCTTGACCCCAGAGCTCGTGCTCTTGACCCCAGACACCCGCTGCTTGTGCCAAACCCATCTGTGAAATCAAGGCTTGACCTGGAATAGGGGAGTGGTGTTGGGCTGCAGTGGAGCACCACAGAGTAAATTTACCTTGTGGCTGTACTGCGTACCTGAGATGTCAGGTGTTTGCCTTCCTGTTCAGCTGTATAGGAACTAGTACCTGGAGACTCTGCTCAGACTTTTACCCTGATAGACCTATTTTTTGAAGGGAGGTGTTACCAAACGGCTCCACATGTCCATCCAAATTTGGAAGTGAATATACAGGTCAGTTCCCTGTTTGTCATTCTTAATAGCAAGGACAAAGGAAACATTGAGTTTGGAGCTCAGTAGGAGAATGCTTCATTAAAACTTCTCCTCTGGAGGAGGTGGTGCTTCTGATTTATCACACCTGTGGCCCTTCTGAATCTCTTGCCTGCAGCGAGATGAGGACCAGGAGTAAAGTAATCCTAGAGCATCTGCAGCCACAGCTTTCCTTGGTTGGAGTGGGTTGCTCTTGGCTCTGCAATTTGTTGCCAGTGAAGTGTGGTATTTGTAGGCAGGATCTGATAAGTGAGTTGTTCAGTAGACTTGTCCTTCCCTTTCTCAGGGACATCAAAGTCAGTGATTGCCCGGGAGCACCTGTTGGTGTTTTTAAGAGTTTAGTGTAGAGAGTGACTTCTTTGGTGTGTTGGGGATATCCCTCCTTGAATAGCATGTCTTTTCTGAAGTCTGCTGGACTCTCAGTTCCACCCTCACTGGCATTGGTACAGAGGGTGTCTAGAATAATATTGTTCCTTTTGTCTTGTGCTCCTTTCTCTTTGTAAGCAGGTCAGGCTGGCAGCAAGGTGACATTTCTGATGAATGGTTTGGTCTCAGATGTGGCCTCCTTTTCTCCTTGCAAGGTTTTAGCCAGAGGCTTCATGATGTGTGGCAGACCTGACCTGTTTTCCTTTACTGACCTGAGTCAGGCAAGGTTGTCTTGAGGTCAGCATGAGGTTGAGTGGGTATTGGGATGTTAACTGTGGATCACAAGGAAAAATCCAAGTTGCATTCTGGCTTTATGTGTCAGATTTTCTTTGTTCTTGGTTGGATTGAGTGGTGGTATAATTGTCTGGAATCGCAGAATTATTGAGGCTGGAAAAGACCTCCGAGACCATCCAGCCCAGCCCATGATCTAACATCACCACATCAGCCAGACCAGGACACTAAGGGCCACAGGCAGGCTGTCCTTTAACACCTCCAGGGATGGGGACTCCACCACTGCCCTGAGCAGTCTGATCACCCTTTCCATGAGGAGGGGCTTCCTAACATCCAACCTAACCCTCCCCTAGTGCAGCTTCAGTCCCCTGCCTTCTCATCTTTGCGCTAGTTGCTTGGGAGGAAACCCTGACCCCCACCTGTCTACAACTTCCCTTCAGGTAGTTATAGGGCATTATAAGGTCCCCCCGAGTCTCCTCTTCTCCAGGCTAAACCACCCCAGCTCCCTCAGCCTCTCCTCGTCAGCCTTTCCCTCCAGCCCCTTCCCCAGTCTCATTGCTCCTCTGGACAGCACCAGCACCTCAGTCTGTTTTTTGAAGTGAGGGGCCCAGCACTGCCCCCAGTACTCAAGGTGAGGCCTCCCCACTGCCCAGTACGGGGGGAGAATTACATCCCTAGTGTTGATGAAAGCCCTGGACAGAAGAGATTAATGTAGTCACATGGTTCATTTGATAATGGGATTAACTCAGTTTAACATATTGGCTTTGTCCTGCAGTGTCTTGTGCCTTCACATAGTTTGTCGTCTGACCTCTGTTGCAGGTTGCCCAAACTGTTGGCAACTGTGTGAACGTGTGTTACTTATATCCTTTCAGAGCTTCTGCAGTTCCATGGCGACATACCTGGAGTTCATCCAGCAAAATGAGGAGCGTGATGGAGTGCGTTTCAGCTGGAATGTGTGGCCCTCCAGCAGGCTGGAGGCCACAAGGATGGTTGTCCCCCTGGCCTGTCTTCTGACTCCACTGAAGGAGCGTCTTGACCTGCCGCCTGTGCAGTATGAACCAGTGCTTTGTAGCAGACCGACTTGCAAAGCTGTGCTTAACCCACTCTGGTAGGAATTTCTTCTCTGGGGATGCTAGAAAAGGCGGGGTAGTACTTGTTTTTTGTCTGAACTTCAGTGCTTCCTTGCTCTCCTTTTTCTCTGCCTGGTGCCTGGCAGCTGCTTTTGTTTAGATGTAATGGGTTTGTTAAAATCTGTGCATGCCTCATATGATACTCTGGGTGCCAGCCTGTTACTAGAGCTGCCAGACTCAGGAGGGAGAGGGATAGCTTACGGGGAGGTTATTAAGGCACAGATGAGACAGAAAATGACAATCATATTCCAGAGAATTTTGTGGTGAATGATGAAACTTAAAGATGCCAGTTATACTGATAGTAGTGACCTCTGGCCTGTGATGTTCACTTGATTTCCTGCTTCTTACGTAGCCTGCGGTTCTAGGTCAGCTCCAGTATGAGCATCAAAGTTTTCTTCGACGCTTTGCTCAGAATTTAGGAGGAATAATCTCAGTTCCAAAATCATGTGGTAGTCATACATACTCAGAGCATAATGTTGGGCTGAGAAAAAGCAGGGAAGGCAAGTAAGGGGAAGTAAAATGAGATCAAACCCATGAAATAAGGATATGGCCAGGCTTTACTGCACAGGATGGTGCAGTGGGGTGAGAAGAGTAAACTGAGGCAGGAAACAACCTGTTTGTTCAGTGTTTGTGCAGGATGTGGGTGGATGGCTCCTGCTGCTCTGTGACGGGAGTACTTGTGTGCTACTGCTCTATAAAGAATAAGACAACTGAAGTGAGCCACAGCGTGATGAAAGCATGTTTAGTCCCCAGTCTGTGTCTACCAAAGCCAGCTCTGAAGAGCTGTCCATTGTCATCACTCTGATGAGCCTGGAAGAGGGAGGGCTGGATGAACTGATGGACTTTCTGGCAATAGAATAAGTCTAAATTCCTAAAACTCTTGTAATTCAAGTTGGAGTGTCTGCTATTTTGTTTCTTCCTCAGTGCTGTGAATCAGCATAGATAACTGTGAGGCTGTCTGGTAGAGTTGTTCCTATAGTTACACCTCATCTCATCTTTCTCTTGCAGCCAAGTTGATTATCGGGCCAAGCTCTGGGCTTGTAACTTCTGCTTTCAGAGAAATCAGGTAAGGTGGAGAAGGCATCTTTCCAGTGAACATTTTGTTGGTAGCACTCCTTNATTCACTAGGAGTAGGGAAATGATGCTGCTCCTGTACTCTGCACTCATGAGACTGCGCCTTGAGTACTGGATCCAGTTTTGGGTGCCACAGTATCAGAAGGACATTTAAGTGTTACAGTGGGATGAGAGAAGGGCAGCGAGGCTGAGGAGAGGGCTGGAAAACAGGCCCTGTGAGGAGTGGCTGAGGGGACTGGAGTTGTTTAGTCTGAAGAAGAGGAGGTAGAGAGGAGGCCACCTGGCTCTATACAGCTATGTGAAAGGAGATTGTAGTGAGGCTGCTGCTGGGCTCTTTTCCAGGAAGAAGTTCTTTCCTGAGGGAGTTGTTGGGCACTGAAACAGGCTGGCTGAGGAGGAGGTGAAGTCCCCATCCCTGGAGGTGTTTAAAATGCGAGTAGCTAGAGCACTTGAGGCCGTGGTCTAGGGGTTATGGAGGTGTTGGGATGAAGTCTGGACTTGATGATCCTGGAGGTCCTTTCCAGCCATAATTATTCCATGATTCATTAGGTTTGAGTAGACTTGCCATCACAAACTGTTGTGTAGCTACATGAACTCCAGCTAAAGCATGCCTTAGTCCTACCTTTTATTTACACTGCATTGAGCAGCTGTCCATGCTGCTGGCTACTTGTCTGTTCTCAGTAGAACAGCATGTCTCTGGTTAGAAATTAATCAGATTGGTGCAGTGGCAGTAAATAAAGGAGCTGAATAACCACATCATGAGCAGAGCAGCCTTTATACTGCAGAGGAGAGCCCTACATTTCTGTCCTGTAACTTCCCTGTCCTAATTTTTTGTTCTCTTTTTCAGTTCCCTCCAGCATATGCAGGCATTTCTGAAGTCAATCAACCAGCAGAGCTTATGCCTCAGTTTTCAACAATTGAATATATTGTGCAGGTAAATAAATCATAGGCGAGTCTGGATCTCACAGAAGTTGTCTTGTTTGTGATGGACTATGTGCATATTCGATTATATTTATTTGCCTTTTCAGTTAATTTCTGCAAGGCGGTTAAGATAGGGCTTATTCCCTCCTTGGAACTGTTATAAAGTGGCACCTAGTATATGCACAAGCCTCATAAATCCATCTCTTTCCATGTTAGCGAGGACCACAGACGCCGTTGATCTTCCTGTATGTTGTTGACACATGCTTGGAAGAGGAGGACTTGCAGGCGCTGAAGGAATCCCTCCAGATGTCCCTAAGTCTGCTGCCTGCCGATGCTTTGGTGGGGCTTATCACTTTTGGCAGGATGGTCCAGGTTCATGAGCTGAGCTGTGAAGGGATTTCCAAGAGCTACGTGTTCAGGGGCACAAAGGACCTGACAGCTAAGCAGATACAGGTAGGCTTTCATTTCGTAGGCCAGTGGCGTGTTCCTGTTTGCTATGTTGACAGCTCTGCTGGTCTTTGAAGTACCAGGCTCTCAGAGGGTTCATTGCTTTTGTTAGCCTGTTTCCTTCCCAGTACTTGTCCTGTCTTTTTTGCTTTTATAAATTCCTGGGAAACCTGTCCAAAACAGACTTTGAGTTTCTCACATAGAGAACCTATTTGGGGGATTGGAGTGGGTGATCTTTCGAGGTCCCTTCTGATCTCTAATGATTCTATAATGATTCTGTGATTCTATTAATTCATTTCTAATGGAATTGCAAAGATCAGTAATTTCACAGATTTGAATGTGTTTAATTACAAGCCTCAGGGTATATTGCATAGAGCAAATATTAGGTGTTTGAATAGTACATTTCCTCTGCTTTCTTTTTACTGTTCTCTAGGATATGCTTGGGCTTTCAAGGCCAGCTGTTCCTATCCAGCAAGGAAGACCTCTTCAAACTCCAGAGCAACCTGTTATTTCAAGCAGGTAAGCTATACCAGCGTAGCAGATGAACAGGGCAGATGTTTCATGCCTCTTCAGGGTCACTTCTGAAAAAGAGGAGTCTTTCTAAGAAGATTGAAGTGATACTGCTTTGTCACAATTATTTCCCTACATCAAATGATACGTATGGATGGGATTCACTAGAGTTGCTGACATAGTTCTTTAGTATCTTGGATTTATGGTTGCCATTCAGACTAGACTTCTACTTTCATTTCTCAGCTTTTCTTTTTCAAGGGCAACTCACGAGTGTTTTGATAGACTAAATCACAGTTAATTTCTTTCTTTATGTGACTTCTTGTCAGTCCTCGTCTCTTGCTTTGATCAATTGTGTTATTTTGCACAGGCCTGTTTTCTTGGAAAGCATGGATGTAAGAAGGGAACACACCATGTGACTTCTTGCTTCTGATAACTATCTCAGTGCAGTTGATGAGTGCCAGGAACAAAGAGGCACTTTAAACTTATAATCAGGAAAATATTCAATTTGAATTTTTGCAGGTTTCTGCAGCCAGTACATAAGATTGACATGAATTTAACAGATCTCCTTGGAGAACTGCAAAGGGACCCATGGCCAGTAACCCAGGGAAAGAGGCCCTTACGTTCCACGGGAGTAGCTCTGTCGATTGCTGTTGGCTTGCTGGAGGTACTCTTTGTGCCGTTGTTTGAGATGAGTGGGTCAAAGTGAGCTCCTGACAGTCTGCTGAGATGGGTGCAGGTGTCAGTCCAGCTTGGTCTGTGGCTCACGTGTGGTGGGCTGCAGAGTGCAAGTTGACTCTTCTGACATTTGATAGGTGTTGGCACCAGCTGATATAGAGTGAGCTGAAGTTTACACCTAAATAGTAGAACAGGCAGGTGTTTAAAGGTGTTGAAAAGATTACTGTGTGCATCACTGCGCAGAGGTAATACGTACATTGCGTTTAAGTGAGGGCCATCTGGGATGTAAGTAAAAAGAACAGAAACTGCCTCTTTCCTGTTCTGAAGACATGAAGCTTGACATAGCTTGAATCTAAATTCACTGTCAGGAAACAGTTTGGGGGTAGTGTCAATCTTGGAGGAAGATGCTGCAGAGAGATCTGGACAGGCTGGGTTAATGGGCAGAGACCAACGGAATGAGGTTTAACAAGGCCAAGTGCAGGGTCCTGTATTTTGGCCACAATAACTCCCAGCAGAGCTACAGACTGGGGGATGAGTGGCTGGAGAGAGACCTGGCAGTACTGGTCAACAACCAGCTAAATATGAGCCAGCAGGGTGCCCAGATGGCACAAAAGGTCAGTGGCATCCTGGCTGGGATCAGCAATANGGTGATCAGAGCCTGGAATGGACTGCCCAGGGCAGTGGTGGAGTCCCTATCCCTGGAGGTGTTGAATGACAGACTGCATGTGGCACTTAGTACTATGGTCTAGCTTATTGTGGTGGCATTAGGTCATGGGCTGGGCTGGATGATCTTAGAGGTCTTTTCCAGCCTCTGTGATTCTGTAATTCTGTGAAATGCATTGCTGTTTATCAAGGTACCTTGCAGAAACACATGTAGACACTTCTCTTAAGGATGCATTGTTGCCATTTAATTAATCTCTCTTTTTTTTCCTCTTTTATATTCTCCCACCTTCTTATCTAAGCGTCTCTTGTTATTTTAGGGCACATTTCCAAACACAGGGGCCAGAATAATGCTGTTCACAGGTGGGCCACCAACACAAGGTCCGGGCATGGTAGTAGGAGATGAACTGAAAACACCCATCCGTTCCTGGCATGATATAGAAAAGGACAATGCAAGATTCGTAAAGAAGGCCACCAAAGTAGGTGCTTGTGTCTGCTGGATGTATTTGAAAACGAAAAGCTGAATATTTATAGGGTGGGCTTGATGGTCGTAGAGGTTTTTTCCAGCCTCAATACTTCTGTGTGATTCTGTAACACTAAATGAGTAGAAAGGACACGCTGCTATGCTGACAGCTTCCCAGTATCCTTCCCCAGGAAAAAACATACTCCATTATCTCAGTGTGGGAGCAGTATGTTCACATGGTTTTCTTTGAAGATCTTGAGCCTCTTGTGTATGCTAAATTGTGAGAGAAGGGTGAAAATCACTTCCTCCTAGCTACTTCTCCATCATGCTTTTGTGTTTCTTAGCTGATGGTTGGTGGAGAGTTTGTTCATCAGTACTGTAATATCCTCTTGTGAGGAGAAAAACTGTCTTCCAAGTATTGGTCACTTCCAGAAAGCCTCCTTTGGGCACCTTGATGTATGAAACACCAATTAAAATAGTAAAAAAGTGTGATGTGAAATGTGCCCGTCAGCTTAGAGAAAGCAGTACGATACCTGTTCTCTTAACTGTCACTTGGAAACCTCTGTATTTCAACTAGGTGATTGCAGGCTGAGTGCAATTGATGCAGCTTNAGTGTGGGAGCAGTATGTTCACATGGTTGTCTTTGAAGATCTTGAGCCTCTTTTGTATGCTAAATTGTGAGGGAAGGGTGAAAATTACTTCCTCATAGCTACTTCTCCATCATGTTTTTGTGTTTCTTAGCTGATGGTTGGTGGAGAGTTTGTTCATCAGTACTGTAATATCCTCTTGTGAGGAGAAAAACTGTCTTCCAAGTATTGGTCACTTCCAGAAAGCCTCCTTTGGGCACCTTGATGTATGAAACACCAATTAAAATAGTAAAAAAGTGTGATGTGAAATGTGCCCGTCAGCTTAGAGAAAGCAGTACGATACCTGTTCTCTTAACTGTCACTTGGAAACCTCTGTATTTCAACTAGGTGATTGCAGGCTGAGTGCAATTGATGCAGCTTAAGGTCATCCAGGTTCAAACAACTTAGGAGGAAGAAGCACGCTCCAGGAAAGCAGGGAGAGCAAACAGCTGCTTAGTTACCACAGTACTGGTAACTGCTTCATGTGTTTTTCACATGTTAGCTTCAGCTGCAGAGTAGTGTTACCACCAGGAGTAGGGTGGTGATGGTGTCCATGTACTCCACACTTGTGAGACTGCACCTTGAGTACTGGGTCCAGTTCTGGGTGCCACAGTATAAGAAGGTCATTGAGGTGCTGAAGCAGGGCCAGAGAAGGATAACAGGGATGGGGAGAGGGCTGGAAAACGGGCTGTATGAAAAGTGGCTGACAAAACTGGGGTTGTTTAGTCTAGAGAAGAGGATGCTAAGAGGAGAACTTGTTGCTCTCCATGCTACCTTACAGGAGGTTGTGGTGAGGCTTTCTTCTCCCAAATTAGTAATGATAGGATAAGGGCAAGTGATAGGATGGCCTCAAGTTGCATCAGAGGAGGTATAGATTGGATCTTAGGAAGAAGTTGTTTCCTAAGAGAGTGGTTGGGCACTGGAACAGGCTGCCCAGGGAGGTCATGGAGTCATCATCCCTGGAGGGGTTTAAAAGGCAAGTAGCTAGAGCACTTGAGGCCATGGTCTAGGGGTTAGGGAGATGTTAAGATGAGGGCTGGACTTGATGATTCTGGAGGTCCTTTTCAGCTATGAGGGTTCTATGATTCTGTGATTGTGAAATTGCCTGTTGGGGCATGCTGAACTCTGTGTGTTTCCCCCAGCACTACGAGACTCTGGCTCATCGCACTGCAGCCAACGGGCATTGTATTGACATCTATGCCTGTGCCCTGGATCAGACTGGACTGCTAGAGATGAAGTGTTGTGCAAACCTCACAGGGTATGTTTGTGGCAGGAGAGCACCAAATTGGCACTTGTTTTTTTAATTTTGTTTTTGTTTTAAGAGGGAGACTGGTTCAGAGAGCAAGGTTTGCTGTCAAAGAATTTGAGACTGTTACCATTCGGTTCTGAACTGTGGTTGGAATTTTCCAGGAATGATAGGGCAAACCTCGCTTGATCCCAGTCCACAATGAAGTATCAAACCAGCATGTGAATTAGCACTGCTGGTAGAAAACTCCATGCTCTGCTTGAGTTCAGAACACAAAGGTGTTCTGAAGCACAAAGCAACATGTCTTCGTCAAATGCCTTCTGTCTCCTCAGGAGATAGCAAGTATACTTTCCAGAACTGATGGGATGGGAAACACCATGCTTCGTGATGTATGTGTGACTGTTGTGTCATCACAGGAACAGACTTGTCAGGCCTGGTGGATAGAAACTTTCCATGTGAAGATCAGATTTTCTTTATTTCCACTGTTCACTTAGGCTTTCTGCAGGGGTTGGATTGGCTTTCTTGGATCTAGTGATGTCTCTAAGGGGTAAACATCTGTGTTTCATGTTGCTGAAAATGTGGTCTCTGTGAGGAAGGCTGTGTGGTAACCTGGACTTTTGGAGACTCGGCACATCTTACTGGCCATTTAAAATCTGCTGTGTTTAGAGAGTCAGGGAATGAGCCACTTGAGCACATGCAAGGTACTTATATAATCACATAATGCTCACTAAGCAGAAGAGAGATAATTTGACCCTTTGGTTGCGTTATTAAGCTCCATCTGGCCAGGCCTGGGTTTAGCAGTGCCTGCAGGGGAGGCACCAAGGGAGGTTTCCAGGAATCTCTGCTCCCTGGTGTAAGATTCTACCTATACAAAGGCATGCTTTGAAACAGTTCCTGCATGTGTTTGCATGCCTGAGACTTTGAGGGAAGTATTCCTTCAGATTTACTTCTAGTTTCCAGATGCTTCAGTGTCTTTGTGTATCTCTTTTTCTTTCTCAGAGGGCACATGGTGATGGGAGACTCCTTCAACACTTCTCTCTTCAAGCAGACCTTCCAGCGGGTATTTAACAAAGGCTTCAATGGAGAGTTTCAGATGGCTTTTGGGGCAAGTTTGGATGTGAAGGTGAGAGACTTAACATCATCAGACGACTTGAACTGGGTAATACAAGTGCTGTTGATTCAGAAGTTAATTTAAGTATCCAGGGTGTAAAAGAGTCTATGCAATCAGCTGTAGCAGCTGTTTTGGTAGACACCACACGGGTGTGCGGTGAGTGGAGGCATTTTTGTGCGGAAGGGTTTTTTCAGTTGGTTTTGTTTGGTTTTGTTTTAAAAGAGCTCAGCTTCTCCTCACTTCAGCAAGGAACATTTCATACTCTTGTGGTCTTTGAAGATGTCATCGTTGTTAAAATGTGGCTGTGTGGATTTTCTTCCCTTCACTAACTGAGCAATGGGTGATGCTTGGGAAAGTACTCGTAGACACTTTTCCTGACAGCCATGCCTTGCATCATCTGATCAAAGCTGAGCAACTTGATCTGTGTGTGTTCTATTGACTGACTTTATTTTAAAAGAAACCAACCAACCAAGCCACAACTATTTTACTTTGTTCCAGACCTCAAGGGAGCTGAAAATTGCAGGGGCTATTGGACCATGCGTTTCCCTGAATGCTAAAGGACCATGTGTCTCTGAAAATGTAAGTGTCTGACACAGAAAGGCGTTTAACTAAGGCATGGAGGTGTGAAGTCTGTCTAGACCTATAGGTCAGCTAGGATGTCAGAATTTTCAAGGAGAAGCAACATTTGGAAAAGTCCCTGGGAAAAGACAGTCTTTCTGAGACAGGATATTTGTACTTTAAAGCTTTCTTTTAACTGTATGGCTTTTGGTAACTTTAAATGTCCATTAATGACTTGGATGAGGGATTACAGTGCACTGTCAGCAAGATTGCTGATGACACAAAGCTGAGAGGGGGGTGGCTGCCACCTAGANATAACTTCATGTGTTCATTAATGACTTGGATTGTCATTAATGTACTATCAGCAAGATTGCTGATGACACAAAGCTGAGAGGTTTGGGCTGCCATTCCTCGGGACCTGAACAGGCTGGAGAGTTGGGCAGGGAGGAACTGAATGAAATTCAACAAGGGCAGTGTAGAATCTGGCATCTGGGCAAGAACAACCCCAGGGAGCAGAGTAGGTTGGGGACTGACCTCCTGGAGAGCAGCACAGGAGAAGGGGACCTGGGGGTACCTGGTGAACAGCAGGATGACTAGGAGCCAGCAGCGGGCCCTTGTGGCCAAGAAGGCCAGTGGCATCCTGGGGTGGATTAGAAATTGTGTAGTTAGAGGTTCTCCTTCCCCTCTACTCTGCCCTGGTCAGACCACATCTAGAATATTGTTTCCAGTTCTGGGTCTCTCAGTTTCAGAAGAACACAGAACTTCTTGAGAGAGTCCAGTGCAGAGCCACAAAGATGATGAAGGGAGTGGAGCATCTCCCTGACAAGAAAAGGCTGAGGGAGCTGGGTTTCTTGAGCTTGGAAAAAAGGAGACCAAGGGGTGGCCTCATTAATGTTGATGAGTATTGAAAGGGCGGGTGTCAGGAAAAAGGAGCCAGACTCTGCTCAGTGGCACCCAGTGATGGGACAGGTGTCAGCTGGAACAGAGGAGGTTCCCCATCAAGATGAGAAGAAACTTCTTCCTGACGAGGGTGACAAAACCCTGGAACAGGCTGCCCAGAGAGGTTATGGACCCTCCTTCTCTGGAGGTGTTGAAAACCCACCTAGCCTGTTCGTGTGCGACTGGATCTAGAGGATCCTGCTGTGGCCGTGGTTATTAGACTGGATGATCTTTCGAGGTCCCTTCTAATCCCTAACATTCTGTGATTCATACCCAAAATACAGGACATCTAGAAAACTTGCCTTAACTTGTTCCTCTGATCAGAATTTAGCATAAGCTTTCCCTACCTGCTGCTAGAGACAAAAGTGCTGCTTTCTTTCCAATTCTGTGCAGGAGCTTGGAATTGGAGGAACATCTCAGTGGAAAATTTGTAGTCTGGATTCCTGCACAACTCTGGCCATTTACTTTGAAGTGGTAAATCAGGTCAGCCCTGGCTTTTCTGGTTATTTACTCATCTTTCTTATACACCAAACTGTTGTAGAAGGGCTGGAAAATACAATGACGTCCCCTGCGTATCATCTGGGTGGTTGCAAAGCGAACAAGTGTTTTATGCTGAAGAAATAGCGTCAGAGGTTATTTTCATTCACATAAACTGCTTAATGTTCTTGTCCTGCACAGAACTTTAATTCATTCCTTGTCTTTTTCCCATAGTATTGATTTAACAAAGAAGAAATTGTCCTTTTGCCAGTAGGTGCTGTGGAGAATAAAGGAACAAATACTTTCAAATTCTTGGAGAACTAGTCCTCCAAGTTTTCATAACTTGATGGTTCAGCAGTAACTTTTGTCTGGAAAGTTTGACAGCTGGAAGCTAGGAAATCTACCCCTAAGGAATTTTATTGTGTGTGTGTGTGTCTTTGTCTTTTCTGCTGTGTGGGCTTGTTGCTGTTAGGAGTAGGATGGTGGACTCATAGGACCCTTGCGCAGACCTCCTACTGCCATTCTTATCTTCAGTGCTATAGAGATAATGAGCTGCTGCCAACCTTTAAGGGGCAAGCTGGGCACACCCAATATTAGATGGACCCAGCACCATTTGACTCTAAATGCTGCTGGAAAGCACAACACAAATAGATACATCTCTTTTCTCTAGTCCATCTCTCTCTTGTACTTCATCTATGGTTGCTCAAATGATGCCCTGGAGTTGTGTGTAGCGTGCAGAGCTATGGAGAAGACAGCCTGTTCTGAGGGTGCACCTTGTTTCATTTGCAGCACAATGCACCGATACCTCAGGGAGGCAGAGGGGCAGTGCAGTTTGTCACTCAGTACCAACACTCCACTACGCAGAAACGCATTCGTGTCACCACTGTAGCCAGAAAGTGAGTATCTCATGCCAGTTCTTTGGCAGAATGGCAGAAACTCAAGCCATGGTCTGTGCTGAAGTTGTTCTAGGTTTTGTTGCACTACTTGGCCATTGGCATTGGCCACAAAGTACTTGGCAGAGGCAGAATGCATGTGGGTTTTGCTTGAGGTGAATACCTGTGGCACTAACCCTTTACTAACCTTATAGTTGGGCAGATGCACAGAGTCAGCTGCAGCATATAGAAGCTTCGTTTGACCAGGAAGCAGCTGCTGTGCTGATGGCCCGACTTGGAGTGTTCAGAGCTGAATCTGAGGAGGGACCTGATGTTCTGCGATGGCTGGACAGACAGCTGATCAGACTGGTAAGACACGTACACTGCAGTTGGGTGAATTCCTGGTTTTAGAAATGGTCTCTGGAAATGAAAACAATGTTCTTTTTCCAGACTGACTTGCTTCATTTGTACTCTGATAATAGTCACGTAATCACAGTATGCAGTAGCTCAGAAACCAGTATCATTTGTGATGAGACAGGCATCTCATCACACCGAAAGGGTTAAACCTGAGATTAAAGAATTGTAGTGAAACACAGAAAGCAGATGGGAAGGAACTTCTGGAGGTTTCTGGTTCAGCCTCCCGGCTCAAAGTAGGGCCAGCTTTGAAATTAGAACACGTTGCTCCAGATCTTATATGGATATGTGGATCATTAGGGATTGGAAGGGACCTCCAGGGGTCATTGAGTCCAACCCCCCTGCTTGAGCAATATGTTGTTCAGTTGAGTTGTGAAGATCAGCAAGATGGAGTTTCTCTTGCTTCTCTTGACAATTTATTCCAGTGTTTGATCACAGTCAGTGTTGTTTCAGGGTTTTTGTCCTCCATTCCTCCTCCTCAATCAGAATTTCCACTTCTCCAGCTACCTGTCAGGTAGCTGTAAACAGCAGTACAGCTGCCTCATCCTATTCGTCTCAAGGCTGAACAAAACCAGCTTCTTCAGCCTCTAGAAATCTACATGAGGTGCTCCAACCCCTGACCAGCTTGGTGGCCTTACTCCCATATATTCATGACTGTCTTGCACTGGGGAGCCCGAAACTGGACAGAGCATTCAAATGTGGCCTTGCAGGTTCCAAATTCGGGTAGTTATCACTACCACAANGTACAGCTGCTGCATCCTACTTGTCCCAAGGCTGAACAAAACCGGCTTCTTCAGTCTCTAGAAATCTACATGAGGTGCTCCAACCCCTGACCAGCTTGGTGGCCTTACTCCCATATATTCATGACTGTCTTGCACTGGGGAGCCCGAAACTGGACAGAGCATTCAAATGTGGCCTTGCAGGTTCCAAATTCGGGTAGTTATCACTACCACAACTTCCTACTGTCTCTTGCTTTAAACTTAATGAGTCTGAATAACCTAAATTGTTGCTGCCGTTGTCCAGACATCCAGGCCGTGTTAATGTTAACAGGTATGGTACCTCAGACACTGGAGAAAACGGGGCCTGTGTCATGTAAAGATTGGAGCACCAAACACACATTGGCATGCTGCATGCTGAAATAATTCAGTCATTTAAGTTGATAAAATCATTGATGTTTTCCAGTGAAGCAGTTAGAAAATTGCCAGCTTGCTGCTGCTGTAGAGGGAAACAGAGTTGCTGCAGAAGTGTTTCATAATGTACAAGGCAGCTGAGGTGTAGCATAGTCTCTCTCGTTTAGTGGAAGAATTTGGGTTCTACTAGAAGAGCTATTTCTTGAATGCTTAGATAATTTCAAATCTAGATTTAAATATAAACAGATGGAATCACCATTCTCATTCCAGTAAGCTATAGAAACCACTGACTTAAAGAAAGCCTGTAAATTGTCTGTAGAGTCCTATGCCTTGGTTGCTCTGTTTAAAAGCAACCTAAACAAAAATCTTAACAAATAAAAAATAGAGGTGTTAATTCTAATAGAAAAATACATTAAATAAAGAGAGACACCTCACCAAATTATCTACTTTGCTTTCAACAGTGTCAGAAGTTTGGACAATACAACAAAGATGATCCCAACTCTTTCAGATTGTCAGAATCGTTTTCTTTGTACCCCCAGGTAAGAACTTTACTTCCCACAGCAGCATGAAAAATGTACAAGGTTGAATGAGAGTGATTGTAAAGCTTTTTGTATTATTTATCAGATTGAAGAGGGGGGAGGAACAAGTACTTTGTAAAAACTTTTGGTATTTTAGTCCTGTAGTTTAGTGGCATCCTGGATTGTATCAGGAATAGTGTGGCCAACAAGACTAGGGGTGTCATTCTCCTCCTGTACTGGGCACTGGGGTGGCCTCCCGTTGAGTACTGGAGGCAGTACTGGGCCACTCACTTCAAGAAAGAGACTGTGAGGGGCTGGAGCGGGTCCAGAGGAGCAACAAGGGTGGTGAAGAAGCTGAAGGGAATGTCTGATGAGAAAGGCTGAGGAGCTGGGGTTGTCCAGCCTGGAGGAGACTCAGAAGGGTTCTTCTCCCTCTCTGTTAACTACCTGAAGGGAAGTTGTAGTCAAGTGGAGTTCGGGCTCTTCGCCCAGACAACTGCAACAGGGCAAGAGGGCAGGGCTTGAAGCTGCAGTAGGGGAGGGTTAGGCTGCGTATGGACTGGAATGGACTGTCCAGGGCAGTGGTGGAGTCCCCATCCCTGGAGGTGCTTAAGGACAGACTGGCTGTGGCTCTCAGTGCCCTGGTCTAGCAGATGTGGTGATGTCAGGTCCTAGGCTGGGCTTTTCCAGCCTTAATAATTCTGCGATTCTTTGTTACAAATGACTGGTAAGAGAAGAACTCTGAGGAGTGAATAAGGGGTAGACTTCTCTTCAAAGGACTTGCTGTTCACAAAGATTGGACTTGGGTGCAAAATTTGTGGCAGCTTGCTGACTTTTACCTTCTTGCTTGTCTTTCCGGTGTAGTTCATGTTCCATCTGCGACGCTCGCCATTCCTGCAGGTCTTCAATAACAGCCCAGATGAATCTTCATATTACCGTCACCACTTTGCTAGGCAAGATCTAACCCAGTCTCTCATCATGATCCAGCCCATCCTTTATGCGTATTCTTTCCATGGACCTCCTGAGGTAAGTCCCTGTTTAATGGAAAGAGGTGGGTCCATTCAAAGTGATGAGTACTCAGTCAGAGTAGCAGTATTTCAGCAAGAAGGTCCCTATAATTATTTTTATTAATCCTTGTAATTACTAAGTGATGAGATGAGGCGATGTAAATTTTGATTTGTGTTTTCAGGAAGTTAACAGCTTTGATTTAAAAAAACCCAACAACAAACTGAACACCCCCTGTGGACAGGCATGGCTTTCCCTATAGAGGCAGCTTCCTTGAAGACAGGACTGTGTCTAGCAGGAAAGGATCACCAGAGCTGCTGTAGTAACACTTTGAAACCTTTACAGCCATTGCCAGAGTTCAAATGCTATTCCTTATTATTCTTGAGGCACTTTTTTGTTCAAGTTAGCTTTAAATTAAACTTGGATAGCTGCAGAAATTGCTCTCCAGTGTGCTGTGCTTCAGACAGAAGCTCCTTTCAGAGCTGCTGCAGGTGATTGACTACACTCTGCAAAGATGTTTGCACAGCCTCAGCAGTGCAGTCATGTTTCTATGGGCAGGACTGAACTAGCTGTTTAGCCAACCATGCAGGTTAATACAGTTCTGAGGGCTTAGTGGTGCCTGACTTTCTTCTTTCTTTTCCCCAGCCGGTGCTTTTGGACAGCAGCAGTATTCTTCCTGACAGAATCCTGCTGATGGATACGTTCTTCCAGATAGTTATCTACCTTGGTGAGGTACAACAGAACACGTTCCCTTTCTCTCTCTGTCCTGCCATGTGTGCAGACAGCATCAGTGTTGGTGTACAGTAAACAGCTGGCAAAGCCCATGCTTGAATAATGACATGTATTAAAATTGGCAGCATCTGTTCAATTCTTCCACCTGCACTGAGTAATAGCCATCACGTTAGCTTGGTAATGGAGGTGGAAATCATGCCTGGAAAAGGCCAGAAAACTTGAAACTAAGCAGGACCGAGAGCTGCAGAGCTGCAGTGTGATTTTCAGATGAGTGATGTGCACTGCTGCTTTCAAAAACAGTGGATACCGTTCCAGTTTTTTCTTTTAAATACTGGGTAGTTTTGAATATAGCTGCTCCTGTATTCCTTCCTGGTGGCTACTGGAGAGGACTTCTGTGGAAAGGGACCTTGGAGTTCTTGTGGACAGCAAGTTTCCATGGCACAGCAGTGTGCTTTTGTGGCCAAGAAGGCCAAACGAATCCTGGGGTGCATTAAGAAGAATGTGTCCAGCAAATCAAGGGAGGTTCTCCTCTCCCTCTATATCTGCCCTAGTGAGGCCACATCTGGAGTATTGTGTCCAGTTCTGGGCTCCCTGGTTCAAGAGGGATAGAGACTTGATTGAGAGACTTTCAGTCTGGAGAGAAGACTATGAAGGGATTTAATCACTGTCTCTAAATCCCATGAGGGCTGGGTGTCAAGAAGAAAGAGACAATCTCTTCACTTGTGCCCTTGATAGGACAAGGGGNTCCTGCTCAAGCAGGAGGGTTGGACTTGATGACTCCTGGAGGTCCTTTCCAACCCCTAATGATCTATGTAGGTACTGGCCCTTTCTGACATCCAGATTTATACCAGTATCCAGCCTTGGCTTTCCAGTGCTTCTCTAGCAGGAAGAGCTGTAGAGTTGTGTCCTGCTCCTGTTTTAGAGGTCTTTTCCAGTCTCAGTAGTTCTGTCATTCTGTTGCCTTTAGATGTGCAGGTTAAAAATGAGAGGCTTGCAAACATCTCTACTATTTTTTTCATTTCCTCCTGTCCTGCCAACAGACTATTGCACAGTGGCAGAAAGCTGGTTACCAAGAAATGCCTGAATATGAAAACTTCAAGCACCTGCTGCAAGCTCCGCTGGATGATGCCCAGGAAATCTTGCAGACTCGATTCCCAATGCCACGTTACGTCCACACAGAACACGGGGGCAGTCAGGTAAGGAGGTTTGTGAAAGAACTGTGTTGTTGAATAGAGCAAATAGCACTCTTTCTGCTTTACTAAAAGAAGGACTCTGTAAGATAAATACAGTGGTAATTTGGCTGTCATCTCAATTTACTCAAGAGAGGCAGTGCAGTTAGCTTGCTGGAGCAGTAAATGATGTTGAGTGATGAGGATATAAAATGGTTCCTCTTCTTGCTCCTCCTAGAGCTGCAGTCATGCTGTGCTTGTTTGTAGTAGTGAAGAGGCAGGAACTGATGCTCCAAACCAAACATTTCTGATGTGACCATGTTACACTGGTTCTCCACTGACCTCTCTTCTGAAGAGTGGATGGGGACAGTGCTGGTGACCTGTCTGTGTCACATTGAATCAGAGCTGCCCAGTCAGGCCAGCGCTGCTTGTTGTAGCAGAGTGCATGGTGCCCCCTGGAGTTGTCTGTGGAGCCAGGGCTGCTTTTGGGTTTGAAACCTGTTTAAGCTAAATGAGTACCTTGCTTGCAAAGCAGTGGAACTCACTAGTCTTGTATCTAAGGCAGTGAGAAGTCTTGAGGGAGCAGACAGGTCTGTCATTTTTCCAAAACTCTTTCTCTAATTTAGTTTTTAATTCACAGGCCCGGTTCCTCTTGTCTAAAGTGAACCCTTCTCAGACCCACAATAACCTCTATGCATGGGGACAGGTAAGCAATGGAAGAGCTGTTCACGTCTGGGAATGATGTAAAATGTACATATACTACTTGGTATAAACAGCAGCTGTCCTGCCTTCAGCACAGGACCTCAGGCTGTCCTCTCTTCCTTACCTGGAAGCTTTTTGCACGCGTACGCAACTGGATTTGAAAAAAGGATGTGGTAATGCAGTCATCAGCTGAGACTGCAGTGAAGACACAACTGGTTTGTTAGATTTGCCTCTAAAGCTTAGCCTACATTTTTATTCAACCTGCTTATTCAAGTCTGTGGTTGTTGTTAAGATCAATGCTACAGGTGGGGAGCAGTAGATGACCAGTTGATCATTTTTCAAGCATGGATGATAAACTCGTGTTTCTGTTCTTGTACTGAATCCCCCTAAACTTCCAGCAAAATCCTATTGACTTTGGGGCTTTTTTCATAATGGGAGAAAGGATCCAATTATTGGCTGTCCAAATAGAGGTGGTGCCAGCTTGACAGCAGGACATGAGCATTCTCCACACCAAAAATCCTAGAGCTATAGAAAGAAGAGACTCTATATTTTCCAGTAGTTCCAATTTTACTAGAGGGTGGTGTCAGTGCTGTTGCCAGAGAGTAGTGCCTTCCCACTAGATGCCTGTCCTTTGCAGGAAAGAAGGTTGGTTTAGCAGGCAGTTAGTTCAGAGTGCTGACATCCGATTTGCTCTCAGTTAGTCCCCAGTGATAACAACTCTATTTTAGACTCACTGTTTCTTTATATTTTCTAGGAATCAGGAGCTCCGATCTTGACAGATGATGTTAGTCTCCAGGTATTCATGGACCATCTGAAAAAGCTGGCTGTTTCAAGCGCATCGTGACTTGGATCAAACCAAGCAGCAAGCACAGAAGAGTTACATAGATCCTCTTGATGACAGAAGTAGAGCGATTTATTTACATTTCCTTCTCTCTATTTTAGCCTAAGCTTTTTAAATATTAAAGAAATATTTGGGGAGTTTTTTACTTGGCCCTTCTAGGTATTTATTTGTATTCCTTTTTGTCTGTATTCTCTTTACTCAACATTTTTCATACATTCCAGTTAGAGCTAAAGGATGTTTTAGCCAATGTAGTTTTAAACAGACTTGAGCTTAATTTCTAATGCTGTATGTTTTCAAAAAGCATCTTTTAGCAACCAGAGACTATTAATAAAAAATAAAGGTGGGTACGAGAATTACTGTTTAGTGCTGTCACCTTTTCTCTCCTGCGACACTACCTGGGATACTTTGTCCAGTTCTGGAGTCCCCAGCAAAAGAAGGGCATGGAGCTATTGGAGCAAATCCAGGAGGGTGAGGATGATCGGAGGGCTGGAACACTTTTGTGAAGGTAGGCTGAGGGAGTTGGGGGTGTTTAGCCTGGAGAAGGCTATGGTGCAATGCTATTGGAGCCTTCCAGTACTTGAAGGCGGCATTCAGGAAAGCTGCAGAGAGGGACTTTTTACAAGGGACTCTAATGATAGGGCAAGAGAGAATGGTTTCAAACTAAGAGAGAGTAGATTGAGGTTAGGTCTTAAGAAGAAATTCCTTAATCTGAGAGGGATGAGGCACGGGAGCAGTTTGCTCAGGGAGTTGTGGACGCCGCCTCCCTGGAAATGCTGGCCAGACCAGGTCCGATGGAGGCTCTGGGCAACCTAGTCTAGTGAGAGGTGTCCCTTTCCATGGCAGAGGGGGTTGCAACTAGATGATCTTCCATTCTAAGATTCTAGGACATACAATGGATGTACAATGGACTTGACCTGTCTCCATTTTTGAAGGTTATGTACCTGCTATTGAAAACAATTTCTGGAAGCCTCTAGCCTGTGCAGAGATGAGGCAGACAACTCTGCTTTGAGAATCACGCTGGACTCTACGCAGGATCTGACCGTGAGCTGCTGCCTCCTTTGACCTCACACAGCGTTAACAGGATTAAAACCCGCGGTACTGCCGAGGGAAGTTGTAGACAGGTGGGGATCTGGCTCTTCTCACAGAGAACTAGCGACTAGACGACAGGGCAGAGCCTGAAGATGCACCAGGGGAGGTTGGACGTTAGGAAGCCCCTCCTCACGGAAAGGGTGATCCCACACTGGAATGGACTTCCTAGGGAGGAGGTGGAATCCCCATCCTTGGAGGTGTTGAAGGACAGCCTGGCTGTGGCCACTGGGCTGGATGAGCTCAGAGGGCTTTGCCAGCCTCAATCATCGTGTTACTCTNCGCTGCTGTACTCGCTGGGCGGCTGGACGGTGCTGGGCTCCATGCTGCACTACAGCTCGCACGGCGACAGCCCGGAGCAAGATGGGCCCGGTACGGGCTGGCGGGGTGCGGGGTTACCGTCGTGCGGGGTCGCTGTCGTGCGGTGACGTGATGGGGGCGGGCTGGGGCACCCCCGACGTGCGTAGGGGTCGTCCCTGAGGTGGAGCTGAGGAGGGCACAGTGTGCTCCGCGGTGACAGAGAGTAGGGCCCAGCGCCGTGTTTGCGGTGTGGGGAAGGGCCAGGGCTGCCCCCGGGGCTGTTCAGACCGGTCAGGAGAGACGTTTCGTTACCAGGAGGGTAGTGAGACGCTGGAACAGCTGCTGCTGGAGGTGGCCAATGCTCCAGGTCTGGCAGTGTGCAGGAGACGGCTGGGATTGTACCCTCAGTAATGGGCTGTAGCTTCTGGTCAGGCCTGAAGAGATCAGTCAGTTGGACGAGATGATTGTTGAAGGGGAACTTTTATTTTATTATGTTTCATTCCGTTCCATCCTTACCCTATCCTATCCTTCTTTTGCTCTATTCCATTCTATTTCATCCTTATTCTGCCCTATCCTAGCCTTGTTGTATCCTATTTCATCCTTATTCTGTCCTTAACCTGTTGACTGTGTTCCTCAGCAGCCTACTGCTTATTAAGGCGCAGTACTGTGGAGCTAGCTGTAACGCGGACAACTTGGAAGACAGTTGCCGCTACTGTACTACTGCTATTAGTTCAATATTGGTCCAGCAATCAGCTTACTTTAGATACTTCTTGTGTCTACACACTCAGAGAATTTGAGAAACAAAAAGAACAGATGTCCACGTGGTTGTTGTGTTTCCATGATGAAGGAATAACATGTTTTTTTCCCTCTCTTCCTCCCCTTACCCTTTCTCTGTTTCTTAGAGAATAAAAGTGATCATCAGGCAAACCAAGCAGCCAAGCAGGAAATACACACAAAAGAAACAGCTTTAGGATTTAAAGTGACAACAGTAATAACATACAAGGATGTTCCATCTCCTATTACTCGACTGCTCAGGCGTTTGACATCGTTCTTTGATCCTAGTGACGGCCCTTCTTCTGAAAACTGAGTGTTCTGGAAGCTCAGAATGTTGTGCTGGAGCTGGTTTCTCTGAGAAGGTCATCCTCATGCCTAGTTGGTGGAAACTTTCTCCTGGAGTGCTGAAATGAGATCTCCATCTCTGAACTTTCCCAGAACTTGCAGACCTTCTCATCCGCTCAGATCACGACTATTCTCTGCATATGTGTGACTGCACCTGGGTTCAACAGGCATGCTTTGAAATGTTAATAAAGCTGCCTGCTGCCTGGTCTGACTGGGTGGCTGTTGCAGCTTCTTTGTGAAGTTGGGGTCCCAGCTGATGTGCAGCAGATACCCAGTGTGGACCCAGCATGTTTCCTCAGCTGAAGAGCTCTAAAGCGGATACTTTAAGAACAATTAATAAATAGGAAAGAACACAGTTTAATCTTTTGAGTATGTCAGTTGTTATTTGTCCTTCAAATTAGAAGCTTACAAGAGATAATTAAAAGTGCAGAAACACTATTAGATGCTGAAAAACTTTTCTGCTCCAGGCCCTCTGCCAGGCCCATGCGTCTATGGAGGTTTTCCTGATCTTTGTAGCTGCTGCTTCCCCTTGCAGGTACTGCCGTGTAGCTGCTGTGGCTGTAACTTAACTTCAGTGGGGATTTCCCTAATCACCTCTTTTCACAGTAAATTGTTCCTGGCCACTGGTTTCTATGGGTGTTTTGCCCAGCATCTCTTGCTACTGACCCTCATTGCTGTAGGGGTTCCCTGCAGCCACCACTTCTACTTACAGAAGTATGCTTTCCCCTGCAGCCCATAGACACAGCTTCATTTTAGAGGAAGCTGACCAGAGACCCTGCACAAACCTTCCTTTCTGAAGGAACTTCACCCTGTCCTTGCAGACACCTCCCTGTTTCTACAGGGGCTGCCCGCAGCTGTCCCTTTTCTAGGACACTAGTGCTCTGTCTCACCACTAGTACAGGCATCCCCATCATCTTTGTGGGGCTGTGTGGAAAGTTGTGTTCAGCTCCTCTGACCTTTTGTAGTGGTTTTTATAGGTGCTTTTATAGGTTTCGTGTCTCAGCCCATACAACTACAGACCCACCTTTCAATGTGGCTCCCTCTGGTCCCTACAGTCACCACCGTCTCTGCCAGAAGGCTCCTCTCAGTTACTACTTTGTTTGGGCATCTTCCCCCGTACCCCGATGGCTGTTCCTATAGAGGCCACTCCAGTGACCTGCATTTGCTCCTTCCCGCAAAGACCCCCCATTAGAGAGCCCTCCCTCTCTCCTCCCGCAATCCCCCAGAACTCGTAGACCCGCCCAGACTGTCAAAGCCCCCTCGGCCCCCGCACCCCGGCGGACACCCCGCAGGACTCCTCCGCGCCGCCAGGGGGCGCCGTGAGCGGCTGGGACCGCCAGATTGCTCCGCCGCTTTCAACGCCCTGGCGCCGGCCCTGCGCTGCGCGGCCGCGCCGACATGAAGGCCATCGTGCAGCGGGTGGCCCAGGCCAGTGTCACAGGTCAGTGTCAGCAGGGAGCCAGCCCTTACCCAGCGGGGCCTCCTCTCCCCTCCTCGCTCCTCCGCCGCGGCCTCCAGCGGCCGCTCGGCGCTGTGTGTGTGGGCAACGCCGGCCTCCGTCTTCCCCAGCCGCTGTTGCGGGCGGCCGGGATCCCCCGGCTCCGCGCTCCGCGTGGGTCTGCAGCGGGGGGGGACGCGCTCGTCTGTGCTGCCCGCGTGTGCGCGGTGCTGGCCCAGACCCTTCCTCGCCGGTGCGAGGCCGGGCTGTGCCCTGGGCTGGTGGTGTCAGTGGGCAGAGCTGGATGCTGGGGCTGTGCAGCTGCAGGCGCCTCCTCGCCGGCACCGCTATTTCCTCGCCCAGCCTGCAGTGGCCCGGCCAGCGTGGGGCCAGCTGTGTGGAGCCTGTGCGAGTGGGCAGGGTAGCTGCCATCTCCTATTCAATGCTGTGCAGTCCCTGTTTCCTATGGCTTGTGTCTGCTGGGCACTGTAATCCCATCTGCCTTCTCGCATTGCTTTTGTGTGGTGGTGGTGCTGTCCCAGCCACTCGTGCTCCTTTGTCATGAGTGTTGTCGCCTCATGTTGCTCCGTATGGGCTGGCAGCGCCAGTTGCAGCCTTTTCGAGGGGCTTGGCTGCACTGGTGCAGCAGTCGCAGCAGTCTTGCATTGGTCGTTTCCTCACCTGTGCATGGCTGTCCTGATCACTGCCGTTCATTGCTTTGTGTGTGTTGGCAGTGACATCCCACTTGCCTTCGCCTGTTGGGAAGCAGTAGACAGGTGGGATTTGGGCTCTTCTCCCAGACAACTATCAACAGGATGAGAGGGCAGGGCCTGAAGCTGCACCAGGAGAGGGTTAGGTTGGATATTAGGAAGCTCTTCCTCACAGAAAGGGTGATCAGAGCCTGGAATGGACTGCCCAGGGCAGTGATGGAGTCCCCATCCCTGGAGGTGTTTAAGAAGAGACTGGCTGTGGCACTTAGTGCCCTGCTCTGGCTGATTGTAGTGACATTAAGTCATAGGCTGGGCTTGATGATCTTAGCGGTCTTTTCCAGCCTCAGTGATTCTGTGGTTGTGTGGCTTGCCTGTGCTGCCACTGCAATCCTAGTCCTCTACACCATCTTGTACTGTTCGCATGTGCTGGCAGCACAGTCGTAATCACCTTTTCCGAGGTTCACATGTGCTATAATAAAAACTGCCTCCTTGCATTGCTTCCATGTACCAGATGCTTGCATACGTTGGTGCTGTAATAAAGACTGTCTCCTTGCATCGCTTGCCTGTGCTGCCACTGCAAGTGCAGTCGCATCCTTGCACTGCTCCTGTGTGTTGGCAGTGCTGTCCTAATTGCCTTCACCCATAGTGTTCCATCTGTAACGGGAGATGCCTCCTCTCATGGCCGTTATGCAGTGCCCCTGTAACCACAGCAATCTCCTCGCATTGCTTGTGTCGGCAGGGGTGCCCCTTAGTGCCCATGTTTGGCTAGAATGTAAGCTCTTGTTTCTGGCTGTGAAAGCTCGAGATGGCCCTCTGCGAGGGAGATAATGTTGTGCCTGGTGGGAGGGGAGATTTCTGAGCTCATACCTGAACTGCATAGAAAGGAAGAGATTTTAGGGAGAGTTTCCCCCCTTGTTTTCTTCTGCCATTGTGAACAGTGAGATCTGGCAACAGGTGCACAGACACAAGCTTTCAGCTTTTGCTGGCTGTAGTTTTAAAGACCTTGTTTAGATCTCAACACAGTTGAGCCTGAGATGACTGTAGTAAGATAATTTAAGATAATTTGCTTGAATTAGGGTAATTAAAGATATTAGGAGAAGACAGTGCATCTGTGATGGTTTATGCTTTATTGTTACATAAAATCATAGAATCCTCATGGCTGGAAAGGACCTCCAGGATCATCAAGTCAGCCCTCATCCCAGTATCTCCCCAACCCTTAGACCGTGGTCTCAAGTGCTTTAGCTACTCCAATTTTAAACACCTCCAGGGATGGGGACTCCATCACCTCCCCAGCCAGCCTGTTGCTGTGCCAAACCACTCTCTCAGGAAAGAACTTCTTCCTAAGATTCAGTATAAACTCCCTTGATGCAACTTGAAACCACTTCCCCTCGTCCTATAGTTAAGAATTTGGGAGAAGAGAGCAGCACCAGCTTCACTACAACCTCCTTTTATGTAGCTGTAGACAGCAGTAAGGTCTCCTTAGAGACTCCTCTAGACTAAACAACCCCAGTTCCCTCAGCTGTCCCTCATGGGGCCTGTTTTCCAGCTCTCTCTCCAGCCTCATTGCCCTTCTCTGGCCCCGATCCAGCACCTCAATGTCTATCTTATGCTGTGACTCCCAAAACTGGGCTCAGTACTCGAGGTGCAGTCTCTGAGTACTGAGTGCAGAGTACAGGGACACATGTATTGTTGTACACGTGTAGAGAGTAGCAGATTAGAGAAGCTGAGTACCCCTATTGATAACAATCAGATAGGTAACTTTTACAAGGATCAGAGAGTTCTACTCCTTCTCTGGATAGTGCTGCTGTAAGAAAACATCTTTATATGGTGTTTTTAAATGCTGGAGTAAGCATCTTGAGTCAGTCCCTCACAAATAAGTCATGGTATTGGGAAGACTTCTGAAAGAAAGCTGCTGTGTGATCTAACAAATCTAAACCGAGCTCTCTAAGAAACTTAAGACAGAAGAGAAGGGCCTAGGATGATGTTTTCTTTGGTGGTTGTGCACATGCTAGCTGAAATCAGTACTTAACTGTGTTGTGAAATGAGATTACATTTAGCCTTGATTTTTCTTCTCTCCCCTTTCTAGTGGGTGGTGAACAGATCAGCTCAATAGGACGAGGCCTCTGTGTGCTGCTGGGCATTTCCTTGGAGGATACGCAGAGAGAGCTGGAGCACATGTAAGTCATGCATTTCCCTTTGCTTTGTGCATTTCTAACACTGAATTGGTGATGCCTGTGCATCGGTACGGCACTCCTGTTGGGAGACTTGTGTTTGGCTGTTAGTTTCTCTTCAGACTTTACCTTGAATACAGATGTCTGAGGTAGAATTTCCTTTGGATAGCCTCCCTGTTTCCTTTTCTGTGAAAGCGGATCACCTTGGAGAGCTGGCTCTGGCCATCTCTTCTGTGGCCACAAAATGCTGTGCTTTGGCTGGCAAACACATGTAATAGAGTCCTCCAGAGTTGCCTTCTGTCTCCTTCAGACCACTCATTGTTCTAGGTCTGACCTCATTCCTTATGAAGGCAAAGAAGAAACAGGTCATAGAGTTAACTGCTGTCAAGAAGAGGTGAAAACAGCCCTTAGCACAAGTGGAAGAGAAAGCAGAGAGTGGGGATGTGAATGAAAGGTCACTGAAGATCTCACATAAATGTGTAAAACTGATAGAGAACTGCAACAACGCTGAAGGTGTTTTTGTAATTACGTGTTCCAGTGGCTGGACTGTTTGCCTCCTCAGTGCATGATGTTTGCTCTATCTTTGTTTCTCAGACCCGCTTTGGTGAAGGTGAAAGATGTCTGACTATTGCAAGCGGCTGATCCATAGCAACTGTGCTCTTAACCCCAGGTTGTTCTGATGGAGACACAGGAAAGGCAGGAAGCTGGTGTTGGAAAGAAAAGAAACGAAGCAAATCACCCTAAACCAGGCTCTTCCAGACTTACTAAAAGAAACTTTAATAGTCCTGTTGATTGCACATGGAAGGATTCTAAGAACTGTGTTTTTCTCCCCCTAGGGTTCGAAAGATCTTAAACTTGAGAGTGTTTGAAGATGAAAGTGGGAAGCACTGGTCCAAAAGTGTGATGGATAAACAGTATGAAGTGTTGTGTGTGAGCCAGTTCACTCTGCAGTGCATACTGAAAGGAAACAAGCCTGACTACCACATGGCAATGCCCACAGAGCAGGCAGAGTGCTTTTACAACAACTTCCTAGAGCAGCTAAGAAAAGCCTACAAACCAGAGCTTATTAAAGGTAAGGGCTAGAGGTGGTAAGGTCTTTGATGTGGCCAGTGGCCCTTGTTTGTGTGTGCTCTGCCACGATGGTTACTCTGTCAATTCTGCCATTTTCTGTGTGGTGAAAGAACTATCTTTGTGTGGCAGTGGGTGAGGGGATGTTATGCTGTTTTCACTAGCAGCCCTGCAGGGTGATCACTTCTCTCTTCCACTAGCCAAGCTGTTTCCTGCCGTTCCTCTGGCATAGTTTGATGTGTTAGTTATTGGCGGTACAATGTGAGCAATGAAATGACCTTATTTCACCCTTCCAGTACCTGAAGGGGACCTACAAGAAGGGCCTTTTTACAGGGGCTCATAGTGATAGAATCATAGAATCATAGAATTTTTGAAGTTGGAAAGGATCTTTAAGATCATTGAGTCCAAACATTGATCTCCTCTGCCAAGCCCAGCACTTAACCACGTCCTTAAGCTCCATATCTGCCCAACTTCTAAACCTCTCCAAGGGTGGTGATTCAGCCAGCTCTCTGGGCAGCCTGTTCCAAGGTCTCCTGACCGTTTCAGTGAAGACATTTTCCTGGTGTACAATCTAAACTTCCACTGGCACAAACTGAGGCCATTTCCTCTTGTCCTGTCGCTTGTAACTTGTGAGAATCAACTAGCACCCACTTCTCTACAATCTCCTTTCAGATAGCTGTAAACAGCCATAAGGTCTCCCTGTAGTCTCCTTTTTTTGAGACTAAATAGCCCCAGCTCCTTCAGCCTGATGGCTTTAAACTGCAAGAGGGTCAATTTAGAGTGGATGAAAGGAGGAAATTTTTCATTGTGAGGGTGCTGAGATGGTGGAACAGGTTGCCCTCAGAAGCTGTGGATGCTTCATTACTGAAACTTCTCAAGGCCAGGTTGGACAGGGCTTTGAGCAAACTGGTCTCATGGCAGTCTCCCTGCCCATGGCATGGGGGTTGGATCTAGATGATCTTTAAGGTCTCTTCCTATCCTGGATGTTCTATGGTTCTGTGATTGCAGAAGTGCCTGGCAGTGAAGCAGGCAGACAGAATAGACCCTGCCTTTATTTTCTGTCTTGTTTGCCAAGCTGTCGGGGTGACTTAGGATGCAAATAAGAATGTAAAAGCTGCTTAAGCTGATGGGGCTGAGCTGCATGCCAGTGTCATCTGTCCAAGGTCAGATGCTTCAGAGTAGCCTTTGTGACTTTTTATCTTTTAAAATTTCTTCAAAACATTGGCTGGCTAGCTGGGCTGGTTCCCTAGCCTTAGCTGTTTCATCCTTGAAAATTTCATCTCCTGCCTGTGAGATCTGCCCTGCTTATCTTCAACTGCAAGCACCTCGATTATGTCTAGACCTAATTTGTTCTAGTGGAAGTTTCTGAATATAGCTACGTATTGATCAATCCTGGATGTCAGACAACAGAGCTGGCTGCACGTAGACTGTTTTATTCCTCGTAGCTGGCTGTCTTCTTCATTTAATTTCAATTTTTCCTTTGTAGTAGCACATTGGGTAAAGATTTCCATACTGTATTGTTCTGAGAGCCCTCAATTGCTTCTTGTCCCTTTGCTATTTCAGATGGCAAGTTTGGTGCCTACATGCAGGTGCACATCCAGAACGATGGTCCTGTAACAATAGAACTGGAGTCTCCAGCTGCCGCTGTTGATCCTAAACAGGTAGGAGAGCCACAGAATCAGTCCAGAAAGGATGGGGGTTATCTTGGAATTGCTTAGCACACTGCTGACGTAGTTGATGCCAAATGTTTGGTGATGACTGTACAGTGAGAGCCTCTGCCTGCAGCAGTTAGATCTTTCCTGTTGTCTTTGAACTTGATTTTATCACCTATTTTTTCTTCCTTCTCACGTGAACATACGCACTGCTCTAAGAAATAAACTACAGTCCTCTCCTTGGCACTGCCTCATTATTTTCTCAGTGCTGTGCCATTCCTCTTCTTTCAGATGTGCTAGTTTTGAGTTTGAAGAAACAAATCCAAAACCTCTGAGATAATTTTATTATGCTGAAAGGTTTGGTGAGGAAAAATAAGGCAAAGGGAACGAAGCTGGTTATCTGTATCACTAGAATGGATGCATCATAGTCTGCTGTCACTCCTAGTAAAACTGAACTGGTTTTGGTTTTGGAATAGCCAGCTAAGAATATTCTGTGTTAGGCTGGAAGTGGTGTGGTAGGTGGGATAACACGCATCCTCCTGAGGCTCTGCCCTCTGTTCTCTTAGCTCTGGTTGACCTGGAGCTGAGGTTTATGTCTTTGTATGCATCTTCCCTAAGTCCAGCTTACTGGGCTGAGGCTGTGCCAGGGGAGGTTCAGGTTGGATGTCAGGAGGAATTTCTTTCCTGAAAGGGTTGTCAGGCACTAGAACAGCCTGTCCAGAGAGGGCGTTGAGTCCCTATCCCTGGAGGTGTTTAAGAGAAAGGTAGATGCTATGTTAGAGGACAGGTGCTGATAGGACTGGGAAAAGGTTGGATCTGATGGTCTTTAAAGTCTCTTCCAGCCAAAACTGTCTTATGATTCTCTGGTTGAAGGCACCATTGACACACAGGACCTGACTTATTTTATTCTGTGAGGGTTTCTGGCCATGACATTTCAATTTGTGACTTTATTTTGGAGGAATTGTGGAAAGAGGGGAGAGAATCAGTAGGTTAGAGCTATTATCCAAACGGATAAATTGCATAAACAGTAGTAATGTAAGGAGCTATCAGTATGCTGTGTGCCCAAAACTTGCTGCAGTATCCTGCTGCTCTGCAAAATGGGGAAGAGATGTAGAAGTAATAGGTAAGTGCAACTTGGTCTCAAGGCTTAGGTTGTTGAAGGCATTTCTGCTGAAAGGTGGCAAGGCATTGTTAACTGAGGGTGTTGTCTAAGCTGATTTGAAATGGCTATTCTGTATTGTATGTGATGTCAGGTCATGAGATGGACTTGATGATCTCAGAGGTCTTTTCCAGCTTCAATAATTCTGTGATTCTGTGATGCTGAGGCTGATATATCTCTAATTTATTCTTGTGGGCTGGGTTGCTGACGTTGGTCTGTACATCTGTTGTCAGCAACTTTGAAACTGCAAAAATGCTGCTTCAGACGGGGAACAGAAGAGCAGTTTGGTGGAGTCCAGCTCCCCCTTTTGGTCCTGTGTTTTATTCTTTTTCATGCTTTCAGATTGTGTTTGGTGAAGAAGAGAGGCTGGGGATGTTGAGCCTGGAGAAGAGGGAACTTGTGGGGCTCTTATCCCTCTCTCTACAACTCCCTGAAGAGATATTGTAGTCAGGTGGGGGTCGAGCTCTTCTCCCAGGCAGCTAGCACCAGGGCGAGAGGCCAGGGCCTGAAGCTGCACCCGGGAGGGTTAGGTTGGATGTTAGGAAGCCCTTCCTCAGGGGAAGGGTGATCAGAGCCTGGAATGGACCGCCCAGGGCAGTGGTGGAGTCCCTGTGTCTGGAGGTGTCTAAAGACTGGCTGTGTCCCTTAGTGCCCTGATCTGGNAGAGGTCTTTTCCAGCTTCAATAATTCTGTGATTCTGTGATGCTGAGGCTGATATATCTCTAATTTATTCTTGTGGGCTGGGTTGCTGACGTTGGTCTGTACATCTGTTGTCAGCAACTTTGAAACTGCAAAAATGCTGCTTCAGACGGGGAACAGAAGAGCAGTTTGGTGGAGTCCAGCTCCCCCTTTTGGTCCTGTGTTTTATTCTTTTTCATGCTTTCAGATTGTGTTTGGTGAAGAAGAGAGGCTGGGGATGTTGAGCCTGGAGAAGAGGGAACTTGTGGGGCTCTTATCCCTCTCTCTACAACTCCCTGAAGAGATATTGTAGTCAGGTGGGGGTCGAGCTCTTCTCCCAGGCAGCTAGCGCCAGGGCGAGAGGACAGGGCCTGAATCTGCACCCGGGAGGGTTAGTTTGGATGTTAGGAAGCCCTTCCTCAGGGGAAGGGTGATCAGAGCCTGGAATGGACCGCCCAGGGCAGTGGTGGAGTCCCTGTGTCTGGAGGTGTCTAAAGACTGGCTGTGTCCCTTAGTGCCCTGATCTGGCTGATGTGGTGATGTTAGGTCCCAGGCTGGGCTGGATGATCTTAGAGGTCTTTTCCAGCCTCAATCATTGTGTGATATGTGCACTTCCCTTTTATACTCAGGGGTGATCATGTTACCATATGATAACGATTCACTTTCTTCTCCAAATTTCTGAAAACCTAAGCCCAAGGCTTAGGTTGTTGTTTTCTTTCCTATTGTGTGCTTAGCTGCATTGGTGCTGTGAATGCAAGCTGCCTGTTTTACATGCATGCTCATATTTATGAGCCTTGTAATTTCTTCTGAGACTGTTTTATTCCATGGAGTGTTTTCTTGCTCTTTTACTTTGTGAATAGCTGACAAAACTTGAAAAGCAGCAACAAAGAAAAGAGAAGACCAGAACCAAGGTGCCCTCTGAGTCAAGTAGAGAAAGAAATGCTCCCCGTAACAAGGATGACCCCAGCGCAAGCAGCGGAGCGGAAGGAGATGTGTCTTCGGAAAGAGAGCCTTAGCTCATTCAAAGCAGGTGTAAGGTTTGGCTTTTCCATCCAGCTGTGTCCTCCTGTTTGTCAGCCTCTAACCTGGGTGCTTTGCTGTAGCAGCACATGCGGAGAGTTGCCTAACAAGTGCTGAGAGGTGCAGTTCTGATCATCTTGTTGGTGGGTGACTTCTGCTTCTGTCTGCCCACTGCAGCGTGGGAGTGGGTGAGGTGTCTCGTGTGCTTGGCTGGGGGTGTGGGTCTGGCCCAGGTTGACTCAGGAAATGTAGTCTTTTGGTCCTGTAGCACAGTCACTGCATTCAGAATCTTGCTTTGGATTTTTGGTAGTGAAGATACACAGTTCTGTTTCTCACTCTGCCTTTACCTAGCAGGCAGATCATGCTGAATGTCTCAGATCATGTGTCCAGCACAGTGGAAAACATTTTGGAAGCTGGAGAGAGGCCAGAAGTGCAGCTTCTTATTGAGGTTCCTGCCCTTCCCTTCTCTGCTGTTTCCCAGGGTGACTTGATAACAGGCTATTTCATACACCTTCACCATCTATGGAGAACACGAGGCCAGCAGTGAGAGCCAGGCTTGCTGTTTGAATCCACTGTGAGAATCGGCATTTTCTTTCCCTTTCAGCGCTGCAGGACATACCAGGACCTGAGTGAAGGGAGTTAGAGTGAATAGAGACCTGAATCCTTTATGGGTTATCTACATGGGTTATCTACACAAGAAGACATGTATTTATCAAACCCTTCCGCTTGTTTTTAAGGCTTCAGGACACAGTTTTCATTGCCTTGCTCCTCACTGCCCCCTCCTAAAGCTTCAGTGTTGATTTTGGACTTTCAAACACAGCCAAGCTCTCCAGAAATTATTATTTCCCTCATCTTTTTGCTGAATCCATAGTATCACAGTACTTGCAGTACTATCACAGTCAGGCATTGGCACAGGCTGCCCNGTGCTGAATCCCTGAGCTGCCTGTGGAGTTTGATTATTAACAGCTTTGCAATCTGCAGTCTAACCTTTCACCTTTCACGTTCCTGTTCCTAGAGTTCGCAGTCTGGCATGTGGTTGATACAGCTCAGTGCCACACATTGCTCTCAGAGTTGCGCTTGTAAAGTTATTTATTAAAAAAAGTGGAACACAAATCCACGACTTTCCCTGCTGATCAGACACTGCAGGATGATTTCTGTTTGATAGAAGTTGCTGTTGCTTGTCTGGTGCTAATAGAAGTGATTCTGCACACGAGTAGCTGTCTGGAAAGACACTGATTTGTTTTGGACTGACCTGTAAAAGGGATCAGAGAAACTTTTAAATCCACAGGTAGTTTTTTCCCTGGCTTTTTGAAAAGCAGCTTCAGCGCTGGTGTGAGGTTCATCGAGCATATGGCAGTCCAAAGTGGGTTGTCCTGTCACACACCAGCTGCAATTGCATGAGTTCGGCTCTCTTTGGCTCTGTGCTTGGTGTTCCTTTCTTTTTACCACGAGACATGATCGGGCTCAAGGGAAGGAGAATGTGTTCCTAGAACATACGATGGTGATGAACTGCTTCTCAGCAGCTGTTGGCCTTGTTCTGCCACAGGGGTACAAGGTTTCCCCTCTGTTTTTGAAATAAGAACATTTCATGGAGCAGGAGTTTGCAGGCCTTCCAGAGTGCTTTGAACACACTGACCTTTCCAATAGCATTGGAAACTGTAGGAAGCTGAACAGGTGACCCTGCTCTGGCAGGGGGGTTGGACTAGATGATCTTCTGAGGTCCCTTCCAACCCCTAACTTTCTGTGGTTCTGTTGATGTCTGTAATGTGATCTCCTGATACCCCAGTGTTAATTCTTATGCTGTGGCAGTGAGGAAAGTTAGGCTTCTCCACGAGATTTGAAGGAATGACTTGACATTAGGAAAAGGTCTTTTACTGAGAGAGTGATCTGATTTTGGAACGGACTGCCCATGGAGGTGGTTGGGTCACCATCTCTGGAGGTGTTCAAGGTTAGGCTGGAGAAGTGCTGAGTGGCATGAGCTAGATGTCAGATGTTTAGGGTTACTTGGTTGGTTTTAGGTTGGACTGGATGATCTTTAAGGTCTTTTCTATCCTCATCATTACTGTGATGCTGTGAATGAGTGGTCAGGCATTGGCACAGGCTGCCCAGGGAGAAGGTTGAGATGCCATCCCTGGATGTGTTTAAGGATTGTTCAGAGGACAACATGGTTTAAGGGTGAACTCTGTAGAGTAGGGTTGACGGCTGGACTTGATGATCCTAGGGGTCGATTACAGCCAGAGTGATTCTGTGAATCCTACTGTTATTTCTACTTACTCATAGTAACGTTCCTGTTTGCTTACCTTCCACAGTTTCTCGTACACAAGCTACACGGAATTCTTGAAGAGAGACACAACATTCACCTCAGCACCACTCTTCAGCAACTTTGGAAAACTCTGGAAAACTAAGACAAGAGAAACCTGTGTAATTCTGTATCGAGACAACCAAAGCAATGCTATCAGATCCAGTTGTTGATGTGTAGTATCGTTAGTAAAAGGGACTCACAACATTTCTGTGTATGTGTTCTGCTGAAAAAGGGGTGACTGCAAGCGGATCATAGCAGAGCACTCACTATCAGTCCATAAGCTCCATTTCAAAGAGAAATCAGGGTTTTTCCTTAAATTTACACTTGAATTCTGAACATTCTCCAAGCAGGCTTGTATTTGGATTCTCACTCTGTGGTGTCGCGTGCTCCCTGTTTCCATGGCAGCGTGTGGGTCTGTGTATATTTTGGTATATTGTTCGGCTGCTGTGTCACCCCAAGTTAGGCTGTCCAGCCTTCCTGCATGGATTAAGTTATTAAAAAGGGAAGATCAGCTGCTGGTAGTTTATCATGTGGAACACATCTGTCTTGTAAACTTTTTTAAAATCAGAAGAGACTTTATTAAACAAATGATGCTGGCTGAGTGCCTGTTGGTGTTTGCGTGCTGTGTTGTGCGTAGCGACGTGAAGGATACAGAGCAACACTTATCAGCACCTCCTGATATAACTCATCCACCTTTCCTTAGGAAATGTGGGTGGCAGGTTCCTTTTGCTCTTTCCCAACACACCAAAGCCCTTTAGTTACTTTATAGTGGCCATCAACACGATGCTGCAGCTGCTCCAGGGGTTGCATTGTGGGCCTGCTGACTGTCACGTTCATCAGAGGCAGAGCAGCATTTGAAAGCTGCTGGCAAAGAACAAGAGCTGAGAAGCAGCTGTAAAACTGCTCTCCTGTGGGTGTGAAAGACAGGGAAGTTTCAGGGGACATTAAAGACCGCAAATCATTGCATCTTTGATGGAGAGTGGGGCAGAAAACATACAGAGAGGTGGTAGGGAGTTGCAGGTCAACCCCAACCACAATCCTTTCAGTGATCATAGTGCTGATTGGGCTGAGAGAGCTGGATTTTGCAGAACGGGAAGGAACGCAGAAGCATCTCTTCATGGCACAGCCTGCTTTTAAAACAGAAGGCTCTAAGAAAAAGGGAGACCTTTTCTGTGTCAGCCCAGCTGCTCCTGTTTACCACTCCACACCGTCTGACTAGCGGAGTTTCCATCTTGCAGCACTCGCCCAGCAAAGTGGAGCCCAACCTCCCAGAGCAGGTTTTCAGCTGGTACAAGGGGTCTGCTAATCCCTGGCTGCTGGTCCACACCAACTATTTCTGTACTGGCTTTAAAAATGCTCATTTTCAGTGAACGCTGTGCAGTTCTGTGACCTTCTTGGACTTGGCCTTACAGCTCATGCATTTAACCTCAACCCTTCGGTGCAGCCTGTCCAGATCTCTCTGTAGGCCCTCACAAATGCAGTGCATCCACCCAGATGGGTGTCGCCTGCAAACTGCCTGCGGGTGCACTCAATCCCCTCATCCAGAGAATCCATGAAGCTATTAAACAGTGAGTGGCTCCCAGTACTGAGCCTTGGGCCACGCCACTTGGTGGCTGTCACTGACTGGACTGGACTCCAGTCACCACTACTCTTTGGGTCTGACCATCCAACCAGGAAAGGAAAAGACATCTCAGCTTGTTCAGCCTGACGGTAAGCGGTCACCCTATGAGTTGGGATGGTGTACAAGGAAACTGCTTGAAACCTCAGCAGCATTAAGCTACTAATGCTCATTAAAGGAGGGCTTGGTGATGGTAATTAACGCTTACACAGGCCAGGCTGGAGTAGGGAATGGTCCTGGGGCTACGTAAGGACAACTAGTGTGGTGAGGATTCCTTGGCTGTGGCACATTCCTGTGCTGGACACCCAGTGCTCTGAGGTGGGGGGGTGACTGCTGCTTTGAGCTGGTGTCCTGGGACTCTGGAAGCACGAGCTGAGGTATTGATGGCAAACTCTTGTCTCCTGGTGAGAACAGAGCTGCCTTCCGTACGGCTGGTGGAAAACCTTGCATCTTGATGAGGTAAACGTTTATCTTTCGATTCATTCTATGTAGGCACTGAAGTAACTGGAGGTGGGCAATCCATACGGTCGATGTTATGGCAAAGAAGACTTCCATGGCAGCTCTTTTAAATCTCTGAGTGCTTTGGCTTGTAATAATGGAAAGGGTAAGTTGTTATTCAGAGATGCTGAGTTATGATGTAGCTGTAGGCCAAGTGTATCCTGGGATGCATCAAGAGGAGTGTGGCTACTAGATCAAGAGAGGTATTTATCCCCTTTACTCTGCCCTTATGAGACCCCACCTTGAGTACTGTGTCAAGTTCTGGTGTCCCAACCAGAAGAGGGACAAAGGTCTGTTGGAATGAGTCCACAAGAGAGCCTTGAGATGAATCCAGGGGCTGGAGCACCTCTACTATGAGGGCAGCCTGAGGGAGCTGTTTGTTCAGTCTAGAGAAGCCTTCAGGGTGACCTTACAGCAGCCTTCTAATATTGGAAGGGGAACTACAGGAAGGCTGGAGAGGGGCTTTTACAAGGGTCCAGTGATAGGAGAAGGGCAAATGGCTCTAAACTGAAGAGGTTTAGGTTGGAATTTAGGAAGACATTCTTCAGTATGAGGGTGGTGAGACTCTGGAATAGGCTACCCAGAGAGGTTGTGGATGCCCTTTCCCTGGAGATGTTGAAGGCCAGGTTGGATGAAGCCTTGAGCCACCTGATCTAGCCAAGAGGCACCCCTGTTCATGGCAGGGAGGTTGGATTAGATGATCTCTGAGGTCCCTTCCAACCTGAGCCATTCTGGCTGCTTTAAGACTGTTTCCTGCGTGACAGCAGGTGTCAGCAAAACCTAAGGAACCGATAACCACTGCAGTGGATTAAGGTTTTCTTGAGTCTCTTTACTTAAAGGAAAAGGATAATAGTGGTGATAACTGACACAGGCGTTTGTTTAGGGTGTGCATATTCATCTAGAAGAGGTACCTCATCCTTCCCCAGGTAGTTGCTCTGTTAAAAACTGTGGAATATAGAATGGTTTTGTGTATTTGTGAGGTGATCAGCATTACATCTGTGCAAACCCCTCTGCCTGGCACAGAAGGTGCAGGGCAATGAGCAGTAACTCTACTAGAGGTGCCCTGTGCTACATCTAACTGCAATGTATTCCAGTGCTGGTGGCAGTGTCTTTGCTGCTACCTTTATGGAAGCCTCACATTCTGGATTGTCTATGATTTAAAGGGTTTGTGAGGAGAGTAGGCAGTGATTTTGGTCCTGCTGGTGTATGTGGCATGAGTTTCAATGCAGGAGGGCTTTTTCCTGGGGAAGGGTCAGTGCTTACAAAACCAGTAACCACTGACAGTACAACTGACAGATCACCTGCCTGAGGTTCTACTCAAATACACGAGTACAGATCCTCTTCTGGGGGAGGAGGTCGCTTTCCCACTGTTCTTTGGACATTGTTTTTTCCCCTCTGCTTGAGGGGAATGTAGAAGTTTGAGCAGATATAGAATCACACAATTATTGAGACTGGAAAAGCCCTCTGAGCTCATCCAGCTCAGTCCATGACCTAACATCACCACCTCAGCCAGACCAGGGCACTAAGGGCCACAGCCAGGCTGTCCTCTAACTCCTCCAGGGATGGAGACACCACCACCTCCCTGGGCAGCCCAGTCCAGGCTCTGAGCACCCTTTCTGATGGCAGTAGTTGTTTAAAGGGGAGGTTAGGTTGGATATTGGGGAGCCTTTCCTCACAGAAAGGATAATCAGACAGTGCCCTAGGAGATTGCCCATCCCTGGAGGTGTTTAAAAGGGGCTGCCCAGGGGGACTGTGGAGTCTCCTTCTCTGCGGATGTTTCAAACCTGCCTGGCCATGTTCCTGTGTGACTGGATCTAGGAGATGCTGCTGTGGCAGAGGGATTGGACTGGATGATCTTTTGGGAACCCTTCCAATCCCTAACACTGTGATTTTGTAACATATATGATAGATAATATGTATAAGATAGATAATATAGTATAGATAAGTACAAATCTATAGCATATAGATATATATAAGAGAACATAGGTATCACATATGGCAAGGAGATGCCATCCACCCCATTGCTTTCCCTGCAGCACACTTGCCAGTTGTTTATCTGCTGTTGCCTTGATCTTTGAGGGAGCTAGACTCGTGCCCTGCCGACCTCTTTTTCTTTCAGACTAGGAGTACATAACCACACGTAATGCTTACGTAGGTTTGTAGATGGCAATAAGCAACCACTACCACCTACAGTTCCACTTCTTACACAGTGTTTTTATTATTAGTGTACAATATGCTGCTAATATTTGCAGCCATATGAACCCAATCCTCTGTCAGCTGAGGAATATCATCGGGGCATTGACTTGGGGCAGTGTCACCTACGTGGAGAAAGTGGTTCTAGGTGGCAGTGTGCTATTTCAGTGCCATTTTAATAGTGCAGTGTAAATAACTACTACCAAAGGACTGTGTTTTTAGCTGCTCTGCTGTTTGTTAGTGTTTGATGGTTGACTTTAAAATAGAGTGATCAATACGGTGTGTTTCCAGCAGACCATTGTGTCTGGCTGTAGATCTTTACAGTCCCAAATCAGCTTTAAACAACTGCCTTTTGAAGAGAAGTTCATTCTTGCTATGAAAGAGGAAACCTGTTGCCACAAGCATCACTTGTTGAAGGCAGGAAGGTCCCTTGCTGTGCTGGGATGTGAGGGCACTGATGGCTTAAACAGCAGCTACTGCTAATACTTCCCTTACTGCTGCGGGTGAACTGCTGGATGGTGAGGTCACGCTTTGAAGTCACTGACTACCAATTAAGAGAGATTTGCTGTTTAGTTTGTGCTGTGTAACAGCAGTGACCTCCCGTGCACTGTGTTGGCTGTGTTGCCAGGCTCGAGCACCCACAACACTATAGACTGTAGCAAAGGGCAGATCCAGACCTCACAGACCCTGCAGCATCTATAGATGTGTCCAGTCCCTCGGAAAGAAGTAGAAAACCAAGAGTGGAAGGCATTTCCTAAGTAGGAGATGTGTGGGTCACCTGGCTCATGGTTTGTGAACTAGCATCACTAATTTCTAGCGCAGGTTGGGAAACAGCCAAGACTTGGGTTGCCTTGAGGTCCTTTCTATGCAGAGATGACTCAGAAGGAGCTGTGCAGATAGTGCAGCCAGAGCTGTCCATTAGCTGTAGACCGACCTGGAACAAGAGCTGAGCCTTGCAATCCCTCTGCCCTAACAAAATCCAAACCAATATTGAGTTGCCTGAGAAAACAAGGTAAAGTGAAGCTGGGAAGGTTTTTGCCTACCTTGTGTGTCCCATCAATCACAAGATCTGCTAAAGGTTGTGACTAAGGAAAGATAAGGGCAATTTCATTCCACTGACAAGGAGAAGCATCCCATTAGAATCCCATCAGGAGCAGTGTTACCCACAGTGATGTAGAGCAGGGTATAAAAGCCCTGGTTAGGAGCTTAGGAACTGGGGGCTGCCTCTCAAACACCTTGCCTGTAAGCAGAACCCTCCCCATTTGGTTAAGACCTTGGCCAAGGCCAAGTTTCTGGGATTGAGAGCCCTTACCTGGAGGGATTGAGTATTCAACACTTAGTAAATAGGTAACTGAGGGCTAACACGTGTTCAGCGTGTTTTTTAGGTGGCTATAGTGTATCCTTGCTTTTAAGCTGTCATAGTGCATTGCAGTAGTGTAAACGAGACCTGGAAGTGAATTCAAACAGGTTGTTCAGTTGCTTGCTTGAGCATTCAGTTAGACCTGCAAACAAAGCTCAGAGAAGGTGTTTGCTTGAACCCTGCGAGTTAATCTCTTCTAATCACAGCAGGTCACCCAGTGAAGCTGCTCCTGCCAACCCCATGATTTCCATGTGGCTGGCAGCTGTGGCAGGGGGATTGGACTGGATGATCTTTCGAGGTCCCTTTTGATCCCTAGAGATTCTGTGACTCTGTTATTCAGGCTAAAGATGTTTAAAACAGAACAATAGTGAGTAGATGCTTGATGTGAACGGTTAGCGGTGCTGTCACTGAAGCTCTATCACGCTGAGGACTATTCTCAGGCTGATGAGGAGGTCAGACTGCAGCAGATACTGTGAGCTCTGGTTTTTAACTTGTGCTTTTCAGGAATGAACCGTGGGGTGGGAAAGTGGTTGGTACCAGAAACGTCTTTAAATTAAATATGGTCTTGGTAGCTTTTCCAACAATACACAGCTTGAAATCTTTGAGAAGCATGAACAGGAGCCAGCAGGGTGTCAGCTGGCATGAAAGGCCAATGGCATCCTGGCTTGGATCAGCAATGGTGTGGCCAGCAGGACTAGGGATCCTATGGACTGGGCACTGGGGAGTTCTCACATTGAGTACTGGGAGCAGTTCTGGGCCCCTCACTTCAAGTAAGAGGTTGAGGTGCTGGAGTGGGTCTGGAGGAGCAATGAGGCTGGGGAAGGGACTGGAAGGAAAGTCTTATGAGGAGAGGCTGAGAGAGCTGGGGCTGTTTAGCCCAGAGAGAGTAGACTCAGGGAGTCCCCTTCCCTCTCTACAACTACCTGAAGGGAGGTTGTAATCAGGTGGGGGTCAGGCTCTTCTCCTGGGCAACTAGCAATAGGATAAGCAGGCAGGACCTGAAGCTGCTAGGGGAGGATTAGGTTGGATGTTAGGAAGCCCTTCCTCACAGAAAGGGTGCTCAGAGCCTGGACTGGACTGCCCAGGGCAGTGGGGGAGTCCCCATCCCTGGAGGTGTGGAGGACAGCCTGGCTGTGGCCCTTAGTGCCCTGGTCTGGCTGATGTGGTGGTGTTAGGCTTGATGATGTCAGAGGTCTTTTTGAGCCTCAATGATTCTGTGATAAATCTGACTGTCAAAGGAACTGATGTTTGTTCACCAAGTTGTTGTTAGCTGGAAAGGATGTGGGTCAGAGAAGTGAGTCGTGAAGTAAGATGATGTTTCTGCTTCAGTACCTCAATGAGTGCTGTTCATCAGAAGGAAACACTGATTTTGTCTGCAGTTTGCTTCTTCATTTCACCTCCAGACTCCAGGGAAGCCCACACACCATGGGCACTCGGTATTGCTAAGAAAAGGATAACTGGGTGATATCCAATATCTGTCTCTGATTCTAATCATAGAATCATTACGGATCAGAAGGGAATTCAAAAGGTCATCTAGTCCAATCCCCCTGCCACAGCAGGATCACCCAGACCAAGTCACACAGGAACACATCCAGGTGGGTCTGGAACGTCTCCAGAGAAGGAGACTCCACAACCTCCCTGGGCAGCCTGTTCCAGTGCTCCAGTACCCTCACTGGGAAGAAGTTCCTGCTGATATTGATATGGAACCTCCTCTGTTCTAGCTTGCCCCTTGTCCCTCACAGATTTGTAGACATGAATGAGGTCACCCCTCAGCCTCCTCTTCTCCAAGCTCAAGAGACCCAGCTCCCTCAGCCTTTCCTCAGAAGGGAGGCTGTGTGCCTGCCTACTTGGAATCACGGAATTGAAGATTCTAGAGGCACCTGAGCCTGTACTTGGCAATGCACTTGGTGCAACCAGTCAGCTATGTAAATCAGAGCCAAAGCCCACTCTCTCTGACAGAGTATTGAAAGAGAAATACGACTCTTTAAGGCAAACTCTGGAAGGTTAAAAAATAGGTAGGAATTTTGTTCAAAATGACTGTATGAGAAATTACCAGGGAGTTAAACTGGAATTGTTCCCCAGTGTCTCATAAATAAGCAGTAACTTTAAATGTTTGCAATATTTTAATAGAAATATAGAGATATAAATATCTGCAGGAGTTGTTAATGCTGTGACCAAGCAGTAGAAAATGTGAGACCCGTGTGTTCAGCTGTTTGGAGTGATGATGGTGACTGCTTGGAAATCATAGAACCGTTGAATTGTCTAGGCTGGAAAGGACCTTCAGCATCATCAGGTCCAACCCATTAACCCAGCTGTCCCAAGCCCACTGCTAAGCCAGGTCTTTAAGCTCCAGATCTACACGACTTACAGACACATCCAGGGAGAGTGATTCAATCCTCTCCCTCGGCAGCTGGTTCCAAGGCTCCAACAGAGAAGTGGTTAGATCGTGCAATCACTCCTAGAATCATAGAACAGTTTTGACTGGAAGAGACCTTCAGGATCATAGGTTCAAACCTTTTCCCAGCCCTATCAGCACTGTTAAACCCTGTCCACCAACATAACATCTACCCTTCTCCTAAGCACACTTAGGGGCAGTGACTCAACCCCCTCCATGGGCAGACTGTTCCAGTGCCTGACAACCCTTTCATGAAAGGGTTGTTCAGTAAATTCATAACTGCTTTGTCCTTTATTTAACCTCTTTCCTGTTCTTCTTCCTTCACTCCTGAGATGACCTGGATGATGTTCAAGGTTGGGGGTCACATGCCAGAGCTAAACAACACTGCTGGAACTTCCTCTGGGAAGCTCAGCTCAGAGGAGTCTTGTAGAACATATTTACACTCTAGTTTTTGTGCTTTCAAAAGACCTTTATCAGCCCATCTCTGTCTTCTGGGAACTTGGCTTGATGCTGTAATTGAATCAAAGAGACTCTTAATTAGTTGGATTCAGTGTGTACGGGTTACTCAGAGACGCTGATTTACTTTCCCTGCATGCCAGCCTCGCGCATACAAACACGGCGGCATCACTGGTAGGCAAACTTCTCTACATCAACATTCCCACCCCTCTGTTTTTCTCCTTCCCTTCCCTGCTTCATTATTCTCGCACTGAGAGCACTGTGCCGTGCGAGCGGAATGTCACTGCAGCGCAACCGCTCTAATGAGCTTGACATGGTTGAATGAGAAATTCTTCTAGAGGACAAGCGGGTTTTGCGGTGCCACGCGATGCACAGAGCCCTGCTCTCCACACGTAAACGCAGTAACGGTTGGCTTTCAATGCAAAAGCTATAATTGCAGAGAAAAAAAGGCTAGAAAAGAAATGCTAGGAAAATAATAGAGTATCAAGTACTCACTCTCTGTAACTACCAGAAGGGGAGACCTTATTGCTGTCTACAGCTACCTGAAAGGAGGTTGTAGAGAGGTGGATGTTGGTCTCTTCTCACAAGTAACAAGGGACAGGATGGAGGCTCAAGTCACACCAGGGAGAGATTGGGTTAGACATTAGGAAAAGCTGCTGCATTGAAAGGGTCATCACACACTGGGACAGGCTGCCCAGGGAGGGGATTGAATCAGCATCCCTGGATGTGATTAAAAGTCATGGGGATGTGGAGCTTAGGGCCATGGTTTAGCAGTGGGCTTGGGACATGAGGGTCCCCTTGAGCACTGGGAGAAGTTTTGGGTCCCTTGCTTCAAAAAAGAGATGGAGAGGCTGGGTCCAGAGGAGCATTGAGGCTGGGGGAGGGACTGGAGGGAAAGTCTGATGAGGAGAGGCTCAGGGAGCTGGGGGTGTTTAGCCTGGAGAAGAGGAGACTCAGGGAGGACCTTCTCCCTTTGTTGTAGTCACTGGAGTCAGGTGGAGGTCAGTCTCTTTTCCCAGGTGTCTAGTGAAAGGAGAAGAGAGCAGGACCTGAAGCGGCACCAGGGGAGGGTAAGGTTGGATGTTAGGAAGCCCCTCCTCGCAGAAAGGGTGATCAGAGCCTGGACTGGACTACCTAGGTTGGTGGTGGAGGCCTCACCCCTGGAGGTGTTTAAGGACAGCCTGGCTGTGGCCCTTAGTGCCCTGGTCTGGCTGATGTGGTGATGTTAGATCCTGGGCTGGGCTGGTTGATCTGGGAGATCTTTTCCAGCCTCAATGACTCTGTGATTCTGTTAAATAGAAATATACTGGAAAAGAATGGGATATAACGTAAGAACTGGTGTGGCTGGGATATTCTTTGCTGAAGAGTTCAGTTGCTTTTGGAATGTCTTTAGTGGATGTGGCTATTGAACAGGCATTGATCTCCAAGGTTAGATGACACCAAGCACTTACAAACAAATAAATTTGAGAAGTGATTGCATTTGACTCACACTCTGGAGAATTATCTGCCCGTAACTAGTAGGATCACACATTCTTACTGATGGTTTAGGAAGCATCTTAAAACCACTGCCACACATCAGCCATCCCTCTTAGGGATGGAAAGTGAATGTAATAAATAACCTAATATTTTAAAAGAATATTATATTAATAAATAATATTAATAACTAATATTAATAAATAACCTAATAGTTTTGCAATTTATCTTTGAAAAGAACTGCTGTGATGTTTTCATTGAATCCTAGTTCATCTAGAAGGGAGAAATTCAGCATGGGGGTAATGCTTGGGGTTTGTTTGTATTTTTAATAACTGAAGCAGTGTTCGCTTCTCTGTGCCTATAACAGCCCAGAGCGTCTGGGGTCATGAGGTCAGGCTATTAGTGGTACTGGGTTGCTTCAAGCAGGAGCTCAACCCCATCCCAAATGGTGCATGGGAAGCCACACGTCTGACTAATAACCGGAATGGGCTTTTCCACATCTATAAATTATAGATAAGCTGTGCAGTGAAGTGAAGGGTCAGGATTTAGTGCTAATGATTTTCTCTGCAAACATACAGAAAGTATCTTCAAGCATCCCTGGACGCGGTGTTCTGTCCTATCTTAGCATGCAGTACTGTCTTATAGGAAAGAGAGACCTGATGCCTATAGTAAAAATGTGCTGTAGATTCACAGATGCACAGAATGGTTCAGGTTGGAAGGGACCTTCAAAATCATCCAGTTCCAACCCCCCTGCCATGAGCATCCCCCACTAGACAAGGGTGCTCAAGGTCCCAGCCAGTCTGGCCTTGAAAGCTTCCAGGGAGCTGGAGGGCAGCCACAACCTCCCTGGGCAACCTGGTCCAGTGTCTCAGCACCCTCATCGTGAAGAGTTTCCTCCTGACTTCCAGTCTAAACCTCCCCTCTTCCCATTCCCCCTGCTCCTACCACTCCAAGCCCTTGGAAACAGCCCCTCCCCAGCTTTCCTGTAGCCCCCTTCAGGTACTGGAAGACTNTCCCCATAGGAGAGGTGCTCCAGCCCTCCACTCATCCTTGTGACCCTCCCCTGGACACGCTCCAAAAGCTCAATGTCCTTCCTGTGTTGGGGCAGAGAGCTTTCAAATCGGTTCATAATGGGATTTGCAGTGAAATGACTAATTAAAACTGAGCACGTGTATTACTGGTGACTGTTTTATCCAGGCCTGTGTTATAATTAATGGAGAATATTGAACCAAAAGCTGAGATAGGATTTGCTGCCGATTGCAACGCAGGCAAAGGAAAGCGATTTATTCCAGCCACGTCCTTCTGTCTTTTACTAAGAAGGAGTTCCTGTGTTGAAATGGGCTGTGTGGATTCCGTGGTCTCACGAGTACGCAGGATCACAGTGCCGTTTATGCTGGAAAAGACCTTTAAGATCATCGAGTCCAAACATTAACCCAGCTCTACCAAGCCCACGACGGAACCAAATGACCTCCTGATCTGTAGGACTGGATATGAAATTGAGGGTAGAAAGAAACAGCTCATAAAATCATGACCCCTAGGCTGACAGCTCTTGAGAGCTTAAACTCCATCGCTTTCATTGCATCCTATAAATTCGTTTGAACAGTTAAGAATCCCCTAAAAGTGAGGGTTTCTTAAATAAAAGATCAGTGGGTTGAAGAGCCTTCAACAAACTCAGCTGCATGTGTTGGGACAGTCCTTTGAGCTGAGAAGCAGAGCTTTGGTGCTTCATGTGGCACAGTTTTAAAGTGAAATCTGAGCAGGTGGGTGAGGTCCTGGCTGTCTAAAACACTTGAGGATTACAGTGGCATCTGTTGGTTACTGACACTGGGCTTCACTTGGTTAGGGGGGCATCAGAAGGGGGGTGGTTAGCAGACAGAAGGGGGTTCTTCCCCCCCCCGTACTCTGCACTGGTGAGATTGCATCTGGAGTACTGTGTCCAGT
>VZRI01005362.1:214204-249199 GCA_013397515.1 Upupa epops
GTGGGTGTCAGGAGGATGGAGCCAGGCTCAAGGTTATCTGATGCTAGGACAAGGGGCAATGGGTGCCAGCTGGAACAGAGGAGGTTCCATGTCAATATCAGCAGGAACTTCTTCCCAGGGAGGGTACCGGAGCACTGGAACAGGCTGCCCAGGGGGGTTGTGGAGTCTCCTTCTCTGGTGAAGTTCCAGACCCACCTGGATGTGTTCCTGTGTGACTTGGTCTAGGTGATCCTGCTGTGGCAGGGGGATTGGACTGGATGATCTTCCTAGGTCCCTTCCAATCCCTAAGGATTCTATGATTCTATGAAAGGAGGATCTCATGTTGGTTCCATTCTTAATGTGTGTGGAGTGGGAATTCCGGGATCACAGTTCACCCAGATAGCCCTACTCAGACGTGAGCTGGGAGGGGCTGGTGTCTGCAGCCCTGCAGAGGCAGAGAACTGATGGGATATTTTGTGAGCTGGAGATAAAAACCTCAACAAATGTGTTCAGTGTAAGGACTCGAATCAAAACATTTTTCATTTGAAGATGCTGCTGCCCAGAGAAAACAGCAGTCACAAGGGACTGGTGTGTTTTTCTGTGGTTTATGAGGATATTTGATAAAGGAAATGTGCTTTCTTGGTGATAATGGGCAGAAATACAGTGGCAGAGGCTTTCTGTGATGCACCAACAGCGTGTTGTGTTTCTAGTTTTCTAGGTTTTTGATTTATTTAGAGAATCACAGAACTATTGAGGCTGGAAAAGACCTCTGAGCTCATCCAGCCCAGCCTGGGACCTAACATCACCACATCAGCCAGACCAGGGCAGTAAGTGCCACAGCCAGGCTGTCCTTCAACACCTCTAGGGATGGGGACTCCACCACTGCCCTGGGCAGTCCATTCCAGGCTCTGAGCACCCTTTCCATGAGGAAGGGCTTCCTAACACGCGAACTAATCCTCCTCTGGTGCAGCTTCAGGCTCTGCCCTCTCATCCTGTTGCTAATTGCCTGGGAGAAGAGCCTGACCCCTGCCTGACTACAACCTCCCTTCAGGTAATTGTAAAGAGAGAAGAGGTCCCGCCGAGTCTCCTCTTTTCCAGGCTAAACACCTCCAGCTCCCTCAGCCTCTCCTCATCAGCCTTTCCCTCCAGTCTCTCCTCCAGCCTCCTTGCTCCCCTGGACCCTCTCCAGCTTCTCAATCTCTTACTTGAAGCAAGGGATCCAGAACTGCCCCCAGTACTCAAGGGGAGATCTCACCAGTGCCCTGTCCATGGGGACAATGACATCCCTAGTCCTGCTGGCCACACTATTGCTGATCCAAGCCAGGATCCCATTGGTCTTTTGTGCCTCCTGGGCACCCTGCTGGCTCCTGTTCAGCTGGTTGTCACCCAGTACTGCCAGGTCCCTCTCTGCCCAGCTGCTCTCCAGCCACTCATCCCCCAGTGTCTAACTGCAGGGGGTTCTTGAGGCCAAAATATAGGACCCGGCCCTTGGCCCTGTTAACCCTCATCCCGTTGGCCTCTGCCCATTGAATCACCCTGTCCAGACCTCTCTGCAGCTGTTGCTCAACTTAGACAGCTGATGAGCTGTTGCTGGCTCATGGTGCAAAACACTTGAGCAATCAGGCACTGGTCAATCTAGTGAAATAATTACACCCCCCCTCCTGAAGGTGCATGAAGTAGTGATGACATGAACACCTTGAAAAGAAGTAAATTACAAAAGATGTCTGGACTGATAGTCCTGTGCAAGTAGAGCATTTAATTTCCCCTTTAGATGGAAGCTCAGGAATGTGTACACCTAGGCAGGAAGCTGCTCTGGGAAACAACAGGGCTCTTTATCACACAATACTGGTGGCAGTCGCTCCTACCTGCTGCGTTAAACACTTACCCGATTAAGCTCTCGTTAAAAGTTCTTCACGCACTGTGAGGGTTTGAAATGGAAGGCAGATCTATTTCTGAATCCGTATAAATATAATTGCTGCTGGAAGGAGAGTTCAAAACTCATTAATTCTTTATGAAAAGCCCAAAAACTTAGGTTTGTTTCTGCTCCGCCTGTATGGGAATGCTTACGATGCCCTGCTGCAAGGACACTGAGCTCAGGAGCAACAAAATGCTGCGGAGGAGAGTGCTGCCTACTATCGAGTCATGTTTGTTAGCAAGCAGATACCTCTTCTTCCAGTCTAAGTCACTTCTTGACAGTAACAGAGGAAGATCTCTTTGCATTTGTAAGGGTTATGATGTCAAAACTGGAGTTGCCTTTGCTGTTTTTCTCTCTTTACATGTGATTGATTCTGTGATTCTATACCTTCTTCCCAGGGAGGGTGACGGGGCACTGGAGGGGGCTGCCCAGGGCGGGTTGTGGAGTCTTCTTCTGTGGAGATGTTTGAAACCCACCCGGACTTGGTCTGGGTGACCCTGTGGCAGGGGAATTGGACTGAATGATCCTTCCAGGTCGCTTCCAATCCATAATGTTCTGTTCTGTGACTTGGTCTGGGTGATCCTGCTGTGGCAGGGGGATTGGACTGGAGGATCTTTCAAGGTCCCTTCCGATCCCTAAGGATTCTATGGCTTCTTACAGCCCAGGGTCATAGAATGTTGGTTAGAATGGCTCTGGTCTTCAGCTCTAACACTAAGTTGGAAAGGGTCTGTTAGAAGACAGCAAAGCTTTCTAGGTACTGTACTCGTGATTATTTTTATGCCATTGTGTAAATTGTTAAAACCTGAAAGGACTGTGCTGTTGCCTGGGATTTACGCTGTGAATTAGGATACCCTTGTTTTCCTTCTGGAATTCATGAGCTGGGAGGGACTCGCTCCAGCTGGGGAGCAAAACCTTTCGGGCCACAAAAGGAACCCCAGCAGCCTTGCTAGCAGCCTCTTTGGTAAGCGATACAATTAAAGCCCTTCTGAATACAGCAGTTCCCAGAGTTTAAGTGGGAAACAGCTCTTTGTGCTGCTGCACAATAGCAACGGAAGGTCAAACAGTCGATAGTCATTTCACATCCAGAAAACAGGGAGCAGAAATAAGTTACCTCTGTAGAGAAAAGCAAATTGCAATGCATTTCACTCGCTGTGGCGTTCAATCCATACCTGGTGAGTTTTGAGGAGGTATTTTTAATACGAGCTATCGCATCCACTTCAGATTACAGTGTGTGCACTGTTGTCGAATGATGTGGAAAGTCACTGAGGTACTGCCTTGCGAACCCCCGTACGTCTGAAGGCAAGGGGATGCCATCGTTGCAAGCAAGTCTGCGTGAGTACGTACACAAATAGACACTTGCAGTGCCGTTCCCTGAGCTTAGATGAGGTGAACTGAGAGATGGTGAAGTGGCCTTGCTCTTTATTGGCTGCCTTTAATACACCAAGGGAGGTGGGAGCTGCTATGGGAGCAGAAGGAGCTATGTGGAGGAGTTCAGATGAGAAAACCCAAGTACAGGTAGGGAATGTAAATCAGCACTGCACCTTCCTGACAGGATTTGTTCAGCTTCTTGGAAGATTTAAGAGGAGATAATGAGTATTATATGATCACATTTTCCAGATAATATCCCACGGACTTTGTTTATTAGCTTTGGAATGTCATTTGTATTTATAACGAAGCATCTATCGTGCTATCTTAGCGCTTGATAGTAATTAAATAACAAGCCACGTGAATTATCATCATAATTATTTCCAGCTTATTGTCAATCCCATAATCAAAAGGAGATCAGCCAACTAAAATTCGATAGTTCTTTGTCTGCAAATGCCAGCCTCCGGAAAAGTAAATCTAACATAGAGGCTACATCATAGGACACACGCTGTGGCTGAAACGTCCCGCTCAAATGCCTTTGGTACTGACTCATTTTGAGCTGAATTCTTAGATAGGTTCTAAGGGTTCTGTGTTGATCAACTGGAGGGGAGGAAGATGCTGCAGAAACATCTGGACAGGCTGGGTCAATGGGCAGAGGCCAACAGGATGAGGTTGAACAGGGCCAAGGGCAGGGTCCTACATTGTGGCTACAATCACCCCCTGCAGCTACAGACTGGGGGATGAGTGGCTGGAGAGGGACCTGGTGGTTGACAACTGGCTGAACAGGAGCCAGCAGGGTGCGCAGGTGGCACAAAAGACTAGTAGAATCCTGGTTTGGATCAGTAATAATGTGGCCAGCAGGACTAGGGATGGAATCTTCTCCCTGGACTGGGCACTGGGGTCAGTTCTGGGTCCCTCGCTTTGAGAAAGTTGTTCAGGTACTGGAGTGGATCCATTGGAGCAATGATGCTAGGAAAGGGACTGGAGGGAAAGTCTGATGAGGAGAGGCTGAGGGAGCTGCTGGTGTTCAGCCTGGAGAAGAGGAGACTCTGGGGGAACTTCTTCTCTCTTTACAATTACCTGAAGGGAAGTCATACACAGGTTGGGGGTCAGGCTCTTCTCCCAGGCAAATAGTGACAGGATGAGATGGCAGGGCCTGAAGCTGCACCAGGGGTGAGTTAGGTTGGATGTTAGGAAGCCCTTCCTCACAGAAAGTGTCCCCTGACCCTGGAATGGACTGCTTAGAGAGGTGGTGGAGTCCCCATCCCTGGAGGTGTTCAGGACAGCCTGGCTGTGGCTCTTAGTGTCCTGATCTGGCTGATGTGGTGACATTAGGTCCTGGGCTGGGCTGGATGATCTTAGAGGTCTTTTCCAGCCTCAATACTTCTGTGTGATTCTGTGAAAGAAGAGTTGCTTTGGAATAATATGTTCAGTGTTAATGATTTTCATTGGTGTATGACAGAGCGGCTTGCCTGGGGAAATCTGGAGTGGTTTTCTCCTTTGTTGTTTGTGACTTTCCATACAAAAAGCATGATCATTTGCACTGTTTTTTCATGTGTGCAAGTCACCCACCTTGGTGGAGAAGAGCTATGACAGCGAATCAATTATCTGTTTGGAAGGAGTGCATTCTATGAGAAACAAGAGTGTGGTGAGCTGCTGGTTTGGGAACCAGCCTTGGTAGCCTTCCTGAGAGCACAGCGGCTGAGCGGATGCATCCTTGCACAGTGGGTTTGGTAGCTAATAACCAAAATCAAAGATGGGAGGTGGAAAATAAAGTCAAAAGTTCTCACCTTTTCATTCTTTCAGCCAAGAGCAATCAGAGCAGACAGGGCAACCGCTGTGCTGAGATACAGCCTTTCCCACTCCAAAGGTACTCAGCGCTGGAGCTGAGATGAACTCGTCGCACGGCTACGCAGAAGAAATTAAAGTGGAAGGGTTCATGCTGACAAGCTCAAGAGCTGGCATTCACACCTCAAGCTGATGCCTGACCTCAGCATTCCCAATTTGCAGGTCCACGGAGCTGAGCACCTGCTGCCCTTCTAAAGCAGCAGCTGCTGTTCAGCAGCCCCGTGCACCAGCCAGCCTGGGCTCTGCTCTAGCGAGGCCATCAGGACCTGTTTGCATGTACTTCAGCTTGTTGCATCCTTTTCTGCTGGGCTTGGCAGCCAGACCCTGGCACACCAGGTGAGGGGAAGGCAGTGACCCCTGGAGGTGTGGGTCCTACCACAGGCTAAGGAGTGCTCTGTAGCTAAATGGTTCTGCAAGCAGCCAGTTCGGACCCTGTGTTGCTTGTTAGCTCTGGAGGGTGGCTGTCCTGGCTCCTTCAGTGCTGCACAGTGACAATCTCTTTTCACTTGTGCCCTGTCATCGGATGAGGGGCAATGGATTCAAGCTGGAGCACAGGAAGTTTCTCCTCAACATGAGGAAGAACTTGTTTACCGTGAGGGTCACAGAGGCTGTGGAGTCTCCATCTCTGGAGACTTTCAAGACCCCTCTGGATGTGTTCCTGTGTGACCTGGCCTAGATTCCAGGGTCCTGCTTAAGCAGAAAGTTGGACTCGATGGCCTCTGGAGGTCCCTTTCAACCCCTAATGCTCTGTGTATCTGTGTCGCCCCTTCAGCAGGTGTGTGTGTAGCCAGCAAATTCCCAACCCAGCCAGCAGAGTGCAGATGCCTTTTGTCCCATTAGAGGACCAAGGACACAGACAGCTGCTCATTTGGGGGTCAGTACCTGTAAGGTAATCCATGGAATGACATTGATTGTCATAGAATTATAGAATCACTAGGGATTGGAAGGGACCTCAAAAGATCATCTAGTCCCATCTGCCTGCCACAGCAGGGTCACCTAGACCAAGTCGCACAGGAACACATCCAGGTGGGTCTGGAATGTCTCCAGAGGAGACTCNGGAGAGTTGTTCTTCTTCCTTCATCATCTTCGTTGCTCTACGCCGAAGAAGGAAAGGTCTCCGGGCTCATCCTCTCTGGGCACAGGGGATGTACATACAGTTTTGTTTCCCAATTAGAGCTCCTCATTACACACACTGTTATAGTTCACAAATGCTCTTGTTGCTCTGCTGCACTGCTGTTCCTGAAGTAAAGGTCAGTCAATAGCTGATGGAAACCACGTAGCCACAGGCTGGGCGTTTTGGGGGAACAGATAGTGACGATGCAGCGTGTGATCGTCAGTTGCTAACTAGACAAACAAGAAGATTAAATATCACCTTTTAATATTGAAAAGGTTATGTTAAAATCTGAGCAGGAGTAGTTTTCATTTTCCTGGTGGCCGGCAGACATGAAGCAGTGTCTGCACCTGAGCCTTTTGTTAATGGAGTTACTGTTTTCTTCCATTAACGTTTTCTTTCCCATGGAGGTTGTGGCTGCCCCCTCCAGGGAAGTGTTTAAGGTCAGATTGGATGGGGTCTTGACCAAACTGGTCTAGTGGGGGGTGTCCCTGCTTATGGAGGGGGGGTTGGAACTAGATGATCTTTAAGGTCCCTTCAAACCTGAACCATCCTAGGAATCTATGATCTTACCCCTTCGTCGATTCACTGGAAAAGCAGAAGCTGCCTTGTGCTACTTTGGATGCCTTCTTCTCTAGATTCTTTCTTGCTTATTTGAACTTCTCTCAGATTCAGGCTCTGTTTTCCACAAATTTAGCCCTGACACATCTCGCTGCCTCTGCTGCTCCCATTTTCCTCTCTGCCATTGAATGCTGTTGGCAGAAAGCCTGGTGCAGAGTCCTTTAATGTTGTGCAGCCCGCTTCAACTTTTGTTCGTTCTCTGTTCTTTGTTAGTGCATTGAACCTGCAACATCTAAAGAAACAGCAAACTCCTTTGAGGGCGAGTGTTAAGCAAGACTTTCTTTTTAAATGAGCCTTTCCCCCACCTACAGACAACTTGGAATCAGCTCTCTGAGAGGCATGAGGCTTGGCTGGGCACATTTAGAGAGAACCTGACAGACTCATAGAATCCTTAGGGATCGGAAGGGACCTCGAAAGATCATCCAGTCCAATCCCCCTGCCACAGCAGCATCACCTAGACACAGGAACACATCCAGGTGGGTCTTGATCGTCTCCAGAGAAGGAGACTCCACAACTCCCCTGGGTAGCCTGGTCCAATGCTCCATTACCCTCACTGTGAAGAAGTTCCTGCTGATATTGATAGGGAACCTCCTCTGTTCCAGCTGGCACCCACTGCCCCTTGTCCTACCCCCAGATGACCTTGAGAAGAGCCTGGATCTGTTCCTGTGTGACTTGGTCTAGGTGATGCTGCTGTGGTAGGGGGATTGGACTTCGAGGTCCCTTCCTATCCCTAATGATTTAATGATTCTATGTTTCAATGATTCCATACTACAAATTGAGGCTGACATAAAGAAGGAGACTATGCAGGAAGGGAGTCTTGAGACAAAAAGGGACTGTAGTGCTGCACCTGGACTCTGCATGTGCAGCCAGTAAAATGAACCTCAGAATCTGAATAAAACTGCTCTCTGTTGGAGCGATACTTTATCTTGTCATAACATCTCCAGTGAACGACTCTAAAGCTTCCCCTTCCATTCTTTGCCGCTCTCTGATTGCCATTACCCTACTAACAGCAGGTGCTTTCTTTCGAGGCTGAATTCATGCAGTTCTGTTCAGACTCCAGCCACGCGGCTTTGCCCGCTGGTTGTGAGATTGAGGAGTCCCTTGCTATCAGGTACTCTTTCCGTCTGTAATTACCTATACACAATGACTTAGTTACCGCTCAGCCTCCTTTTTAACAGGCTGAATAAATTGAACTTCACTTTGCAAGGCTGCATTGAAGGAGATCCCCAGAAACCCTTCTTACACAACATCAGGACAGATGAGTGTTGCTCCAGCTGTCACGGATATATTAGCTCTCATATACTCTTCCCAGCTAGTGTGTTTGTACACAACATTTGAAGAGGTATAAAACACTGACTATTCACCTTCAACAACATCCCCCTCGAGGTATTTGAGAGATGTATACCCTAACTCTTTCTCTGTGGACTGCATCGTTCCACTCCTTGTTGCCCACTCTGCATTCCCAGTGTTGGATTCACCTTGTCCATCCTGGACTCGATGGATGGAAAGCAGTTCCCCTCAACAGGCCATCCAAACTGAAAGCAGGCAGTGTCTTCTGCAGTTTGGGCTGAAATTTTCCAAGCAAGGAGAGGTTACTGGACAGAGCAGGTAAGGAAGGAAGGAGCAGGCAGATAAAGGTCCAAAGATTTCAATGCTGCTGGTTGCCCATAAGAATGCGGTCACAAGCAGTGTCCTTCTGGGCTCAGTTTTGGGACCAGTGTTGTTTAACATCTTTACTAATGATCTTGGGTGCCACAGTATCAGAAGGACATTGAGGTGCTGGAATGGTGCCAGAGAAGGGCAATGAGGCTGGGGAGGGGGCTGGAAAACAGGCCCTGTGAAAAGTGGCTGAGGAAATTAGGGTTATTTAGAGGAGGCTGAGAGGAGATCTTACTGCTCTCTACAGCTACCTGAAAGGAGGCTATAGTGGGGCTGCTGCTGCTCTCTTCTCCCAAATTACTAATGATAGGATGAAGGGAAATGGCCTCAAGCTGCATCAGGGGAGGCTTAGATTGGATCTTAGAAAGTTCTTTCCTGAGAGTGGCTGGGCACTGGAACAGACTGACCAGGGAGGTGGTTGAGTCCCTGGAGGTGTTTAAAAAGTGAGTAGCTAGAGCACTTGAGGCCATGGTCTAGGAGTTGAGGAGATGCTGGGATGAGGGCTGGACTTTGTGATTCTGGAAGCCCTTTCCAGCCATGAGGATTCTATGATTCTATGAATGATGATGGAATTTAGTTTTGAATTTTTATGAGAAACTTTAAGAGAGTTACACTCACACAAATGTACTAAAAGGATGAAGAGAGGGAGAGACTAAGATGGCAAAATCAAATATTCAGGATACTTGGGAGGGCTACACCCTGTCTACCCTCTGCCTACGTCCTCTGTGTTTTCTCAGCGAAGACAGACCACTCTATTTTCTGCAAAACTCAGTTCCATTCCTCCAGCTGCCCGGGGTTTGAACCTTGAAGCTTATTCCCCTGATCTTAGAAAAACAACAAGAGCGATCCAAGCAGCAGCACAGCAGAAACTAAGCAAATGAGTAAGAGACCCTACTGCAGACAGCCAAAACTAACGTGTGTGTGTGCAAGCACTGGCAGCAGGCGCGAACAAAATTCCTACTCAAATGTCACAGGGAACAAAGTCAACCTCATGGAGCCAATGAGAAGCAAAATCTTCTTGTACTGATACCCCTGGGATCCTATTATTAATCCTCATGCACTTCCCGAGTTTCCGTTGTTTCCTTCTCCAGCTGTCTTTCTACAAAGGATGAAGCGCATCTCAAGCTAGCGGGTACTTCCCAACCACAGAGCAGTCACAAGATGAAGAGAAATTGCCATGACTGCAGCTTTGCTCTAACAAGATGTGAGGAGAAAGTTCTTCCCCGTGAGAGTGGGGAGAGCCTGGAATGGGGTGCCCAGGGATGTGGTTGGGGCCCTGTCCCTGGAGGTGTTTAAGGCCAGGCTGGATGAGGCTCTGGTCAGCCTGATGTAGGGTGGGGTGTCCCTGCCCATGGCAGGGGGGTTGGAACTGGATGATTCTGTGGTCTCTTCCAACCCTGACTGATTCTGCAACTTCTTCCCAGTAGGGGTGATGGGGCAATGGATGGGGCTGCCTGAGGGTGTTGTGGATTCTCCTTCTCTGGAGACACTTGAAACCCACCTGGACCTGGTCAGAGTGATCCAGCTGTGACAGGGGGATTGGACTGGATGATCTTTCCAGGTCACTTCCAATCTGTAATGTTCTGTTCTGTGACTTGGTCTGGGTGATCCTGCTGTGGCAGGGGGATTGGATGATCTTTCAAGGTCCCTTCAAATCCCTGATGATTCCATGACTCTATGATTCTAAGAGCCTGGGTTTTGGGTCTGGGAAGGGTGGAAAACTGGAGGAAACCACATAGGGAGAATTTTATCCTCCAGAGCTTACTGTGCAGAGAGTTGATGTTGCAGAAACTCTGATCTGAGTCTGCCTTCTGTGCTCAAAAAGAGAAATTATGTCTTGTGTGACCTGCCCTAGGTTCTGTGGTCTTGCTCGAGCAGGGAGGTTGGACTCAAGGACCTCTAGAGGTCCCTTCCAACCCCTAATGATCTGTGTGTCTGGGTAATTTAAGAAGTGATGTTTCATGTTACAACCTGGAAGTGTAGAAAGGTATCAGAAGGATGAGAAAAGAGTGGAACTTGGCACTGGCCCTGTACAGAGGGATGAGTGAGGCTGTGGTGAGATGATACCTGCCTCTCTGGAAGGGCAGGGTGATATGACAAACTGACATAAACCTACCTGCTTCACTAACATAGCTTAAAAGGGGAAATGTATAGAGCTGCTAGGGGGTGTGTGTGTGCCTACAACACGAAGATAGCTTGGCAAGGACTGCAAGAGAACAGAATGACCTGGGAGATAAGGCAGTAACAAGTAAGCTTGTTAAGGTTAACACAGCTGCACGAGAACTGGTTCAGACCAAATCCCAATTAACAAGCCACAAAGGTTAAAAGTGTGAGGTGAAGAAGACTACTGCCTTCATCATAGAAGACCACCAGCACCCCACTTGCGACCACCAAACACCTCAACTGTGCAAGCACTGAAGGGGTGTACCTATGATAATTAGTTCTTGGGAAAGGACTGAAGATGTGGAGCAGTGACATCGGTTTCTCATGCATGAGTATCCGTCACTGCAACGGGATCCTTGCTGTTGGCGTGAGTCATTTTTGGTGGAGATACCCCCTGAGTGCCCGAGTGCCCACTGAATAATGAATGTCTGCTGAAGAATCACGGAATCATAGGATGCTAGGGATTGGAAGGGATCTCAAAAGATCATCCAGTCTAATCCCCCTGCCACAGCAAGATCACCTAGATCCAGTCTCATAGGAACAGTCTAGGTGGGTTTGAAATGTTTCCAGAGAAGGAGACTCCACAACCCCTCCAGGCAGCCCCTTCCAGGGCTCTGGCACCCTCACCAGGAAGACATTCCTTATCATCCTGCTGTGGAACCTCCTGTGTTCCAGCTGACGCCTGGTGCCCCTTGTCCTATCACTGGGTGCCACTGAGCAGAGCCTGACTCCTTCCTCCTGACACCCACCCTTTCCATAGTGATCAGCATGAAGGAGGCCACCCCTCAGTCTCCTTTTTTCCAAGCTCAAGAGACCCAGCTCCCTCAGCCTTTCCTCAGCCCTTGGTTATTGAGTCTCTCACTGTGTCAAGGGGGAAGCCGTGGGGTGGCAGGAATAATCTGGGGCTGGACTGGGTTCCTGAATTAAAGCACAGTCTTCACCTTACTTATCTATCAGCAGACAGTAGGCTTGGTGAGCAAGAGCTGATCTGCAGAGGGGGCAGCCCTCTGCCTGCCAGAAGAGCATCTGGACTGAATATGTGTGTTGTTACTGTCTCAGTAATACAAACTACCTGGCTTGTTAGCTGTCAGCACTGCACACTGCAAAACTGATATGAACCCCTACAGTTGGGTGGTTTCTAAAACTCAGGGGCTGTGCTGTGTGTGATCCCTCTTTGGTTCAGCTCTGCTAACTTCACCAGGAGCCTTTCCTGTAGCCCCAGCTGTGTGTAAAAGGGAAAGAAGAAAGCCCACTGATGACAATGTGCCCTCCTTGATAACTGACTGCCCTGCAAGCTGAACTCAGGTGAAGACTGGGATTTGCCTCGTGCTCTCGGAGCAGATCTACAGTGAATGGCTACAGGCAGAGAGGCAGACTGAAACTGGCACCAAGCTGTACTGGGGCACCTTCACACAGCTTTGCAGTCCTTCTAATTAGCTCCTGTGCAGAGCTGGTTGGGTCAAAAGTGAAAGATTTCTGGGGGTAGAAGACAGAAACACATAGCCATACGCTGCAAGAATGAAATCAAAGCGCAGAGACCAGGCTGTCCAACACTGTGTTCAGCCCTGAGAAGGAACAGTAGAACAATATTCAAAGAGACAGGCTGACAGGGACCTTACCCATGGTATTCAAACTGCAGCAGGCAAAACGAAGAGAGGTTTCACAGGAGAAATAAGTGTAGGTAGGGACGTTAGCAAGGGGTAATCTGATTTCTGAGCTAAACCTGGGCAGGACCCTATTGATTTCTGTGTTAGCGTGGATGGGTTTATAAAGGCACCTTTGTGAGTGCAATTTGCTACTTTAATCTCTGGGCACTGCTTTCAAACATTTGGAATTTCATTAAATCAAGAGTGCTTTCGGGGAGGAGATTGTCTTTACTAGTCTGGCCTCATCTTTGGCTGCATGATCCTGACCAAGTCATGGGGGTCAGAACCTCCTGTTCTGTATTTTTTGGTCTATTTTCAGGGAAATCGATGCCTTGTTTGACTTTCTGAGATGTCAAACACCTACAGAATAAGACTCCTGTACTTTAATAAAACAGGAGAGTGACAGACACTGAGCTTGAAAGACTGCTCTAGATGCTCCACGCTGTACACACCCTGGGGTTGCAGGGATAACACAAGCAAAAAGAGGGTGTCCTTTGCAAAGAGACTTGCTTGGGGATCTGCTTAGCAGATGGGGGTGGACTGCCTTTCAGATGTGCCTTGTTAGGGGTTGGGGTACTACAGTCCAACGTGCTTAGGAGTGATTTGATGACCTGGGGAGAAAACTGGGACCCTGTGCACTCAGCCAAGGATGTGCTGCAGTGAACAGTAGCCCGTCTCCTCCGTGCTCTGCCAGGGCCATGTGCCTAGGCTGCATGCAGGCTTTATCCTACCACAGCAGCCACAAATCTGCTGCTCCTGGGGCTGGTCAGGGAGAGGAGGGATATGCTTAGCAACTGAGGTGAGGGCATCTGCACCCCCCTCTTTGAACAATGTACACGAGCAGGAGTGTTTGAAGAAATGTAGTAGCTACTACCAGAAGAAAAATGTCCCCACAAGACTGCAGAAATGGCTCTATTTTAGCTTATCTTAGTGAGTCAGCCTTGTCGGGAGAAGCCAGTGGAAAGTTGGCACAGGTTTTGTACCTCCAGAATAAGCAAGCAGCCCATCTACCCCAGAGCAGCAGCACCAAGGAGGTGACCTGGCTTCTGAGGGTTGGTAGCTAATTCTTAAGCCCCTTTTAGGTGACAGGAGGGTCATTAAAGCCTTCCTCTCCCCTTTGAAGACATTCATGCCATTTCACATCTCTCACCTTTTAAGTAGAGCTGTGGCTCTCCAGCTTTCTTACATCACTCATCAATGAAACAGGCATTAACTATATAAACACACAGAGCTGGGACAGCCCTTGTTTGCTGTCTGTAAGCAGCAAGTTTGGGGTGGGGGTGGGGTTACTTGCACTATCTTTTCAGATGCATTCCCATGTTCTGCCCAAGAAGTCCTGGGGCTTAGGAACCTCCATATCTTGACTTTTCAGGGGGTGAAGGATTCTGTCAGCTCAGGAGATGGTCCTATAAGCTCTGGAGGAAAAGGTGAGTTTATTATTAAGCTGGGCTTGATGAACTTAGAGGTCTTTTCCAGCCTCAATAATTCTCTGGTAAGCAGCTGCTACGGGTGCCTTGGGTGCTGCAGGCTTCTTGAAGGGAGGACTTGAATAGAGTCTTTTGCATCTGAAGTCCATCCTGAAGCAGCTTGACTTGTGTAGCTCTGGGTGAGCAGCTTCATCTGCATTGCTGGGCACTGAAACTGTAGAGGATTTCTCCTCTGTGTTTCAGTAGTTCAAGACAGATGGAAGCTGTGCTGGTAAGAGCCTTCCTGAAGCATGAAGTGGCCTTGCTGGCAGCAGACACTGGGTTTGCAGATATCTATAGGCTTGGAAACTTTGCTAGGTTCAAGATCATCATGAACTGTCTAGCACTTCCATAAGATTACTGAGGCTGAGAGGGAAGCCCTGGTTGTGCTGTAGTGGTGACTGTACGTTATCTGTGGCTATGGCTTTGTGTGTGTAGTTGCTCCAGAATCCAAGTGTGGTTCTGACAGACTCTGTATTGGGAAGAGTTACAGCACGTGTGTTAGAAATGACTGAGAAATGTAGTGAATTTTGTATGCCATCCTACTAAGTTGCCCTTTTTCTCAGGGGATGGGGTTTTATTCTCTGACTTATGCTGCAGACTTGTATGAAATCTTTCTAGGACTTGGAATAGCATCATCTCTCCTGTGCTGGATTAAGAGGTAGCTGTAAGATAACCTGTGTATGTGACTAATATGACACCTTGTTTGAAGCTGGGAGGTCTATCTTGGCAATGAGGGGACAGGTCTCCTACGGCTGAGGGTAATACAGCAGCATTTCCATCAAGCTGGGAAAGGACTCCAGAGCTTCTCAATGAAGCTGTGCAAAGCGGTGGTGTCAACGGGGTATTTAAGCTCAGAGGGGAGGAAGGACTGCAAAGTATTTGGAGGGAGTGTGCTCTGGGTAGCAGGTCCTTAGTTTTAGTTTCTTGCTGTTAATCATCTAGGATGTGGTGAGGTGCCAGTCATGGTCCAGGTGGTGGCAACTTATCTGGGGTGGTTAACAGACTTTAGTGCCATTTCAGTAGTAAAGAGAATAAACTTAAGTGAAATTAGTGTCATGTGAGTTGCTAGCAATAAAAAAAACCAACATGCCTTAGTAATGGCAATAAAAACTTGAGCAGAAAGGAGGTACCAAGCAAACAGAGTTTTTTTAACTGATCATGTTCTTGGGGAAGTTCTAGAAATTCAAGTCTTCTCCTTTTACTAAGAAAAAACCCAAACACCAAATCAGGAAGAAACTGTGGTGAACCTCCTGTCCTACTACAGCCACTGGCCCTGATTGTACCAGTCCTTTGCAGATGCCCTTCTAATCCTTAGCTCCTTGCAGGTGAGAATAGCACATCAGTCCCTGTGTCAATTCAGACAGGTCCACCGTGGGTTTAGCATTCAGTACGTGCTTAATAGTCCAACTGAGGCTTTGTATTGGCCCAAGTGTAAGTACTGCTGCAGTTTAACCTCTGCTAAATTGGTGCTGGAGTATCTAGCTACGTGGGTGTGTTTGGCTTCTGAAAGAGAGTGTTTATACAATACAACAGCCTGATTTATGGGAGAAGGGGACATCGTTGTATTTACTGGGCAACTGTAGCTACTGGGTTAATCTTTGTGTATCCTTACAGCCACAAAACCCTGGGCACAAAGACTGCTGTGTTCAGATGGTAGGAGTGCTGCCGAGTGAAGGCTACCTACAAATTCTGAGAGTTCACTTCAGAAAATAATGCATCTAAAAAAGTAACAGGATGCTTAAACTTGTGCAGCATAGCAGTTCTGTAATGAGCCGGCAGTTGAGAGGTAGCAGTTAAATAAGGAGGCATGGAGGGCACATTAATATTTCAGGAAACGATGAAATGCTGTATATGAAAGTATTAAAATCTAATGTTAGTCATTTAGTTGCCTTGCAATAGAAAACAAATGGCGAGAGGGCATCTGCTAGGAAAAACCCATCAGGGCAGGCTTGCAATTACATTACAGGTAAGGCTTGGTTGGTATAAAAAGGTGAGAGATGGAAGAGCTGGAAGGGATTTTCAGGGTCTCTTCTAGTTTTACAACCATAGACATTTAGAATAGAGATTGTTCTCTGGGATAGACCCACAACAGCTTATTTCTGCCATGTTCAGAACCTTGCCATCTGCCTCCTGAAGGCAGAATTATTTCCTTTCAGGGTCTGAAAATGAAGTTGCTCCAGTGGGAATCTGCTATTCCAATGGAAGAGCCAGTTTCCTGTGGTCAGAAAAGGCTGAAGAGTTAGTCTCTCTCTTTTATAAGAGATCAGCTGTAGCATAAACAAAGCTTCATCCCAAGTGCAGGCACCTTTTCAGGCTGCTGTGTGTGTTTGGAAGGAATCTGAAGCTGCTGTGGCCACCTCCTCTCCAAACAGCAGAGAAAGTGGCTGAGGAAAAGATAGGGCTTTGTAATTATTCTTACCTCACTGGTGTTTCACAACTGCTGTTAGTCAAGAAAGACTAATTGAAAGCTGGTAACATTAATTGGCATCTGTGGCACTGTGAAATGAGACTGCTGTTTTAACAGTCGAGGTCAGATCTAGGCTACTGGGGTTTAAAATAGTGTTTTCTTTTGTCCTAGGGATATAAATAAAAGAAGAGCCTTGGCTGAGTGTTGTTATTAAATGTGGGACCTCATCTCTGCCATCTTCATGGGATTCAAAGTCTAGAATTGATTTCTGCAGTATTGACCCTTAATTATCTAATTCCAATTCCCATCACTTGCTTGCTTTCTCCACCCAGTAGCGATGTGGGAATGGGGGCGGGGAGGAGCAATGAACTATTAAACACTTCATTATGCCCTGAGCAGCCTCTGGTTTTGGAGTTCCTGGATGATTTTTTTCCACGCTGTCAGATCACAGGGGTCAGAGTTACTGCCTGTGTCTCTTACCTATTGACACGTGTGAGTACCAACGTGAGCAGCTGTCCTCACCTGGAGGGCACTAAGAATTTGTCAGCTGAGACCTACTGTTCCTGTTTAATCAGACACACCAAGTTTCCTGGTTTCTGTAGAGGTCTGGGAAGATTTATCCTTTCTTTGTTGCTGGAAGTTTTGTTTGTTTCTCAGTCAAATGATTTTTTTGTAAGAGCAGTTGTACGTCTGGAATAAGACAGCTGTAGGATTTAAAGATGTGATGTTTGGAGAAGCTAGGTGCTTAGCTTGCTCTCCAAATCCCTTCTATATCCCTTTAAAAGGCCAGCTATCTATGAAGCATTTTATACTTGTAGGTTACACTTAATTCCACTTAAACCTCCCAAAATAAATAAACCACTCCCCCAAAAAACCTGAATTACCAGAAAATACAAGTAAAAGCTATCTCTTTATCTTTGGGAATGCACTCTGTAGACCAGAACAGCAGCAGGCCTTTTTCTCAGTCCATCCTACAATATGATGTGTTCACCTTAATCAGCTTTTATTTTGATTTAGGGGAAACTGAGGCATTGCAACTCCTGCAACTCCTTCACTTGTAGTTGCACTGACTGCTGGCTACGGGTGAGGAACACAGTGACTATCACTTGGCCAGAGTAGAAGGGAACTAGCCTGTATGCTACAAATGGGCGTGCTCACTGTAAATGCTGTGATTTATACATAGCAGTTCCAAACAACAAAGAATTAAAGCCAGCAGTTGAATACAGAGAAGAGATGGGATTGATTAACTGTGATACACTTCTGGCTTTACTGGGGAACAGCTACACTGAAGTCTTCTAGTCTACACGAGTGTGAAACTGGATTAAAGCAATGCCCTTAAAACCATTTGATGGGTGGGAAAACCTCTATCTTAGGTTTTGATAATGAGATGCTTTGAAATGATGGAAACGCTTATGTTTTGTTATTGTAGCCTTTGTGAGGTGTTTGTCATCAGTGTTTCAAAGCGTTCTACAAGTGCTTAGACAACTAATATTGCTTACAATCAAGTCTCTCATTTAAAGCTGACTTAAGACATGCCCAGTGAAACAAGAGGCTGTTGTGTTGTGATTGATTGCACAGGTTTTGATGGCTGACATCGGTCTGTAGCAGTGCAAGAAATTCACCTTGTAAACAGAGTGTGTAAATGTTTTATGTCGCCCATGGCCACACTCATCTAGATAACTTGGTATTATCAATTTATTGTTGTTTTCGTTTTGTAATCATGGAGATAAAGTTGTGTTGGACTTCATAACCAAACAACTCAAGTAGACACGTATGTTTGTACGTATGGATGTATTGGTGTACTCTTAATTTCCTTTCATGCATCTCCTGAGCTAACACCACATGCATGTATATACACTTGAAGTATCGTGTAAGTTGCATTTGAGACTGCTAGGTAGGTAAATGATGAATTCCACATCTAAATCTAGAGAAGATTCTCCTCAGACGAGATTAAATCTGATATCTCTTACATGCAGACAAATGCATAATTCATGGGGCTTAGGCGTGATCAGGTTTTGTGCTTTCTGAGAGGCACAGATGATGTGCAAAGGTTAATTTTTATATTAAAAAAAGGAAAAACTTGGATGGCTGTATCTCCAAAGTGAAGATTTGGGTTGCCTAGGATACCACGTTAAAGGGGCAAGAAGGTTCAGGGTATGTATGTATCCTTTTTACACACAGACGGATGCGTCCCACTAGTTAACGCAAGGATTTATCTTGGCCTCTAGCTCACTTTTTTTTGTCTTGAGAATCAAGACGTAGAGCGTGGAGAAAGAAAGGGATGGGGCTGGGTGTGCTGGCTGCAGGGGGAAGGGAAAGTGCCAGGAAATTGGAGCTGAAAAAGCTGAGAAATGGCAGACACCCAGGAAGGCAGAAGGAGAAAGAAAAGGATAAGGCTGGGAGGAGAGGCAGATGCCTGGCAGGTTTAAAGAAACCCGATGCGGATGGAGGAATTAAACTGATCAGCCAGTTGTACACGTGTAGCAAACAAGAATTACAGGGGCTGACAGCGATGGCTTTGTGATGCCAGGTGTGCTGGCCAGATGTTCCGAGGAGGCTGCGGCAGCTTTCGCTCTGGGGCCGCTGTCGCCGCGGCATCCCGGGCGGGGCGGAGGTGCCGGGCGGGGATGCTGAACCCGCGGCAGCCTGGGGGAGCTCTTGGCCTGTCGGAAACACAAAGAGCGGCTTGGAGGAGTCGGGGCGGGGGGTAACAGGGTCGGCTGCAGTCGATCGTTTCGTTACGAGACACTGCAGCAGTCCCCGTGTGCTCCAGTGGAGTTCGCAACCAGAATTACCGATCGCTCTGTCTCTCCCCCCGCAAGAGCATCTTCGCTCGGGTTCTGTTTGACCCAGCATCTTGGTTTCCTTTCATTGTTCTCCTTGCTGCCCTTATAAATCATACACTTCAGGAATCCACGTTCACCACGGATTGGATTTTTGAAAATAGTAGAGTTCCTAGTGAAAAAGAAATGGATGAGTTTGCTCAGCTAAATAACAAATAGATCTTCACTCTGTTAGTGAGGCATGATAAACACACCCAGAATGAGTCTTTCTGTGACAGCATGGGTTATCTCCAGGAGACTGGCTTCAAACAGCAGCATGCCCGGTATGTTGACAGAGAGGAAAATGGGTTTTGCTATAAGAACTCTCAGGGCATCACTCAGACAGCTGTTGCACAAATCCCAGTTCTCTTTAACGTGCTGTGCAAATCTGTGGTAGTCCAGCAGCTGTGCCATGAGCACCAAGGTAGCCTAGTCTGGCATCTCCAACTGTGGATGGATGCCTTAGCCTAAAACTCCTCTGGCCTTGTTTGTGTGCAGGAGTGTACAGGCATTAATCCCTGGAGGGGGTGTGCTCAAGCTTTCCTATGTGCTAGCCTGAGAGGGTTCCCTGCTCTATTTGCAGATGTTATGAATGCCAGCATGACTGCATAGAATCATAGCATGTCAGGGATTGGAAGGGGTCTCTAGAGACCATCTAGTCCAACCTTCCTGCCAAAGCAGGAGCAACTGGGACAGATTATACAGGAGCATCAAGGGGGATTTTGAATGTCTCCAGAGAAAGAGACTGCACAAGCTCCCTGGGCAGCCCCTTCCAGTGCTCTGTCACCCCCACAGTAAAGACATTTCTCCCCATGTTGAGGTGGAACCTTCTATATTCAAGTTTAAACCCATTATTCCTTGTCCTATCACTCTGCCTCACAGAACAGAGATTGTCCCCTCCTAGCTGATACCTACTTCTCAGATTTATAGACATTAAGATCCCCTATCAGTCTTAAGACTAAATAGCCCTAGTTCTCTCAGCCTTTTTTCATGCTCAAGTTCTTTAATCATCCTTGTAGCTTTCTGAGGGGCAACCTCAAAACCCAGCAAACTGCTCCAATATCTGACTCTGAGACATGAGGTCTAGTGGGCAAGGGTGAAGACACTAAAACTTGCTTGAAACTTGTTGCCTCTGTGCCCATATTGTCTTTTGTTTTGTGAGTGTTTTATTTATGTGCTGTTTTAGGGAGCCTGTGTCGTAGTTCTGTAAACACAGGATGAATGGTCTTACCTAGATAAGGCATTAAAAATCACAGAATAAACATGGTAGGAAAGGACCTCCTAGATCANTGAGGGGCAACCTCAAAACCCAGCAAACTGCTCCAATATCTGACTCTGAGACATGAGGTCTAGTGGGCAAGGGTGAAGACACTAAAACTTGCTTGAAACTTGTTGCCTCTGTGCCCTTAGTGTGTTTTGTTTTGTGAGTGTTTATTTTTGTGCTGCTTTAGGGGCCCTGTGTCCTGGTTCTGTAAACACAGGATGAATGGTCTTACCTAGATAAGGCATTAAAAATCACAGAATAAACATGGAAGGAAAGGACCTCCTAGATCACAGAGTCCAACCATCCCCCACACTAACAAAGACCTCAAAACCTGAGAGACTGACACAGTATCACAGTAATGATGAGGCTGGAGAAGACCTTAAAGATCATCCAGTCCAACCTACAACCAACCAAGTAAACCTAAACACACAAACTAACCCCCTCCATGCTGCCATTCAAGCAGGTCCTGAAGCAACATGGCTGCATAGTTCTTAAATAGCTCTAGGGATGGTGACTCAATCATCTCCCTGGGAAGGCCATTCCAGTGCTCAAACACTCTTTCTGCAAAGAATTTCTTCCTCAGATCCAATCTAACCCTCTCCTGCCTCAACTGCAGATCACTGCCCCTGCTTCTGTCAGCAGTCACCAAGGAGAAGAGGCCAACACCCACTCCTCCACAACCTCCCTTCAGGTAGTTATAGAGGGCAATGAGGTCCCCTGTCAGCCTCTTCTCCAAACTCAACCTGCCCAGCTCCCTCAGCCTCTCCTCATATGACTTGTTCTCCAGACCCTTCATGAGCTTGGTAGCTCTCCTTGGTGTCTAGGATATGTGGGAAGTAATACCTTGAGACAACATTTTGTGCTCTCACACAGGAGAAGCAGACACCAGACTGGCAGGCTATTTTCAATATCTAGGGCCTCAAGCAACTTCCTTTGCCTATGTTAGTTATTCTGGAAGGCTTTCAGTTAACCCATTTACAGGGTAGAGACAACAGCCACAAGGTTTGCTCCTTGAAGCAGCTGAATGAGTCCAGAATTGGTAGGATCAGGCCTTATCTGATGTCTGTAGAGAACACACAGGATGGCTGGAGGATTTAAACCTTGTTTACTTCCAGTGATGGCCCTTTTGGTAATTTCTCTGGCAGTAAGACGTGTGCATCGCTTTTGTACTGCAGCCCTGGGGAGTCTGATATTAATTTTACCTGGGTGGATTTACTGCCTAGGCTGGTAAAACTTTCTTATGAAGAGAGTGACTCTTTTTCTTTGATGTAGACATTGTTCTGGCTCCTTTCTCTGCACAAGAGAAGCTCTGTTCTATAAATGGCTAATAACATAGGGGCTGTGTTTGGGTGATTTTATGTGTGCCACGCAGAAGCTCTCCTGCCTACTCTCATGTCATCATTGCAGTACACAGGTAGAGCTGTCGGGTAGTGAAGGCAGACCTAGAATTTAATTGTCTTTCCACTGGATGCATATTTTCCACTTCTATGTAAACCTGACCATAGGATGTGCTGAAATAAGCTTTTCATACTTCCTCTCTTGCTGAGAAGTCTCCTTTAGGTAGGATACTAGAGTACCAGTTGCTCCAGATAGCAAGAGGATGACTACATAGATGAATCATTTGGGTGCTCCCTAGAGAAAGGGAAGCCTTGGGTCAGGTCCTCTGGTGACCTAGTGAGTGTACGGGAATAGGCTATGGGTCGCAGACTCTCCCCAGTAAGGGCATCAGTCATGTTCTTCCCCTCATGTGGTCTCCCATGCTCTGACCACAGCATCGACTTCCTCCTGGCTGGAGGGGCAGTTCCAGTGAAAAGGTGCACAGTCCAGTCTTTATTGCTGACAGTATAGTCTGTGCATTAAAAGAGTGAGGAAACAGGGGGAAAAAAAGTCTAGTTCAGATAAACAAGAAGGCGGCACAATAGGCAGGCAGACGCAAGAGCACTCTGGTGCTTTCCACCCTGCAACAGGGTCATCAGCCCTCATTTGAAATAATGATCTTTATTCCAAGTTCCAAATGGAATATTCCAGCTGGCTTGCGGTGAGTAATCAATTCAGATTAGCTACAGTTTGTGTCTGCAGATGTGTTGTGCGCAGGCAAATACAGGGGCATCGATATTTCATTAAATCAAGAGCAGTGTTTGTATGGACACTTTGATTACAGGCATTACTTAGTTTAGAGAGCTCTTCGCAGAGGAAGGGGTCCTTCTCTCACTGCTTGCTGCTGTGAGCACACGTGAGCTCAGCGGGGTGTGCGCTCTAGCCTGGACCATGGAGTGATGTTGCTAACAAGCATGAAGCAAGTCGAAACTTCATCTCTTTGAGAGGTACCTGACTTAAGATAAAGAGATGGTGAGTGTGCAAGATGTGAGGGAGGATGTGCTGTGCAGAGATCTTACATCTATCCACCTGTTCTTACTGCCTGCAGGAAACCAGGGGTCACTTGGCAAGACTATCTTCCTTTCTACCCCTATACTTGCTTCCCCATAATTTTAGGGGAAAAACAGTCATTTGCTGATGAAAGCAGTAGAGAAAAGATGCTCTGACATGATAATGCTGATAATTTGCTGCAAGACAGTGCCTGGCCAACTGCACTATGCAGTTTCTCGCTGAGGTGGCTGAAAAGACAGGTGACCCCAGCAAAAGGAAGCGAAGACAGTAGGAATTAGGATGAAACGTTTAAAGCCACTTATCTCTGAGCCCAGAAAGCTGAGGCTCTGAGGTCAGCTAAGCCAGCCAAGTGATAAGACAGTTTAGCACCAAATCCCTGTGCTCTAATTTAATGCTGTGCCTATCTCAGTGTGAAGCCTAGTACCCACTTCTGTTTGAAGGAGCAGAGAGAGTATTACTCAGGATACCACCCACACAGGGCGACGGGGAACTCACCAGGCATGGGGAATATGAGCAGATGAGCTCATCTTACTACATTCTCTTTTCTCTCTGATGGTGCCGCTGCCATGTGCTGCATTATTCAGATTTAATGAGGTTAGTAATTGATTAATGAAGCCTTTTCTGAGAGTCCAGGAATCTCGCTGAAGTTCTTGCTCAAATACCGGTGTAAGGAATGAGGTCACTTTTCTTGGGCAGTTTGGTTAAAGGAGGCTTTCCTCCATTCCTCTTCTCCCCTCACCCCTTCCCAAACCTGAAGTCTGGGCTGGAAGTGGGATGAAGGTTCTCTGTTGTGCGGATGTCCTCATATGAGAGGCATGGAACTGAATTACTCTGACCTGGTGGCAAATGCAACTGAGTCCTGTGTGTGGTACAGGTTCGTGCTTGCCTTTGCTGGTATTGGTACTGGCTCGTGTATGGAGAGAATCAGAGAATCATTAGGGGTTGGAAGGGACCTGGGAAGATCATCCAGTCCAATCCCCCTGCCACAGCAGCATCACCTAGACCAAGTTGCACAGGAACACATCCAGGCGGGTCTGGAATGTCTCCAGAGAAGGAGACCCCACAAGGAAAAATATAAAGACTAAAATCTTCATGGATCCTTTGTGAACCTGCCAATAGACCAGCTGACAGCATTCCTCGTTTTGATTATAAGTCTCCCAGCTTTCAAGTGTGACCTTGGCATTTTCACAGCTACAACAGGTTTTTCACAGCTATAACAGGTAGTTTGTAGTGATCAGCTGCTTAGGAAGTATGGAATCATAGAATCTTTATGACTGACCCCTCCAGGGTCATCAGGTCTAGCTCTTATTCCAGCATCTCCCTCAGCCCTAGACCACGGCCGCAAGTGCTCTAGCAACTCTCCTTTTAAACCCTTCCAGGGATAGTGATTCCACCACCTCCCTGGGCAGCCTGTTCCAGTGCCCAACCACTCTCTCAGGAAAGAACTTCTTCCTAAGATCCAGTCTAAACCTCCCCTGATGCATAGAATCATTAGGGATTGGAAGCAAGATTTGGTTGGCAGTTGATGGAGGTCTATCCAAATCTGTACTAAACTTTTCCATGAGCCAGTCATTTCAAGTTTATATATAGTGTTTTAATTTGCAGGCCCTCCAGTCTTCTGCTTCGCTTGCTAGTGATACCAGATAATAGGTTTGAATGTCACTTAAGTCTCTTTATTACCTTCCAGAAAAGTGCTTCTCACCTAAGGTACTGCCTGATAATGAGGCAGACAGAGAACTTTCAGCACAGTAGGTCAGAGCAGGAGAGCCACACTTGTTTTTGAGTTCAGTAACCTTACCTGAGATGCTCACCCAGCTTGAGGCCATTTCCCCTCATCATATCATTAGGAATTTGGGAGAGTGGAGCCAGCATCACTACAACCTCTTTTTAGGTAGCTGTAGAGAGCAAGAAGGTCTATTCTCAGCTTCCTCCTCTCTGAGCAACCCCAGTTCCCTTAGCTGCTCCTCACATGGTGTATTATCTAGACCCTTCAATACAGTTCTACATGTCCAAAGGATCCTTAAGCCAAGTAACTTAGAGGCAGATAACCTGTACTTGCCAACCTGAAAGTTGTTCCACCCCAGTGAACTATTCTAGGGTCTGTTTTCACTCCAGATCCCCCAGTCCATTCAGCTTTGCAGCATCCTGCTGTTATGTAGCCACAGCTGTAACTCCCTGCATGCGATGGCGCTGCGGGTGTTGCATGGCCCCTCGTGGGTTCCTCCGGCTTTCTGTCTCCACATGTGAGCAGCTTGGGATGCTGCTTGCTCACTGTGAAGGAGTCTGTCTTGCACACTGCTGCTGGCCTAGCGGGTTCTGTTCAGGGTGTTGTGTCCAGCTCTGGGTGAGACTGGGGGTGATGTGGTTTGGGGACATTACCTCAAAGTCACAAGTTGCCACGGAACAGGGATCGGATGATGCTTGGCTTTGGGATTTTGGGTGTGGATTTTTTCCAGTCCCATGACCCAGGGATACTTTGCTGATGCTTTGGGACTCTCTTCTTTAGGGTTTTACTATCTTGTTTGCTTAGTTGTACTTGCTTTGGAAGCAGCTTTATAAGCAGCCTTCAGCTCATAGAATCATCAGGGATCAGAAGGGACCTTGAAAGATCTAGTCCAATCCCCCTGCTGCAGCAGGATCACCTAGACCAAGTCCCAGAACAGCCTCAGAGCAGGACAGACAGCCTTTCAGGTTCTGAAACTGGCTGTGTGTGTGTTTTATCCTGTGATTCCAGCACTTGCAAGATAATTTTAATCAGAATCTTTCTAAATCCTGAACAACAGCAAAAGAAAGCATCGAGGCCGTGTTTGCTTCCCACAGCCCAGTACTTGCTGTGCAGGACTGCATTTTAAACAGATATAAATCAGGGATGCTGGTGGGTGCCACCGCACTGACCACTTGTCTGACGTGCAGAGCTGCCTCCGAGGAAAATAACTATGGGAGGGGGAGGCCAAGAGCAGCCACAAATAAACACTTGGATGTGTTTCTGGATGAGGATATTTACTGTATAATAACACTATGCTGAAAAGATGATGCAGTAAATAACTTCTGCCAGGCAGTACAAGTACTTCAAACCCAGCTATCTAACCGATTCTCACAAGTAAGAACATGTTCCTGCTTGGCTGGACCCCACTGACAATGGACAGAATTAGGAAGAAACATCTCTTATCTTGGCAATCGTTGTCTTCCTGGCATCATGGAACTCAGGTTTCAGGGCCCTTGTGCCCATCATGGTCTCGAAGTCATTGTGCTGCATTTTGTGTCTGCCACTGCGTTTTTAATGTCTCTGCAGATGGTGTCCAAGCACTCCTTGAGTTTTACACCCATGGTTCCTCCAGTGCCAGCTGGGTATTTCTTCTGAGAAGCATTATTGTTCTATAATTACACTGTGGTGCTGGTTTGAGTCACCCAAACACCTACAGGAAGTATTTTCCCTCTACCTGTGTGAAAGCCTGAAGGGGTAATTTGGCAGGTGACTGGAATAAACCCCAGTGCTGCACTGTACTCTGACTTAGAAGTGGAAAAGCAGAAGCTGCAGAGCAATAGCCTGGGTTTTTCCCATTGCTTAGCCTCTTCCTGTGCTTGGGTGTGTGTGACTACTGAGTGGAGCGCTCTCAAAACCTCTGGTGTTTTCAGGCTACAACGTCTAAATCCCACAAAGACTCAGGAGATTACCTTGATCCAGCAGAAGCAGCTCCCATCACTGGAGAAGTCACTGATAACAGTACTTCAGTGTCATCCAGCTGTTTCAAAAGGCAGTTACTTTTCCAGGCAGCAGACACGCACAGGCATTGCTGGTGGAACTCTGCACCTCACTGGCAAGAGAGAACTAATGCTATATTTATTGATGTAACCCCCTGATTTAACCAAGTTTGACTATTTAATGTGACTTTAACAAGATCTGATGCTGAGGTTGGCTGGATTGTTTACTGCATGGAGGACAGGGTTAGACAAACCTCTCGGGAGACCCTCCCATTTAGGACTATAAGGGCACAGTTAATTTTAGGTATCTTAATGAGACACAAGTTTTGCATGCTATCAGTCACTTCGAAGGATCTGTTGTGACAAGGAATCTCACATCCTTGAGGAGCATCTTCTACAGGCGTCCCTATCCAAGGGCAGATCCTTGTGTGTAGCCAGCTGCTGTGCAGCATTGCTCAAAGAGCTCTCGGGCTGCCTGCTATTCATGGGGGTAGGATGATTGATTCAGTCATACTTACATAGTGAACGTGCACTTGATCCTGTTGCTCAAGTCAGCCCATGGCTATTGTTATCTCTCTCCCCTGAATCCATATTGAGCAGCATGCAATCATCACACCCAGAGGCTCCATTACGGCATCCTTAGCTCAGAAGCAGAATACAGAGGTCATGTCAACAGGGGGTGAAGCACACTGTCACAACAGAGAGAATAGAATGTATGGGGACTGCAGGTACTGTGGCACTGTCTTGATGTGAAACTGGAAGTGTAGCCTGATAAAGGAGCTTGCTGATTGTACTGAGATGCTGCGTGCAAAGCTGCCTCCACAGAGCTGGCATGAGGCAGCTCCAAGGCTCTTGGAATCATATGGTTCAGCTGCCCCAGGATGCCCCATCTCAGCTCAATCTGCTACCTGCTCATCAGGGTTGTCTTGGAGCTGGTGCCTGTGTGTCGGTGAAAAGCTGCCGCCTCCTCTGGTTCCTCAAGGTGCAGTCACAGAATCTGGGTGCTAGGCTGAGCACTAAGATAATGCTGCAGCAGGACTGTAGCCATAGGGACACCTGTAGTAGCCGTGTGGGAGCTCCATTGTGCTGGTGAAGAAATGTTTATACATTAGGCTTCCACTTGTGCATTCGAATGAACACAAAGCCTGTGGATGGCGTACCTCTTGTAGATGAGGTTATAAGCACAATTGATTGCAGAGTAAGTGTTACAGCTAACAGGGAAAGTGGAAATGGAAATGTGTATGGGGGTTTCACCCCCTTTCTTGCAGTGTTTGCATGTTTTGCTATTCCATCTTTGCTCTTGGAACTTCGTTTAAGCCATTCCCAAATAAGTTTATGCATGTTAGAGGTAGGAGCTTAAAACTGTGCTGTGTTTACTCAGATTCATTTATTCTAGGTTTAAGGGGAAACAAAAACCCAAGCCCAAGCCCCTTTCAATAAAGGCAGGATATCCAAGGCTTTCTGTTTCGTATGAGGAGCCGATGCTATTCAGAGTTCATTCTATTACAAACTTAAATTAAAATTTCAAGTTGGGATCACTCAGAGGGAACCTTGGGAAACATTACTGGCTTTCTTGCTAACTATAGAACTTCGCTGAACAATAGATCTGGGAGAATCAAAAGCTTTAAGAGCCTCTAGGTGGAGTTATTTAGTGTTATGGTCTTTTGTTCTGTTACTCAGATGCTTGCGCTACTAGCTGGCTCTTTGAGATATGAGGCTAACGTGTGACAGCCCTAGCCTTTGCATCTCTCCATCATAAATGGGTCTATCTGATGAATTCTTTTCCAGAAGGAACCAGATGACAGTGATTCCACTATAGTGTTCTGATACTGTGTGCTATTGAAAGATGCCTGTAGGATTTCATACGAGGACACTGCCCCACTTAGATGCCAAGTGCCATTTCACAACACCATGATGTTTCTAAACATGTGCAGTAGAGCAGGATCATGCTCTTGCTGCTGTCTGGTTATGCAGGATCTTCCTTTCCTCAATCTGATCTCATCCTACAACTGGGTGACCAGCCAAGCAGATGAGGATGTGATCTACCTAGGCTTCAGCAAAGCCTTTGACACAGTCCTCCACAGCACCCTCTTGGAAAGGCTAGGAGCCCATGGATCGGATGGGGGCACCCTCTGCTGGATTATAAACTCACTGGATGACCGAGCGCAGAGTGGTTGTGAATGGTGCCCCATCTAGTTGTTGTCCAGTAACCAGTAGTGTCCCCTAGGATCAGTGCTGGGGGCCCAGTTTCATTCAGCATCAATTATCTGGATGGAGGGGATTGAGTCTCCTCTTAGTAAATTTGTGGATGACACCAAACTGGGGGTGAGTGTCAGTCTGCTGGAGGGGAGAAGGATGCTGCAGAGAGATCTGGACAGGCTGGGTCAATGGGCAGAGGCCAACGGGATGAGGTTTAACAGGGCCAAGGGCAGGGTCCTGTACTTTGGTCACAAGAACCCCCTGCAGCTACAGANACCTTATCACTTTTGACAACTACCTGAAGGGAGGTTGTAGCCAGGTGGGGGTCTGGCTCTCGTCCCAGGCAACTAGTGCCAGGATGAGAGAGCAGGGACTGAAGGGCCTTAACGAGGAGAGGGTTGGATTGGATGTTAGGAAGCCCTTCCTCATGGAAAGGGTGATCAGACCCTGCAATGGGCTGCTCGGGGCAGTCTTCACCCCTGGAGGTTCTGAAGGACAGCCTGGCTGTGGCCCTTAGTGCCCTGGTCTGGCTAATGTGGTGATGTTAGGTCATGGGCTGAGCTTGATGATCTCAGGGGTCTTTTCCAGCCTCAATGATCCTGTGATTCTGTAATCATCTTGCAGAGAACACAAACAGAAATGTGTGGTGTTATGGATGAAAACGGTCCCATTCCACTTGTTAGCGGAAAATGCGTCACCTCTGTGATAGATCCCCTTCCTGCCTCAAGTGAAAGTTGAGTTGGTGTTAAACTCTGCAGCTTTTAGCTGCTCTGGGCTGTGGTGCTCACTGTGACAGCACTGTGAAATGCTCGCTGTTAATATTTCCGTCTACGAGTCCTGTGGGTTCAATCACATCGGATGACTTCTGCGAAAATCAGCAGAAATTTAATTGGCTCGGTTTGTTCGAGCCAGTCGTTGATGCTCTGCCTTTTGTTTGTTCTTTACTTTCAATTTTAGCTTTGGTTCCCTGCTGTACTGCTGGCTTCGTTAGGGCGTACTGTGACAACGTCAGATGAACGTCTCTGTGACCGGTCTCATGCCTGCATCCTGCTCTAGATAAATTAACTTCCAAATATGCTGATGCCTTTACTCTGCTAGTGACTTGAGACACTGATTTACTGTGTCATCAAAACTCCCTTCATGATGCTGTTCTAAGTGTTGGTTTCCCTTTTGTTCTGCTAGATTAAGATTTCACAGGGTAGCTTGCTGCATTGTGTTGTAATCTGATTTGGGGATCTCATAGAGTCATTAGGGATCGGAAGGAACCTCAAAAGATCATCTAGTCCAATCCCTCTGCCACAGCAGCATCACCTAGACCAAGTCACACAGGAACACAGCCAGGCTGGTCTGGAACATCTCCAGAGAAGGAGACTCCACAACCCCCTTGGGCAGCCCCTTCCAGGGCTCTGGCACCCTCACTGGGAAGAAATTTCTTCTCTTGATGTGGAACCTCCTCTGTTCCAGCTGACACCCAGTGCCCCTTGCCCCATCATTATGTGCCACTGAGCAGAGCCTGGCTCCTTCCTCCTGACACCCACCGTTTCCATATTGATCAACGGTCCTGGGATCACTCCTCAGGCTCATTGTTTCCAAGCTCAAGAGACTCAGCTCCTTCAGCCTTTTCTCATCAGGGAGATGCTCCACTCCATCATCTTTGTGGCTCGGTGCTGGACTCTCTTAAGCAGTTCTGCATCCTCCTTGTTCACTCCCTTGGAGGTGCTCCTTTGAGGCTCAGCTTCTCCACAAGGCAGGAGATGAGTTAGAACCCAAGGGATACCATGGTACCTGCCCAAGCCAGGGTGCGGCACTACAGGATCTGAGCAGGGTGGGCAGAGAAGGGAGCTGGTAGCAGGGCTCCTGGACTAGTGGACTAGAGCAGTCAGTGCTCTGATACTCTTGTCATGCTGTGCATGTGCATGGTGTAGGGAAATGTTTTCATTAGGCCAATTATTGACACCCTAATCGCTTTTAAGAAGAGTTAAATAGGCACACTCTTTATTCCTGCATGGAGAACATGCAGGTCTTGCTAGCCAGCTCTAGGGACCACCTCTCTCACCTCTTGTGGGACAGCTGCTGGTTGTAGCCATCAAATTCCTTGGCCAGAACAGCAAGGTAAGAACAGAACGAAGATAAAGGGACTAGATGATCTTTCTAGGTCCCTTCTGATCCCTAATGATTCTATCATTCTATGGTCCCGAAGCTGTGTGGAAAAGAGTGTTGTGAGCAAAGTGAAACCTCTGAACTCAGGGATACAGGTAGGAAAGGAAGCCAGTGTTGGAAGCTGGGTGGAAAAAGGAGGAGGTATTTGAGGCAGGAGTATTAATTCAGTATTAATTGTTTCATATTTCTTTCTCACTGCTTTATTGTTTGCAGTGATGAGCAGTGATTAACAGTCTCGGGTGATTTTGCACGCATGGCTTAAACCAGAGGAACGGGCTTGGTTTTGTGCAGCCTGATGCAGCAGGTAATTATTAGGGTCACCCTTATCCCAAAGAACAAAGTGTAGGTAAAGAAGGAGCAAAGCCGTTCTGGTTATCACTAACACAATGTAATCCCTTCTACAAAGAATTACTGACTTCCCCCTACTTGTCTTGAGGCTTAGACTAATTGCTGTGTTAGCAGACTACAGGCTGAGTTCAAAAGGCTACTGCTTATGCAGCTGGTTCTGGAGGGAAGGAGTGACAAGAAAACCCAATGGCAATGAGAAGGAAGGAATTCTGGTATTGCATTGCCACAAAGCCTTGTCAGGAGTGGTTTTGGTCAGTTGGCAGATGAATGGCTCTTGCTGACTACTGCTAGCTCACGTTTTCTTTGGCTGGTTAGCTGTTTTCAGCAACGGGTACAGTGTGGCATCTTGTTATCCTTTCCCATAGCCACTGCCAGACAGCTTACTGCTTATTTTCAGCTCCCCAGTGAAAATATGTGGAGCCTTAGTGATGTTCCAAGTGTTTAGAGGTGTTTCTAATTTATTGAAGCAGGAAATGAACACAGAGCTTTGCTGTTGAAGGGGTGGTGTGTGTTGTGAAGGCAGGGAAAGCATACACCGTGCAGCAGAAGCATCAAATAGGAGTATATGGCGTAAAATAAGAGAGATGTAGCTGATGCACAGCGAAGTGATGGAGTCCCTATCACTGGAGATACCTAAGAAAAGCCTGGAGGTGGCACTTAGTGCTGTGGTCTAGCTGACTGTGGTGATGTTAGGTCACACACTGGGCTGGATGATCCTTGAGGTCTTTTCCAGCCTCCATAATTCTGTGATCCTGCCACGAATCCCTCAGCAGCATGGTTCTGTATATAAGGCACTCTGATTCAGTATCACATCCATTTTTGAAGTGAAGGGCTAGTATTCCCAAAGAATCCAGTGGTACCTTCAGTAACTATGAGGGGTTTGGAAACGGTAAAGCACCACCAACGTGGATCAACAGTTGTGCACACCTTAAATTAATGTGGGGAAGGGTAGGATACTGTGGTGGTAACCTGAGATCCTTATTTTGGACTCTGGGATAAATATCCTTCTACAAATTTACTCAAGTCTAAAAGCTATTTGGGCAAAAGTGCTGTTGAACAGGGTTGTTGTGCTTTACTCTTGGCGTGTGCCCTGTGTGTGTTTGCTCAGTGTGCTTGCTGTTTGCTTAGACTGCCCCTCGAACGCTTCCCAGACTATATCCAGTGCTCTAGCTTTCTAGTTTGATCTCTGCCTCAGATTTAAGACAGACACTACAAACGGATTGAAATAATCTGAGTAATTTTGAGTGGCAGATCGCCTGACCTATTTCTCCCTAGAGTCAGGTTAGCTGTCCTCAGGAGAGGATCCGTAGAGGTTTAATTTATTGGGTTAGGACCTCTCTGCTGAGGGTTAGAAATAAATACGCCCAGGGCAACTGTTTCCTTGTCTTCAAACGTTACTTGACAGGTGCTTGTCATATTACCTCTACTTTTTAAAAAGCCTGTGATAGTATTTGTGATGTGTGCTGCTCTTTTGCTCTATTTCCCTGGAAGTTCATTTCCTCTTGGTGGTCCTTGTATTCCCTGCAGCATCAGGAGTAGTTCAGTAGCCAATAAATATTGTGGGCAGTAAAAAAACCTTACTAATTGGTCTTGTAGAACAAATCATCCATGAATATGGCTTAGTAATTATTCATTACAGGTCAGAAAGAGGTGGGACATGATGGAGAAAGTAACATGGTTGGGTTTTGGGGCCTTTTTGTGTCTATGCCAATGAAGGGGAGCAAAAGGGAAACCAGAATACTCATAGAATCATGGAATCTTCAGGGATCAGAAGGGACCTCAAAAGATCATCTAGTCCAATCCCCCTGACCAGAGCATCCAGCGTGGCAGGCAATTCTACCACTGAGTCTTGGTGTGCGGTGTCCTTTACACCCTGTCTCACCCCTCGCTGCTCATCCCCTTTATCTGTAGGAAAGGGTAGTAATTCTTTATTTCCAAAGAACTTCAGAAACTCCCCTGGTTTTGCAAGAAATTGCTCAGGAAAGATCATAGCCATTTTTGGATTAATGAAGTTAGCCCAAGTTCCTTGAGACTCCTTCACCCAGGAGCTTGCTAGTCCTTTTCTCTCTCTGTTAGTCACGCTTGTTTGTTGTTTTCCATCTCTTCTCTTTTGTTAAAGGAGTGGCAAAGGGACCAAAATGAGGTTCTGGGAAGCCATGCCATAGATGGCTCCTCCTTTGAATGGCTCTGCTTTATATAATTCCTTGCTTTCCAAGTGTTCTGCGCATGTGAGAGAGGAAATGCTCTGTGGGATGATAGGTTGCTTGGCTTACAAAGAGAAGAACCCAGTTGAAGAAGAAAAGCTGGAGTCAGCCCGTGGCTAAATCATCCAATATTAGCGGGTGATGACAGGTAAGGAATCGTTTATCTGCCAGAATTAGTAGGTACTAATTTCTGCTGTTCCAAGCATCCCTATCTTTGCTTGTTCTCCCTGTTGACACCATCAGTCAAATCACAGTAGACCTTACTCTTCCTGCTGAAGGCAGTGTAAACACCCACTGATGAGAGTCCAAAGCAAAGCTCTCTTCCAGGATGCAATTATATTAAAAATAACCCTTGGAGTTGTTTTCTATCAAACCTTGTTGTTATTAACACAGCAGCTGGAGCTCTGGTTCTCAGAGCATAACGCTGTGAGGGGTTGTTCTTGTACTGGAGGTGATGGCAGGCTTCCACATACTGGAAATCCTGAGCTGCCTCACACTGTGCTGGAGTCTTGGAATAACTTTTTGATGATTACTTTGACTTGGTGCTCACTGCTGGTGACGCCGAGGTGGGGTCTGCAACCCCCATGAAGATGCTGTGATTACGAGGCACTGAACACAGGCAAAGAGACAAATCAGTGTCAGTTAAAGTGGGACAGATCTCACCCTGACAGCTTTTTTTCTGCTAAGGAGAAGGCAAAACGGTTGCCTAACTGCGTAGCTGTCAATGTACTAAATAGCTACCAAAATAGTTCTGTAGCCTTCTGAGCCCTCAGCAGAGGAGATGACATGCCATGGCGTGTGCTGAAGCGCTTGCTGCCTTGTGCTGTTAGGCCCTGAGCAGCGGGGCTGGTGAATACAGCTGGTATCTCACTCTGGTGGATGAGGGGAAGAGCGTGAAGTGGATGTGGGGCAGTTATGCGTGGTGGCTGGTCAGCTGCTACAGCTGTTTCTCTGCTGCTGACGTGGTCTCAGCTCCTTGTAAACCTTAGCTTTGATGCAGACTGGGAGGGAGGAATAGGTGCTTTAAAATAGCTTCTTTAATCTTGCTGTGAGACAAGGTGTAGTCGTATACTCCATGTATGATGGGTTGCTTACGCTCTGCTTCTGGGTCCAAGTGGCTTCCTATAAAAGCTGCTGCTTCAGATAGAGATAAATGTGAAATGAGGAATTGTCCTGTTTTCAGGGCTTCAGACAGGATGAGAGGTCTTATTTATCTTAACTTCTGCCCAATGATACTGCTAGAGCTTTCTTCATTAACCTTGTGATCCACAGTGTCTCCATCTCAATCACCAGGCTGAAGGGCCCCCGTATTGATAAATACAGATGAAGTTGCTATTTACTGACTGACTCTCAGGATGGTTTAAGCTGGAAGGGACCTTGAAGATCATCTAGTTCCAACCCTCTCCTGTGGCTCTTTTGTTTTAGATTTAGAATTAATTCAGCCTGTATCTTGGGGTGCTCTTCTCTATCAACTGTGAATTAAAAGTTTTGCTTGTTGTTCTTCCCTGACAATCCTGACCAAATCTTCATGTTCCCTTGAATTGCTTTCAAAGCTTTGAATCTCTTCTAGCAACTTTTAGAGGTGCAGAACTGCTCTACATAGAATCATAGGATCCTCATGGCTGGAAAGGACCTCCAGAATCACCAAGTCTAGACCTCATCCCAACATCTCCCCAACCCTTAGACCTCAAGNAGTGGCACTCAAAACTGCACCCAGTACTCAAG
>VZRI01005364.1:9997-23375 GCA_013397515.1 Upupa epops
ACCATGAAATGCCTGCCCTAAACCCATCCCTCCAGCCTGTCCAGATCCCTCTGCAGAGCCTCCCTGCCCTCCAGCAGATCGACACTGTCACCCAACTCAGTATCATCTATAAACTGAATGGGAATGCACTTTATCCTCTCATCCAAACCATCACTAAATGTTAAACAGGAGTGGCCCCAGCACTGAGCGCCAGGGGACACCACTGGTGACTGGCTGCCAACTGGATTTAACTCCATTTAACTCTGGAGCCAGCCAGCCAACCAGTTTCTAATCCAGCAGAGCCTCTGCACGTCCCAGCCACAAGCAGCAGCTCCTCTAGGAGAAGGCTGGGGGAACCCTTGTCACAGGCTTTACTGAAGTCAAGGGACCCAACATCCACAACCCTTCCCTTGTCCAGTGAGTGGGTCATCCTGTTGTAGAAGATCAAGCTGGTCAGACAGGACCTACCCTTCATGACTACCTGCTGACTGGGCCTGATTGCCTGGGTGTTCTGCAGGTACCACATAACGGTGCTCAGGATGATCTGTCCATCAGCTGCCCTGGGACTGGAGGCAGATGACAGGCCTGTAATTTCCCCAATCATCCTTCTGTCCCTTCTTACATCTGGGGGTTACACTGGTTGATTTCCCATCTGCTGGTACCTCCCCGGTCTGCCAGTGGTGCTGACAAATGATAGAAAGTGCCTTGGTGAGCACCCACCAGCTCTTTCAGCTCTTGGGTGCAGCCCATCCAGCCCCATAGACCTGTACCCATCTGCAGGGTGTAGCAGTGACCTCCTTCTCTCTCCACACCAAAGATTTCAATTCATTTATACTAAAGCCTTTGACGTACAGATTTCAGCGAGGAACAATGATCTTTAGCCACATGCAAGCTGCCAACACTGAAGAGTTGAGACAAACTCAAACAGTTGAGACAAACAGTTGAAACAAAGGAGACGTGTCCAGCTGGGAGAACATCCCAAACACAAAACATCTCCTTGCTAAAACCAAAGCCCTCGACAAAGCAGAGGCCAAGTTAACAGTGGGGCTCACACAGTGAACCCCCCGTGATTTTGGGCTGGCAGCTGTTGCACAGCGTTTCCTTCTGGCAAAAGCTTGCCCGCCGGAATTTTTGCTGGGCTCACTGCAATTAGCAAGAAAACAAACCGGGCCAAGGCAAACGGTTCTGTCCACTTTCCCTTTTAAAAGTCTAATTTTGGAGAGGCAGGGCGGGATGGGACCGATGAATAACAACAGTAACGCTGGCAGATTTTCTGTGTTTGACGTCATGGGCTCCAAAGAAAGAGCTCTTGGACACAGAACTGGCTCCCTGCGGGCCTTAAGGTTGTATCCCCTGCCTGGAGATGTGGGCCGGGCTGGATAATCCTTCTTTCATCACCAGAGAATGAAATGGTTTGGGTGGCTTTTTGTAGCCAACAAAAATCTTGTTGTTCTTCCCTCCTGCTGTTTTCCCTCGTTTTGCTGACAGGCATTGCCTGGGAACGGGCGAAGCGCTCGCTCCGAGCTCGCGGGTAGAGATGAGGGTCTGGCAAAGAGCCCTCTGCAGCCGCTTCTGTATAGAAGAGCCTTGGCTCCTCTCGAGTGTCTGAGGAAGTGGACGACAGCCGTGGGGCAAAGGCCGGCAACAAAAAAGGGCAATTCTCAGCCCCAAGCTGAGTTCATAAAGATAAACCTGGTGTTTATCCATCCCAGGGAAGAGCTGGGCTCAACAGAAATCCTGTGGGGTCTGCTCCACAGCCCAGCAGTGACTTTGCTTACGGTGACTTTTCCGCTCTAGAAACTGGATGGCATCAACAGTGAGAATTGGTAAGGAAATGCGCTTGGAAGATGGGACCCCACCTGCAAAAAAACCCAGGTAAATGGAATTAACCTCCAGAGCTGCTTCTCCTTTGAGCTTAGAGCCTTGCATTGTTCTCTAAAGAGAATGAGGTACTTGGCACTGAGTCCCTTTGCTCGCTGTGTCTTTGCTGCTGGTTTTCTTTATCCTTTTTGCAAAACAGTCTGGTTTCACTGTTGTGTTGCTGGGGTTTTGATCAGTAGTAACCCCTGTCTGTGCACAGGGATACATCCAATTTGGTGAATCATGCTTCTCTGTTTGGTTTGCATGCACACTCCTCACATTAGTGTTGTTTTGAGCATGTAAAGGCTAAATATTTGCACTCTGGAGGCTCCCTGTGCTCTTGAGTGTTCCCCCTTGAGCATGGCACTGACTTGGGCCATAATGATGTTTCCTTATGTTGGGGTAAGTCCCATGGCCATTGTGCTAGCAGGAGCTTTGAAATTCCTTACCTAATTCATCCAGAGATTTGCCTCCTTCTACTCTGATACTCCTTCCAGCTACAGAAGGCTGGAAAAGTGTCTGCAACAGAGCCCTGGTCTCATGATTGATCTGATGGACCCACAATTAAACTCCATTTCACACCTCTAACCTCCTCCCTCAGGTTTAACTGATCTAGGTTTGAGGGATTGCATAGCTCCATCCACCTGCCGCTGGTTTCTTTTCCTCTTCTCACATGTTCACAAATAAATAAATGTCCCTTCCAACTGGGCCACTGCCACAAGGACAGGATCTGTGGTACTGCCTCATCCCACTGGGGCTCCTTCCCGGCACAGAGGGGCCAGGCAGTGGGGGGACCTCTCCAGGACAGAGCTGTGAGGAAACCTTTGCTCTCTTCCTTCTGTGCTGGGATAAACAGGACAGACAGCCTCAGCAAATTCAAAACTAAGGCAGATTAAAGTGCCTTCATCCCCATTCTACACGTCACACCCTGAGACACTTCATCTGCAACAGTCCCAGCCACCCTCCTTTCCCCTCGCACAGGAAGTTGCTGCCAAGCCTCAAGAGCAAGAAGCCGCGGGAACTTGTGTTGGTGATCGGGACGGGGATCAGTGCGGCAGTTGCTCCTCAAGTCCCTGCGCTGAAGTCTTGGAAGGGGTTAATCCAGGCTCTCCTGGATGCTGCCATTGACTTTGATCTCTTGGAAGAAGAAGAGAGCAGAAGGTTCCAGAAGTGTCTCCATGAGGACAAGAACTTGGTTCACGTTGCCCATGACCTTATCCAGAAGCTGTCTCCGGTGAGTGCTCCTCAAGATCACCCTGAGCGCAGGGAGTGGCTTTTGGAAACAGACAAGTCTGCTTCACTGGCTCTGTCTGTGAGGAACCACAGCACAGAGTTTTTTGGGGTAGAAATCTGTAGGTAGTTTTCCATGGGCTGGTTTGGTGGGAGGCATTCAGAGGTGCCTGATCTCTGATCTAATCATAGAATCCTCATGGCTGGAAAGGATCTCCAGGATCACCAAATCAAGCCTTCATACCAACATCTGTCCAACCCCTAGATCGTGGCCTCAAGAGCTCAAACTCCTCCAGGGATAGCAACTCCACCGCCTCCCTGGGCAGCCTGTTCCATGGCCCAACCACTCTCTCAGGAAAGAGCTTCTTCCTAAGATCCAATCTAACCCTCCTCTGACACAGCTTGAGGCCATCTTCCCTCATTCTATCATTAGTAAATTATGATAAGAGACCAGCACCAGCCTCGCTACAACTGCCTGTTAAGCACTTGTAGAGAGCAGTAAGGTCTGCTCTCAGCCTCCTCTTCTCTACACTAAACCCTAGTTCCCTCAGCTGCTCCTCACAGGACCTGTTTTCCAGACCTCTCCCCAGCCTTGCTGCCCTTCTCTGTCCCTGTGCCAGCACCTCAAATGTCCTTCTGATAACTGTGGTGTCCAAAACTGAATACAGTACTCAATCCTTCTCCCCTTTGCAGCGTACGAGCAACATCCGCTCAACGTTTTTCAAGGACTGTTTATATGAGGTGTTCGATGACCTCGAATCTAAAATGGAAGATGCCGGGAAGCAGCTGCTGCAGTCAGTGCTTTACTTGATGGAAAATGGGGCTCTCGTGCTGACCACCAACTTTGATAACCTGCTGGAGCTGTACGCAGCGCACCAGGGCAAGCGCCTGGAGTCTCTAGACCTGACTGACGAAAAGAAGGTAAATGATGAGTTCTGAACTGCCTGACTCTTGCTGCTCGCAGGGAGCCTTTATCCTGGTACTTTGCTGATTCCCTGTCTTTGAACCTTCTCATGTCCACATAAAGCATTTCTAACCAACCTGAAGAACACAGCTGACCCTTCCCACCCCGAGTTCTCCACCTATCTCCTCTCCCTGCTGTGGCTTTTACTGAAAGGGAGCCCCTCAGCCTCCTGTTTGCTTAACACACAATCTCTGTGGTTAGAAGAGACCTTTAACATCAAGTCCAGTCATCAACCCAGCACTGCCAGGTCCCCACGTTGTTTGAGCCACTCCAGGGATGTGGACTGCCCTGGGCAGCCTGTTGCACTGTTTTATAATCCTTTAGGTGAAGAAAATCTTCCTCACATCCAGCCTAAACCTCCCCTGGTGCAACCTGCAGCCATTTCATCTGGTCCTAGAGGTACAGGTGCTTGTGCAGAAGCTTAGTCCCTCTCCATTCTGTGATGCTGTTTCCTGAGTAGCCTTGTAATCTCACAGCTGGAAGTGCTTACAGTGTTACAAATAACATTCTAATTATTGCAAGCTTCAACGAGCTAAAGTCCGTGGGAGCAAACTCAAGAGAAGGGTAGATGTTGAGCTCCCTCAAAAGGAGGCCTAGAAATAAAACTTTGTAGGCCTGACATGATAGAGTTCTCCCACCTTTTTTTGCTGAGTCTGCTCTATCGATTCAATCTCTTATTGCATTTACCAGCTGAAGTGTTGATCCACACGTGGGTGGTGCTGGACTCACCACAATGTTTGTAACAGTGTTTTTAATCTTAAGATGATGCTCTCCCCAATATCTCTGGAGGTTTTTCCACACAGGTACTGGAATGGGCACAGGAGAAGAGGCAGCTTAGTGTCCTGCACATCCATGGCGTTTACACCAACCCCAGTGGCATCGTCCTCCACCCAGCCGGGTACCAGAACGTGCTGCGCAACACAGAGGTGATGGTGAGGCAGCTACCTTCTCTCTGTGGAGTCCCTATGGTGCATGTAGACACCTCCCATCACCCTGGCCCGGCCTGTGTGTTAACTGGGCACAGAATCAGCTGAGAAAAGACTGAGCTGTACATAGGGTGGTGGGGGAGACCTTAATTTTGAGAACTGAAGATGAGGGAATGAGCCTGTAGCCCAGCTGCACTCATGTTAGGGTAGTGACAGCGCTCACCAAGCAGTGACAGGTCTGTGCTGGCTCTTGTGCCTCACACAGGTAAAGCCTTCACTAAGACCCATCTTTCCCTTTTTTAAAGCACGAGATTCAGAAGCTCTATGAAAATAAGTCATTCCTGTTCTTGGGCTGTGGTTGGACAGTTGACGACACCACGTTTCAGGCCCTGTTTTTAGAAGCTGTCAAGCACAAGTCAGACCTGGAGCACTTCATGCTGGTGCGGAGAGGAGACGTTGACGAGTTCAAGAAGCTCCGTGAGAACATGCTGGACAAAGGGATTAAAGTGATTTCCTACGGCGAGGAATATACCGACTTGCCTGAGTACTTTGAGAGGCTGACGAGTGAGATTGCCACGCGGGGCCAGGCAGGTAATGGGGTCATGGGCATCTCTGCGCTGAAATCAGGGACACAGAGTGGGCTCTTGCCTGTCACTACCGGCCATGGAGTGGGGTAACAGCCCCTCTCTCCTTGGTGCAGGATTATTCCCAAACATGCCTCCACACGCAAGTCTAGCTGATTTGGGGTTGACCATTTCAAAAATCACTATGTATTCTTACAGTTTGAACAGCTTTGCTGCTTCCCACACCCCCCCAACTGCATTTTTCAACTGCTGTCGTTTACTTTCTGTCCAGCGAAAGGGCTCTTCAGCCTTTCTTGTACCAGACAACTCACTTGTAATCATTAAAAAAGGGGAAAGAAGAAGAGTTCAGAGAGAAAACCTCACTGGCACCTGGTCCCAGGGTCAAACCCAGCCAGGAAAACCTGTGAATTTGCCACCCCCAGCACTCAGGGCTCATACCATCCTCCCACTCTGCTCTCTCCTAGGTTTGGCCAAGGAGGGGCAGCAGCCTAACAGCTCCACCACAGCTCCTGCTGAGAGAAAAGCTGAGGCTCATCTGCAGCCGGAGAGGCTTCATGATCCCCACAGGAGTCTGGCAGCATCTCCAGAGAGAGTGTGCTTTCCTGCAGGATGCAGTGCTTGAGCACCAGGTTATGGCCAGGCTGGAGGAGCAAAACCTCCAGGAACCCTCATTCATGTCCAATTCCTCTTCTCATCATGGCAGGGGGCAAGATCTCCCAGAGGGAGCTGCAGCCTCCTCATTTTGTACTTAGCACTTTTTATTCTGTACTCTCGGTTCAAACCTTCTCTACTTTCAATTAAAAGCTTTTTTTTCCCCCCCTACTTGAATCTCTGGTTTTCCAGCTCCTTCTGTCTACAGGGTTTTGTACAGTCAGGCTCCAATTAAAGGCCCCTTCAGTTCATTTTTGCCCACTGTGTGATTTACACACCCTTTCCACCACTGGAGCCCGAAGCAGCTCGTGGCTGGAGACAAGTTCGTTCTACACCGACAACAAATTCTGCAGTTTATTTATATAAATTATGTCTCTCAGCAGACAGCATTCGATTTATTGCACTAGAGCACATCTGCGATATAGAGCTATAAGACGTCGGAGGAGAGAGGTTTGTATTATTCATGTAGCACTTCAGACCGGGATCAAGAGGCACTCGATGGGGGGGGAGAAAGGGGGCAGGAAAGCAGCAAGCAGCCACCAGTATCAGCCAGTATGAATTGGCTTGGATTTTTTAAAAATCTTTTTCACTAACACTGAGGCTGGTGGGCTGGAGGCAAGTAGGGACACACTGCCTTGTCCTCCAGCTGCCATCAGCACCATCTGACTATCAACTATCCTGCCCAAATCCTGCTCCAGAGTCTCAGTGAGAACAGAAACAGCGACTCTTAAAGCAATTTAGAATCTCCCCTCAAGCCCAGCACAGGCTGGTGCCATGTTTTGGTTTAACAGCTTCGATATCAACAGCCAGATCTTCTACCACTAAGCTTGCCCCTGGCCAAAGTTGCTCCCCACTGCTGATCTGAAAGTCCAAAGCGGCTCAAAATGATAAAAAAGGAAAAAAAATAATCCTTCAACCCCCCCCAGCAAAGAAGCAGCACAGCAGGTCCTGGCACAGCTCACCTCACCCTGTGCAGCACAAACAATACAAAGCTCTGGCTTCAGCCTCCCCATGTGGGAGCCTGCATCATCAAAACCAGAATGAAGGAACCCAAGGGAAGGGTTTGCATCTGAATGGGTAAAGAGGGGCTTTATCCAAAACCAACTCTGCCGTGCACCCCTGGATTTGGGTATCCCCTTCATTCTGCTCTGCACCTCACAGGAAACACTAGTAATGGGGTCAAGCATCTTCTTGGACAGCTGCAAACAGCAATTGGGTGGGGTTTGGGGGTTCTTTTTCCTTTTTTTTAGGCCTTCATGAGCGCTGCAACCACAGCCTTGGCATTAAGGCTTCGCAGATCACAGTAGGTTTGTCCAGTACCGACGAAAACAATGGGTTTGCTCGTGATGTAAGTCATGGAGATGGCAGCACCCACCTGCAGAAGACATGGAGTGCCATTAGCCTGGCAGCAACCTCTCCTAAGGGCAATTCATTAACAAAGCTCAACAGAGAGTGTCCTCCTCCTCTCCTTGTTTCAATCTACAGGGTATGGCACCTGGGACAGCTGGAAGTGTTCTGTGTTTGGAAATTCCAGCCTCTCCCACCCACGGTCCCCAGCTGGACTCAACAAGGCAGCCTCCTTACCTTGTCATCAATGGTATCGAACTTGGTGAGGACAATCCCGTCAATGAGCCGTGGTGTCTGGGCCATGGAGTGATCAGCCAGTGCCTTATTGAACTTCACCTGAGGGAGAGAACAGGTGCAAGAAGGTGCTGCCAACTGTCCAAACTGCTGAGATATTCTACATAAATGGATTGAGAGCCAAAAACGTCAGCACTCACCAGCTGATCCACAGCTTCATTTCCCACCAGTGCTTCCCCGACAAACAGGACCAGATCAGGAGCATTGACGGCAATGAGTTTGGCCAATGCCGTCATCAAGGGAGCGTTATCCTGCATGCGCCCGGCCGTGTCCACCAGGACTACGTCAAAGCCCTGGTTCCGAGCTGAGAAGACCGGGAGCCAATGCTGAGCAGGACAATCCCCTGAGACAGCACCTCCTGCTGCCATTTTTAACACCTACCATATGAGATGGCCTCCATGGCAATGCCAGCAGCATCTTTGCCGTATCCCTTCTCGTAGAGCTGCACCATGGTCCTCCCACCATGGCTCTCTGGAGGGTGCAGGGCATTGAGCCGCCGGGTGTGGGTACGGAGCTGCTCGACTGCTCCTGCCCGGAAAGTGTCGCAGGCAGCGATGAGGACACTGAAACCATTCTCGATGAGCCAGAATGAAATCTGGAGGTGGAGATGTAAAAAGCCCATTAACAGCTGCAGCCTGATCTGAATCTAGACAGTCAGCAGGACCACAGCTCACCTTGGCCAGGTTGGTGGACTTGCCAACCCCATTGACACCACAGAAAGTGACCACGTAGGGACGGCGATTGCGCTGGGCATCCATGACATCGCGGAGAACATCCACGCGGCGCTGGGGCTGCAGAATCTGCACCAGAGCCTCCTGCAGTGCCTGCTTCACCGTCGAGGTCACCGCTGGGAAGGAGGAGAACCTGCAATGTCTGGGCAATGCTTTGTAGCCCCAAACAAGCAGCAAGGAAGCCACACAGCCACTTACTGGTGAATGTTCCCATCACCTTCCCTTCCAGTTTCTTGGCCACTGATTCACAAAGCTGGACCGCAATCTCAGCTGCCACATTTTTTGCTTTGAGAAAGGAGATGAGCGGGGAGTTACCACTTCTGAGGACCCACATGCTGCGTACAAGTTCCCCACAACATGACACCATTATGCCCTCTTAATGCTCTGGGCCAGAGGCAAGACAGGAAACCCCCTAAGTTCCTCTGGGCAAGAACAGACCAAACTGCGGTGCTACCCCAGGAATGATCTTGAGCCAACCCCCTTGCAACAGATCCACAGGTACCAATCAAGTGATCCTTCATCTTTTCCAGCACAGGGTCCATGTCCTCCCTTGTCAAGCTCTTGGAGCCCACCAGGCCTTTCAGCATGCCGAACATGCCCCCCAGGCCGCCCTTCTTTGAGCTGCAGAAAAGCAGAGAAACTGTATTTCAACTCACTGCCAGATCCAGGAGCCCAGCTCCATGCCAGTCTGTTCTCAAATGACTGGTTAGACTGAGGGATGTGGTACAGGAGAGAAATGACGCTACAGAAACCTCTAACCTGGGTTTTGAAGGGTTCTGAATAACCTTCTCTTCGGCTTCATCATCACTCTCATACTCAAGGTCATAGAGGCGTCCAGGTTCCCTATTTCGATCCCCCAGGGCCTGCAGTGGGTGGAGAAAACAAACCCCCCCTGAAAAGGGGCTACTGACCTCTGCTGCCCTGTCTGCCTGTCAGGGATGGAAACAGCTCCAATACCATCGGCAGAAAAGATCCTTTAGAGAGCAATTTTACTGCCCAGGCGCCCTAGTCTGTTTCTCAGCCAGCCATGGAGACCAGGCTGGGTTCACAATGCCTGGCTGAGGCCACAAGACGCTGAAGTGGACACAGTGACCTGGCTTACTGTATCAGGGTCAAACTCCTCCACAGGACAAGCCTCTGCACTGCCGTTGGTGGCAGAGTTACTGTAATCGAGTACTTTGGCATTAGAGTTCCCCAGATCCCACACACGGGGCTTCTTCCCCTTCTCCTTCTGTGCATCAGGCTTTGGAGATTTGCTGAAATAAAGAGCAGAAAAGAAACATGGTTTGTTTGGAGGGGGGAAGCAGGAGCCATCACTCCTTAAAATGCATTAAAATTATAAGTCTGAGTTACCCAAAAAAGGCAGAAATGAAGATCAAACCTGACTGATTCAGGCTCCAGTCTGCTTATCTGTATGAGACTGTTTCACCTAAAGCCAACTATCAATGTCTGGTGCTGTTTGCTCACAGCGTAAAAGTCTCTTCAGAAAGAGGTTCTAGACCCCTTCCAGACTTCTGTTGGGTTTCTGTGTGTCCCTAAAATCCCTCCAGAAGCCTCAGGATGCCTTTTCCCAGTCTTTCCAGCAAGCAGGGAAATAAAATGGAAATAAGGGACAGGTTTGACTTCCAGGGGTCACTGAAGGCCGTAGAGCCTTTGCTGAGGGACAGGAGAAAGAGCTGGCCTGAAGGACTGGTGGCCTGACCCATGTCCTCCTAACCCACCTGGATTTCTCCCCAGCTTTCATGTGTCTCTTGAAGAATTCCTCCCGGTTCTTTTGCAGGATTTCATCCTTGGTTAGTTCCTCCTTCTCCCCAGATGCAGATGGCTGCTTGTCACCTGCAGGTGCTTTAGCAGGTGCTGCAACAGCTTCAGTTCCTGTTGGAAAAAGCCCCAAGGCATGCTTAGACTTCAGGTGTTACAGGAGGACTGGGAAAGAACAGGCAGAGACACAGAGCTCTGCAATATTTATCCCGCAGTCACTATTTAGCTTTCCCATCAACTTACCCTCTCTTTTGGAGCCTTTGTTCTTCTTGTTCTTGACTTTCTCCTTTGGTTTCTCCCCTCGGGTTTCTATCATACACTTGACAGTCTTCTGGGACTTGAGAGACTGTTCAAACGTCTTCATTACCGTGGGAGCTCGGACTTTACTGCTCTCTTCTGCATCTCTGTGGGGAAGCAGCCTGTTAGCCTCAATTCCAGCTCTGCCCCCTTCTCCCCCCCCCCCCCCATCTCCACTCTAAATTGAGAGGAAAAAAAATCTGGCTCTGCTACCGGAGAAGACGCATGAAGTCATCTTTAAAATCAAAGGTGCCATTTAGGAGGCCCAGGGCGCCTTTCTGCTGGAACTCATTGCGATACTTGTCCCTGAACTCCTTGTGAACATCATCTATCAGCTTGTCGACATAGGTTAGAGTCAGTATCTTCTGAAACCCCACCTGCAAAGCAGCACAGTGAGAAGGCATCACCCTTTCAGCTGATGTGATGGCAGTGATTAGCTGGGGAAGGCATGAAAACCTCCCTGTTTAAACACAAAATTCTTTTGTTTCAAGCTACATTTTCTGGTTTGGTTCCCTGAACTTTCAGGACCTTCTCAAATCAGAGTTTTTTTGAAAGGTATGGCTTTCCGAGGTGATGTGATAAACCCAGCTTGATTTTCACAGCAACACAGACACAGAGCAAGAGACCACAAAGCCTTCCTGCTTATCTCTAGGTACACAAGGCAGGCTGTGTGGGTTTACAGCGATAAGGTGCAGGGAGAGGCTGGAAACGTTCCCTAGAGGTGGCCCCACATTTCTGCATTTGTAAAAATAAATCTGATCCAGGAGAAAAAGTCTGATGAGGCTGGAGCTGCCTGTACAGCTGCTGTGTGAGGTTTAATGAGCTATAATCCTATCGCAAATGATTAAAATAAGTCACTACCAGTGGTTGTCTGACAGACACCCTCATGCACCCAAGAGCCATCAGGGAAGAGGCACCAGGCTCCCCAAGACATCAATACGCTTCCTCACTCTGCCAAAACCAGCAGCCATGAGCTGCAGCCCAGTCAGACCAAACCACAACGAGCTGGCAGTTTTCTCCTTGTTTTCACACTGGATTAGCACCAAGTTGTGGTGATTTCTCCCTCATGGGAAACCTCACTGGAAACCAGCTGCCCCACAGGGCCCATGGACACGGTTTGTACACATCAACACAGGGACGAGGAAGAAAGTAATGTGCCAGGAAAAACAGTCTTCATGAGGTTATCTCCACTCAAGCTACTAGCTCTCCCAAGCACCAGCAAAGCCTCAGTGCCACGCTGGCTGCTCACCCTCTGTGGGATTTTAGGAAGGCAGCAGACAACTCAGTCAGTAAAGCATCAGATTTTTTTCCCCACCAAGCCTCACATGAACAAGCTTTTCGTCATGGCAAACCCCATTCCTTAAGATTCTGGGGCACCCAGGGGTGTCTGGAGGAGGTCACTTACCACAAACACCAGCTCAAACTGGTTGTCCAGTTTGTACTTAAGTGTGAGGGCTTCATGGGTGAAGGAATTGTTGCCACCACGCTCCTAGAAGAGAGAAACCCTCAGATGGGGATACCAGCAGCAAGGAGACCCCCCTCCCTCATCCCTGTCACCCCCATGCTCTACACAAAGTAGTTCAGCACCACTCAGATTCAGACAAACCCTCAGGCAGATGGACCCATGCCTCCTCCTTAAACAGATCAGTTACCCCACATCTCCCCCCTCAAGGAGGTCACCTCACCAATCCCCCAATCAACTAGGTGATCCCCAAACAGGACGATGGTCCTTTACTCCCCACGTTAGCTGTCTGACCCTTCTCTCCCAGCTCAGTGGTCTCCTCCTGACCTGACCAACCCCATCAAACAGATAATCCCAAAGCTCCAAGTTAGCAGTCCCAATACCCTCCCACTCACTAGATAAATGGCCCCATCTCTCCTCCAGTGTTTAATGACCCCAACCCGCCCCCCTCCACGGAGAGATGGTCCTAACCACCCTCTCCTCAGTTTACTGGTCCAAACAAACCTGTCACCAGGTAAGCGGTCCCACCACCCCTCCTCCCGTCAGCAGGCCCAACTACCCAGCCAACAGCAGGGAGAAGGTCCCATCCCCCACACCAGTTCAGCGGCCTCACTCACACTGGCTCGCAGCGGCAGATGCTCCAAATCCCCATGGAGCAGATGGGCCCAAGCTCCCCTTCCCCAACAGAAGGCCCAGGCGCTCCCCCTCCCCTGTTCAATGGTTCAAACCGACGCCCCCTCCACAAACAGACGGACCCACCAAACCCCGCTCTGGCCGCGGCTCGCCCCGCGATGCGCTCACCTGCAGGAGCACGGAGCGGATGAGAGCATTGACGGGCGCGGTGGCCGCGGGCCCGCGAACGCCCTGGAAGCACCAGAGGACGAGCCCGCCCTTGCTGAAGATGGTGAAGAAGTCCAACATGGCGGCGGCGGCGCCACACAGCCCAGCGCTCCACTTCCGACGGAAACAGCCGCCCATTGCCCGNGCCATGGCCATGCTGCGCCGGGGATGGCGAGAGCTGCGCGTGCCGCGGGGTCGAAAGGGGTGCCCGGGGCTCTGCCTGGGGCTCTGCCCGGCAGCGGGTGGGGTTCCGAGAGGGGCTCCGGGGCGGCCCCTCCGCACCGCCGCCCCTGTCGGCAGCGACATCTTCCGCGGTGAGAGCCGTGGGGCGGGGAAGCTGGGATTAGGGAGGCGAGGGGAAGGTTTTGGAGTGTCCTGAGGGAAGGGAGTTGGGGGGTATTGCGGGGTCCCGGGGTTGTTGGAGGGTCCCGGGAGGGATGGCATGCGGGTTC
>VZRI01005364.1:28503-42445 GCA_013397515.1 Upupa epops
TTTGGTTCTGAGGAAATCAGTGTGACAGTTGTGAGGGAATTCAGGGCCCCAGGGTCACCGTGGGGTAACCGTGAGGGAACTGGGGGCCTTGGGGGGACCGTGACGCAGCCTTGGGGGCTGGAGGGAGCCATGGGACAGCCCTTAGATAGCTGCCACAGACACAGTAATTCCATAGGGGGGGTTGTGGAAGCAGCCACAGTACCCCCACCCTGTTTGAATTGTAAGGTGGCGGTGGTGGGGTGTCCTCAGTACCACAGCGGTAGCTCTCAGATAAATTTACCCTTCTCAGGTGTGGGGCGTCACCCCTGTTAACATTGGGGCAGACAGTGCCTCTGTCCGTGGTTTTTTGTGGGGAAGGCCTGGGCTTCCCATCACCGGAAGAAATCCCTCCCTGTGAGAATGATGAGGCCCTGGAACAGTTTGTCTAGGGAGGTTGTGGCTGCTCCATACTGGAAGTGTTCAAGGGCAGGTTGGATGGGGCTCTGGGCACCCTGGTGTGGTGAGAGGTGTTGCTACCCATGGCTGGGGGTTGGCACTGGATGATCTCTAGTTCCCTTCCAACACAAACCATTCTGTGATTCTGCACTCCCAGGTACATTTAAGGTGCAGTGAGGATTCCTACCCTCCTTGCACACTGATCCCCCACCTTGGGCTGCCCTCTCAGCTACTGATAAATCAGGCAAAAGTTTCTGCAGTTGGACATCCCAATATTTAATGTGTTTCTGAGCCCAAAGGGTGGTGAGATGCGCCTGCTCAGAACAAAGAATATTCTTTGTTCTGCCTTTTGCTTCTGCTGCTGCTCTGCTAAAGTGAAAAGACTTTGATACCATGTGGGGGACTGAGCGCTTTTGCTTTGGAAAACTTATTTTTCAGGGTGATTAGCTTGGTGTTAATAAAGCTGGAGGGCAAAACTGGCATTTACTGCTTTGCAGGAGCAGTCCTCAAACCCCAGCAGGTTTTATCTCAGAATAACCTACAGAAAACCTTTTCTTTTTGATTTTTAATTATTTGTGTCTTGTGCGATGTGTTGCAGTACTGGAGTGTCAGGGTTTGTGACAGCAGTCTGTTCTAGTACCTCCAGCTTAGGACATGCAGTTTGAATCCTGGGGGAGAAGCTTCATGAGCTGTATGAGTTGCCAGTTAGTTTCTTCATATTTCTGTGGTGCTTTACAAGAAAATTCAGCACATTTTTGGCAAAGGGCTGTTTGGGGTAATTGTTGCTTCTATGGAACAGCTCAGGAGCAGCCCTCATTGTGTCAAGCTCCTCATGAGCAGCATGTGGTGGTGTTTAGAGAGGTGTTCTGCTCTTCCTGAAACCCTGAGTTTGTTAGTGTGAGACATCATGGAGTTAATGCTGCTATCGTCTGCCAAGGGCCTGTGTCTTCTCTCTGCAGGCTCCCTCCGTTTCCCATCTCTCCAGGATGAGAGAGGTTTGGGGTCAGCTTTTCCCCTGTCCCTGTAGTTGATAGTTTTGGAACCAGAGGTGATGCTGGAGTCAAGATGGCAGACAGCGTGAAAACCTTCCTTCATGACCTTGTCAGGGTGAGTTTCCGCTTTTCATGTCCTTATTTGCCATGGTGATGGCAGTCTTACAGATGTGCTCTGCTGGCCATGATCTAACGTGAGAGGACCTGTGTTTTGTCATGATGTTCTCACACCATCTGTAAAGCCATGGGTACAGCAACTCGTGTAATTAATTCCTACCTTGTCAGGTAGCAGCAACTGCCCACTCTGCAGTTTTAAACACCCATTTGGCAGCAAAATGTCTCTTGTTTGGTCAGAAAACCCATGGAACAAACCATTGCTGGGATCAGTGACTGTCCTGGCTCACACTGTGTCCTCGTGGTCTTTATTTTGAAGTCTAATTGTGATAATGATGGTTAAGACACCATTTGGAGTTGGAAATGTCTTTGGAATACTTGGAGGTGGCACTGGAAGACCTTATAATTGAAGAGTGAGGTAGAGCTTTCCAGGCATTTTTCTATCAATGGCTTTGCAGGTTATTTCTAGGCCACATCCTCAATATTTCTTATTTGCCTCACAAATGCTGGCAGGGGATGAAGGGCTTTCTGCCAGGCAGAGCAAATGGCCTGTGAGAGAGACTCCTTGGCTTTGGTTAGGGTTGTAAATACTGGAAGTTGGATGAGAAATCACACCTTTAAAAAACCCAGCAAACCACTGTTTCTAAAGATGCTGGAACATGCAGTGATTTAGGTCAAATAAGCAAATAGGTGGTGTTGACTTCCCCTGCCAGCTGGGGAGCAGGGCTGGTCCCTGCTGGAGTCCCTTTGTGTAACTGGGAGGTTTTTGGTTCATTGGCCACATCTCGTTCCCTCACTCTCTGTGTCTGTAGGGAATCAAGGACTCCATCTGGGGCATCTGCACCATCTCCAAGCTGGATGCCCGGATCCAGCAGAAGAGGGAAGAGCAGAGGAGGAGGAGAGCAAACAGTGCGCTGGCCCAGCGGAGGTTTCACCTGGAAGAGAAGAAGCAAGAGAAGTGAGTATGGGGCCAGGGCATTCCCTTCCCTCCTTTTGAGGGGACTTGAGCTCTTTTTTTATTTTCTTGTCCTATCTTGAGTCTCTGTTGGTTGCATCTGCGGAGGCTGGGAACACCATAATTCCATCCATGTGGGAGCAAGCCAGCAGCTGTTCTTGTGTCTGACTCCCAAACTGCACCGAGATGCTCCTCTGCTGCCCCAGTTACAGCTGGGATGGCACTAAACATGGAGACATTTGCTCTCCTACACCTTCTTAGACATGTAATGGAAGAGTCTGTTGTGTCCCATGATCCTGTTCCTCCCCAGAACTGTCTGCAGCTTTGTATGCTCCCTTGAGGAGTAGTACTTAATTTTTCAGATAGTAACCAGTCATGCTCTGCTGGTTTTTTGTTGTAACCAAGTCAGACGGATTGGAAAAGTGACACGTAGCTGCATTTCTGCCGATTCCCTGAAAGAGAAACCAGAAAAGCCTCTTCCCAACAGCAAACCCGCCCAAAAAGCCTGTTTCATTGCCGGATGAGAATTTTAGTGCAGTTGTGGAGAGTTAATGCAGGATGAAATGTCACTTTCTTAGGGACGTCAGTGTGGACATCGGGTCCTTTAACCTGAATCTCACCGTCTTCTGTTTCAGTGAACCGCGGATTGTGAGCCGAATCTTTCAGTGTTGTGCCTGGAATGGAGGCGTCTTCTGGGTAAGTGGCTGCTTTTGTGCTCTTTGTATCGAAGAGCAGCAGGAAGCCCTCAGCAGGGGAGCTGCTCTGTTGCCAGTGCTGTACTGGGAGCCAGGATGGGATATGGGTCTGGATTTATGCAGAGATCCTCGCTCTGCTGTGCTTGTGGATCCCTACAGAGGGGGGATCTGAAGGTGCAGCAGCCCCAGGAATGTCTGTGCACTGCCTTACTCCACTCCTTTGTTGTTTTTGTTGTGTTTTTACCCCCACAGCTCAGTCTCTTCTTGTTTTACCGAGTGTTTATCCCTGTCCTCCAGTCAGTCACTGCACAGATCATCAGTAAGTTGAGGTGTTGTCGTGCGGGGGATTGAACTCATGGGGTTTTGTCAGCATATTTCTGCACATAAAGAGGAAGGGTTGGAATTTCTTCTGCTCTTGAGTCAGGAGAAGTTCTCAGGAGATGATCGAGATGAGAAGGGGTCTCTGGTGGTTCCTCACACACTTGGCTCTCCCTCCCACAGGTGACCCTTCCCTGCATGGTGATGTCTGGTCCTGGCTGGAGTTCATCCTCACCTCCATTTTCAGTGCTCTGTGGGTCCTTCCCCTCTTTGTGCTTAGCAAGGTGGTCAATGCCATCTGGTTCCAGGTGGGTGATGGGGTCCCACACTGCTAGCACACACACGGAGGGGATTCTCATGCTAAGGCAGGGAAGGGGTTGAAATCCTGCCCCAAAACCAGGCTCTGTGTCTGTTCCTGGCCGGCCAGAGCAGCTAGATGACCCCATCATCAGTGCTTTGGGGTTTTGTTTCCTTCAAGCACCTTGTCATCCTTTTTTTTCAGGACATCGCAGACCTGGCATTTGAAGTGTCTGGCCGAAAACCCCACCCCTTCCCCAGCGTCAGCAAAATCATTGCCGACATGTTGTTTAATCTCTTGTTGCAGGCGCTTTTCCTCCTCCAGGTGAGATCAGAACCACATGCCCCAAAGCAAACCACCTACCTTCCCAAGGAGCCAACCCCCCGCCCAATCCTGACACCCCTCTTGTTTTTGTCTGCAGGGAATGATTGTGAGCCTCTTCCCCATTGACCTGGTGGGGCAGCTGGTCAGTCTCCTCCACATGTCACTGCTCTACTCACTGTACTGCTTTGAATACCGCTGGTTCAACAAAGGTGAGCAGCCCCAACAGGTGTGAGGAGCACTGGCAGAGGTGTTTCCTGATGCCATGGATCCATTCTCACCGCCATTGAGTCCATTCCTGCCCTGACAGGTCTGTTCCCTCTCCTCCCCAGGGATTGAGATGCACCAGCGCTTGTCCAACATCGAGAGGAACTGGCCCTACTACTTTGGCTTTGGCTTGCCGCTGGCCTTCCTCACTGCCATGCAGTCCTCCTACATCATCAGGTGTGGCCACTCCACCCTCTTCCTCCTCACCCAGTGCAGAACCTGCACTTCCCTTGGGCTGTTTGGCTTTGGTTTCTGTTGGTATTTTGTTGGTTTTGTGGGTTTATGTCAATATTTTATGGTTTATGCCGTTTGTTGTTGATATTTTATTGGTTGTTTTGTGTGATTTTTGTAGTTTTATGGTGGTCTTTGGTAAGATTAGATGATTGGAGAGTATTTGACATTTTGTTTTAATTTGGAGGGATGGTTCTTGTGATTTGCATGATTTTTGGTGAATTTGAGGCAATAGTGAATGATATTGGGTGATTTTGTGGCAACACTGATATCTGTTGATTTCTGTCGATACTGGGTGATTTTACTGGCGATACTGGGTTATTTTGTGGTGATGGAGGTTATTTTGTGGGTTTTTGAGTTCCCTTTGTGTTGTTTTCTGACCACTCTATATCTCTCTTTTTTTCCCTTCCAGCGGTTGCCTCTTTTCTATCCTTTTCCCTCTCTTCATCATCAGCGCAAATGAAGCCAGGACCCCCGGCAAAACCTAGTGAGTGTGCCCCTCGTTACACCCCAATTACCCCCAGGGTGAGTGTTCTCCTCCCAGAGGGAGCAATTTTCCAAGCACTGGGGGCTGACCACTTTCTTCCCTTCCAGCCACTTCCAGCTCCGGCTCTTCTCCCTGGTGGTTTTCCTCAGCAACAGGCTCTTCCACAAGACCGTTTACCTTCAGTCCACCCTTGGTGGGGCCTCGGCCTCCTCCTCCTCATCTCCAGCTGAGCGTCTCCTCTCTCCCCAGCCCTCTCCCACCAAGCACATGGCCGCTGCAGGGCACTGAACCCCACTCGTGTCTCGACATCGGTTCTGCCTTCACCCCGACGGGAAATTTGTTTTGGGGGGATAACCGGTGGATTTTTCACACCTCTGTGAGTTCCCCAGAGCCTCCCCAAGATTGGTGGTTTTCTAGCGGACTCTTTTGTACGCTTCTCCTGTGCCCCCCACATACCCTGCATGCACCGGCTCCATGGGGGGATGGAACCGGGGACAAAACCAGGGCCGTCACGCCAGAAACCTGTCGGATTTTTGGGCCGGTTTGTCAATTTATTGACTTTTCTCTAGTCTTTTCACACGAAAACATTAAAACAGAGAAATCACGATTCACAGCTACCCTGCACCCGCCCCTCTCTGTGCCCAGCGTCCTGCACTCGCACCTCTGCGCCTCGTGGTCGTCCCTTCCGTTACCGCACAGCCGGTGCCCTCCGAAAACCGGGGGAAATCCCGCGCACCACTGCACCTCCGGGGTGGTGCCCACGTGGCGCCGCCCACGTGGCGGGAACGGCCCCAGTTCCTCTTCCGCCCACGTGACCGCTTGGCCACGCCCCTTGGGGGGGTGCCCCAAGCCCGGAGGGACACGTCACGCCTCGTTCTCAGCCCGCCCCGCCCTCCTCGGGCACAGCCAATGGGAAGGCTCCGCAGGCGGCTCTCCTTGCTCGGCTCGAGCTGAGTGCTCCGCTTCGCCGCCAATGAACGTCGCCGTCTATGGAGTGACGTCGATGAGGGCCAATGGGAAGCGGGGGGGGCGGCCCGGGGCAGTGGGACAGGGCGGCTGCGCGGGGCGGATGGCCGGGGCTGAGGGGCCCAGCGCAGAGCCCGGGTGAGGGGAGGGCTGGGCCGGGCTGGGACCGGACCGGGGTGCTCGGGGCTTTAGGGCAGGGCCCTTATGGGGTGAGGGGTAACGGGGTACTCGGGGCCGTGGGGTCCACAGGGGTTGTGGGGTGCCAAGGCCTGTGGGCTGAGCTGGGCCCGCGGACCCGTGGGGTCGTGTGGTGTCTGGGTCTGTGGGGTGGAGTTGCTGTGAAGTTATGGAGGGCTCCTGCCCGTGGGGTGAGGGATCCGTGGGGTTTTGGGGTGCCTGGGCCTGGTGCCTTGATGAGGGCATTTTGGGGTTCCCAGACTTGTATGGTGAAGGAGATGTGGGGCGAGGTCGCTGAGGGGTTATAGGGCGTCCAGGACAGTGGTATGAAGGAGTTATGGGACTACGGCTGGGGTGTTGCGGGGTGAGACCTGTGAGATCGTGGCATGTCCTGCTCTGTGTGGTCCTCAGGCCTGTGGTGTTACGGGGTTCCTGGGCCTTGTGGTTTTGGAGTGCTTGGGTCTGTGGGACAAAGGAGCTGTGGGGTTATGGAGTGCCTGGACTTCGTGGGGTGAAGTGATTTTGGGGTACCCAGGTTTGTGGGGTGAAAGAGCTGTGGGGTGAGTGAGCCACAGGGATATGGGGTGCCCAGATTTGTGAGGTGCAGAACCTGTGAAGCTATGGGGTGCCCGGTTCTGTGGCATGAGAAAGCTGTAGTTTCATGGGATGAGGGAGCAGTGGGGTTATGGGGTGCCTGGGCTCATGGGATGAGGCACTGCTGGTTGTCACAGGCCAGAGGAGCCTGTAGGGTGTGGACCTGTATGGGATGTGCCATGTGGTTGTGGGATGATGGGATGCACAGTGGGGCTGGTGGGTGGTGCAGACAAGCTCTGGGGGGCTGGTGGCCCCATCCACAGTCCTGCAACACATCTTCATCCTTCCTACCCTGCTATCTGGGGACCAGCCAGGAGCTGCCACAGGGAATTGCTGATGGGGTTCTCTGTTGGTCAGTGGCAGAGGCAGCAAGTCCCAGTCATTTCACGGGTATAGAATGGTTATTCTCAGACTGCTTTGCCTTTAATTTTTAAATCTTGGCCTGACCAGACCCCTTCCCAGAGCTGCTGTCAGCAAGGTAGCCTGAGGATTGATCCTCCAGTTCTGGGACTGAACTGCAGGGAGTGGTGGGAGGGCTATCCAGGTTGGTTTGGTAAAGCAGCATTTTAAGGAAATTTGTTAATGAAGCTCCCTCCTTTTGTTTTGTTTGCAGAGAAACAGCAGCATCCTCTGCTCCACAGGAGTTCTGGGCTCTGTGACAGACAGTCTCAACCAAGACTTGGGGCGAGCACTCAGGTGAGGATGGAGGAAAGAGGTTTCAGGAAGTGGGATGCGGGTCAGTAAGAGTGTCTTGGGTTATTTGAGTTTCTTTTCATGAGTCAATCAGAGGTGCTGTACGACTACAATCTGGCTCACTCATTCATCACCTTCCCTGTTTTTTAGGTGTTCTGTCCTCCTCTGCCTTTGCTGACAAAATGACCAAGCTGGGTTTTCTCCGACTCTCCTATGAGAAGCAGGACACGCTGCTCAAGCTCCTCATCCTGTCAATGGCAGCTGTGCTCTGTAAGTCTCTGCCCTGTCAGGACAGCTGCTGCTGTTCTTTCTTCTCTTTTATACCTTGCAGAGTTCTTGTCTGTCTTATCAGTTTAAACAGACAATGGAACTAACTGGGGTAAATGATAAACCTGATAAGCTTGTGGCTCAGCGAGTGCTGGGAAATCACCCTGCCCTTTCTCTCTGCAGCTTTCTCTACCAGGCTTTTTTCCGTTTTAAGATTCGAAAGCGTCATCCATGAATTTGACCCGTAAGTGTTGCCTTCTTGGTCAGTGGGATTTTTTCCACTGGGGTGAAGGGAAACAGCCAGGTCCAGTTGATCCATTGGGAGGGCAAGTGTCATTGTGGCTCGTTTTGCCTCCTCCAGACTCGAAGTCCGGTACCCAGGGCCTGTGCTGCTGGGAAGTGGTTGTTCCCTGCCTGAGCAGGAGTGAAGGCTCCTGTGTCCACATCCCAGACCCATCACTGATGGAATTGGGCTCAAGGGATAACATGACCTTTGCAAAGCCCCTTCTAAACCCCCTGGGAGGAACCTTTGCAGCTGCGGTTTGCGGTTGTGACCTGGATGTGGAGATGCTTTAGTGCTTGTTGCTGTCGCAGGTATTTCAACTACCGCACAACCCGCTTCCTGGCAGAGGAGGGCTTCTACAAATTCCACAACTGGTTTGATGACCGAGCGTGGTACCCCTTGGGCAGGATCATCGGTGGGACTATCTATCCTGGCCTGATGATCACCTCAGCAGCTATTTACCACATGCTGCACTTCTTCCATGTTACCATTGACATACGGAACGTCTGTGTGTTCCTGGCTCCCCTCTTCTCTTCCTTCACCACCATCGTGACTTACCACCTCACCAAGGAGCTCAAGGTTAGGTGACTAGGAGGTGCCAACAGGCAGCTTGTGGCTCTCTTGGAGCTTCAGCAGTCACCAGCACACCTGAGCAAAACCAGGAACTTCTGACAAACAGAAGATGTGCTTTAAAATTTCATTTTGGTGCTTCAGTGTTTAATTCTGGGGGGCGCATCCATGCAGTAATGCCCAACACCCCTGTGTTCTTCCACCAGGATGCTGGGGCTGGGCTCCTCGCTGCCGCCATGATTGCAGTCGTCCCTGGTTACATCTCTCGATCTGTTGCTGGCTCCTATGATAACGAAGGTGAGTTTGCAGTGCTCAGAGCAGGGAGACTTGTCATGACTGCTGAAAAGCGATGGGAAAGATGCTGTGGGACACATCCCAGTGGTTTACTGACCCCATCGGTGGTTGTTCTCTCCTGGGTGGTTGAGGTGAGGGGAGTTTCCCAGCTCTGGTCCTGAGAATCAATGTGTGCAAACCAGAAAAAATCCTTGTGCTTTTGCCACCTCCACAGACTCCATTTGAGATCGGAGCTGCCACACAGCTCCCCCGCAATTTGATCTCCCTCCTGGGGGCTGGCAGAGGCAGCAGTCTCAAAGGGGACACCCTCCCATTGCTGGGTTTTTGGGAGTGGTGACCAGGAAGGCTAGAAGAAGCCACATGAGCTGTTAGCAGCAGCATGACACAAGCATTACCGTGTTTCCTTCTAGAAACTGGACATGAAACTGTTTCTTTCCCAGCCCTGGGGAAGTGAGGGCTTTGCTGTGGTCTGGTGGAGCAGTGAAATTTTCTGTCTCTGTATGCTTGGATACAGCTGAGTGCTCTGCTGCGCCCTGGGGATGACCACAGTATTTTGGGGCTTGCTGTGACCTTTGTGTGTGCTTCCCTGCAGGCATTGCCATATTCTGCATGCTGCTGACTTACTACATGTGGATCAAAGCCGTCAAAACCGGTTCCATATACTGGGCAGCCATGTGTGCTCTTGCCTATTTCTACATGGTGAGTTGCTCCTCGTCGTGGTGCCGAGGGCATCTGCACCCTGCGTTTTGGAGCTCTGTGTTCAGAGATTGCTCCTGGAACTCAGGATTGTTTGGGTTTGCTTTGTTTTCTGTCCTGGCAGGTCTCCTCGTGGGGTGGATACGTCTTTCTGATTAACCTCATCCCCCTGCACGTTCTGGTGCTGATGCTGACCGGCCGCTTCTCCCACAGGATCTATGTAGCCTATTGCACTGTCTACTGCTTGGGCACCATTCTCTCCATGCAGATCTCCTTTGTTGGCTTCCAGGTGGGGACCCTGATGATTTGCAGAATTGAGGACGGTCACTTAATGGGCCGTATCACAACAGCGAGCCGATGCCTGCTGTCTCTCGCCATTGGCGTTTGAAGCAGGCGCTGGCTTCCAGGTTGAGCTCCCTGGTTCTGTGTGACCTTTGGCTTTTGGAGGTGTCAGACGACTTTCAAAGCCACAAATAGCCTTCAGCAGTTGCCTGTCATGAAAATAATTTGTTTTGGGAGAAGGAAACACTCACACCAGCAGTGTAGGAGGGAAGAACCCTCTCAGCTCTTGTTTTCAAGACAGTCATTTAGCTTTGTGTGCAGATTCCTCTGTAGGAATCAGAGCTGATGGAAGACAGAGACTGGTGGGAGGGAGTGGTTTCCTGTGACTCTAGCAGTGATTTTGTCCCCAAAAACACCACTACTAGGCACAGTGTGGCTCCCTATCTTGATACATGGTTGTGCTCTGCCCTGCCTGCAGCCTGTCCTCTCCTCGGAGCACATGGCTGCCCTTGGAGTCTTCGGGCTGTGTCAGATCCATGCCTTCGTGGACTATCTGCGGAGCAAGCTGAACCCCCAGCAATTTGAAGTCCTCTTCAGGAGCGTCATTTCCCTTGTTGGCTTCGTCCTTCTCACCATCGGGGCTGTGCTGATGCTCACAGGTAGCACGAGCAGCCTCTTTGTGAGGCACAAGAGACCTCAGGGTCAATCTGTAGAAGCAGGTAGATGCTAACAGTGGAGGTGGGGTGGGGAAAAGTCATTCGTAGCGTAAAACTGCATTTTGTCTCTGAAGTGACAGATCTGATGTTATATAAGGCCCAAGGTTGCTCCTTTGCTCCTCCTGTGTGAGAGAATCTGTTGCTGCTGCTGGTTTCTCACTGCGGGAACTAAGCAGGATTTATTTTTCTCCTCTTTCCCAGGGAAAATCTCCCCATGGACAGGGCGTTTCTACTCCCTGCTGGATCCTTCCTATGCAAAAAACAACATCCCCATCATCGCCTCTGTCTCTGAGCACCAGCCCACCACTTGGTCCTCATATTACTTTGACCTCCAGCTTCTTGTTTTCATGTTCCCTGGTGAGCTCAGCTCAGATATTTGTCAGACCCCATTTAATTGAAACCCTGGAGCACACGGGGAGGGCTTCTACCTCTGACTGGTTGTAATTTGGGGAGCAGGTTGACCCTGAGCCATCTATCTCTCCTCCCTGCAGTTGGGCTCTATTACTGCTTCAGCAACCTCTCGGATGCCCGCATCTTCATCATCATGTACGGTGTGACCAGCATGTACTTCTCCGCTGTGATGGTGAGGGCCTTTTCCTCAATTCCTTGATGCTTCTTCCACCCTGAGCCAGCTGAAGTGTCCACGAGGCTTTTCTCCCTTCCTTAAAACTGGGTTATTCTCCTCTTTGCGAAACTCACTGGGTTTTGGTGTTAGTTGCTTCCTTACGGCCCCCACCGGGTCTCTTCTGGGTCTCCTGTTGCTCTGAAACAAGTTCTCCAGGTGTTTGAGCAGGGACTGAGGTTAGATGGCCACTGCTGAGCCCATTCGCTCCTGCTTCATCCCCAACCCTAGACATCATTTCTGGTGTGGAGGCATCTACTAACTCTTGACTTTGCTGAAGCTGAGGTTGATTCAGCAACTTGGAGCTCTTCAGAGAATTCACCTCATGGAGGTCTGAGGTGGTGGTGGCTCCCTGTTTCCACCCATTAAAAAAGAAATCAGTGATGGATCAATCTTGAGGCTGATTAATGCCAACACTTAATGCCAACATTTAGTTTCTCCTTTCTCTTGGATTTCTGCCCAGTTCCTGCTCCACCAGGCCCTGACAGGTCTGCTCTTCCCGCAGGTGCGGCTCATGCTGGTGCTGGCCCCGGTGATGTGCATCCTGTCTGGCATCGGCGTTTCTCAGGTACTGTCCACGTACATGAAGAACCTGGACATCAGCAGGCCGGACAAGAAGAGCAAAAAGCAGCAGGACTCCACCTACCCCATCAAAAATGAAGTAAGCAGTGGGCTGGTCCACAGAGGTAGAAGAAGGCACCTCATTCTGGTGGCCTCTTTCCTCCAGTGTTGCCCTCATTTTGATCCCCCAGGTTGCCAGTGGCATGATCCTGGTCATGGCTTTCTTCCTGATCACCTACACCTTCCACTCCACCTGGGTGACCAGTGAGGCCTACTCCTCCCCCTCCATTGTCCTGTCTGCCCGGGGTGGTGATGGCAGCAGAATCATCTTTGATGACTTCAGAGAAGCGTACTACTGGCTGCGTCACAACACACCGGAGGTAAACAGGGTGAGGTGGAGGTTTGGGGCGGTACGGACCCTGTGTTGTTCCAAGGTGCCCATGGCACATCTGGTGTTTGGGTGCAGGATGCAAAGGTGATGTCCTGGTGGGACTACGGGTACCAGATAACAGCCATGGCCAACCGGACCATTCTGGTGGACAACAACACGTGGAACAACACGCACATCTCCCGTGTCGGGCAGGTGGGTCTTCCTCTTGCCCGCGGCTTTGCCCTGCCCTGCACCATGTGGGTGGCTGATGCTGAATCTTCTTCAGGCAATGGCATCAACTGAGGAGAAAGCTTACGAGATCATGAGAGAGCTGGACGTCAGCTACGTGCTGGTGATCTTTGGAGGCCTCACCGGGTATTCATCAGACGGTAAGATCTCCCTCTGAGCTGTCTCAGACCCACCCCTGAGGCACTGGTACGAAAGGCTTCTAGACAGCTCACAGAGGAGAAAAGTCCTATCTTCAGCTGAGGCCGTAACATAACTGCTACCAAAATACTCCTCTCTGGGGGCTGCTCATGCTCTTCTTCCTCTCCCTCAACTCAGCTCCGCTCCTCATTCTTTGCTCCCCATCTCACCCTGTTGCTCTCAGCCTTCAATTCCTTGCTCTTGGTCCTGCAAATCAATTCAACCCCTTGCTCTTTTGCCCCACCCCAACTCAGCTCCTTGCTCCAGGTGCCCTAGCTCAGCTTCTTGCTCCTGGTGGCCCAACTCAGTTCAGCCTCTCACTCTTTGCCTCCCAACTCAAAGTCCTCACACTTACGCTTCAACTCAACTCCTTGCTCTTTGCTGTCTTAATTCATCCTCTTCCTCATGGACCCTGAACTCCTTACTCTCTGGCCCTCAACCCAACTCCTCCCTCTCACGTCCAGCTCCTCACTCTTCACCCATCAGACATCAACAAGTTCCTGTGGATGGTGCGGATTGGGGGTAGCACAGACACGGGCCGCCACATCAAGGAGCATGACTACTATACCCCGACGGGCGAGTTCCGTGTTGACCGCGAGGGCTCCCCGGTGCTCCTCAACTGCCTCATGTACAAGATGTGCTACTACCGCTTCGGCCAGGTCTACACAGAGGCCAGTAAGTCCCCAAAACCACCTTCTGGGTGAGGGGGAACGACACCATTTTTGGGTGCTGCCACCACTATGGGGGTGTTGATGTCTTTTGTCCTCTCCTAGAGCGACCGCCTGGCTACGACCGAGTGAGGAACGCCGAGATCGGCAACAAGGACTTCGAGCTGGATGTCCTGGAGGAGGCATACACCACAGAGCACTGGCTCGTCAGAATATACAAGGTACTGGCCCAAATCCCACCCCTACCCCTCAGACGTGGGGAAAACCCTTCAGTTTCACCTCACGCAGCTGCATTTTCCCCTGCCCAGGTGAAGGATTTGGATAACCGCGGCCTGTCGAGGACGTAGAGGAGCTGCCGGCTCTGGCCGCGCACCGCACTGACCCAGCATTCGCCTGCGAAGCCGGAAGCATTTTGGGGGGGATTTGGGTTGGTTTTCGGGGGAAGGATCACGGGCTTTTCTTTCTCTTCTTTGTTTTGTACCATTTGTAACCGGGGGTGGCAGCGGGGTCTCCCTGCCCGAGCCCCCCCGCCGCGGAGTGATTTTTATACACGGAGCGTCGCCAAATTGCGGGGAGCGGCGGCAGCTGGGGGCTGATTAACGGGGACGGTGGGGATGGATGAGGATTAAAAACCGCAACCACAG
>VZRI01005364.1:60041-124504 GCA_013397515.1 Upupa epops
GATGTTCGGAAGGGTTTCGATCCCTAAAGTCACTTTATCCGCTGTCAGAGGGTCGGTGATGCTCGAGGATTCTGGCTGCCAAGTGGTGGGGCACCCAAGCCAGGGGTTATTTTATGGGTAAGGTGTACTGCTCTGAAATACAGAGAGCTAGGTTTAGCTTACCTAGCAATTTAAAGCATTACCTATAAAACAAAATACACACATATTGAATGGATAATATATATAGTATATAGTATATTCTAATAATAATATGTAATGCAGAATATGTTATATATAAATATAGATTATATAATATGCAGAATACAATTCCATATAAATATATCTGCATGTATTCAATCTATCAAATGTATAAATACAAAACTTATTTGGTGAAATCAGATCCAATATATGACAAACACAGCGTATGAGGTGCCGCCGTTCTTCAAATACACCCTATTCTGGAGTGTGAAAATGACTTTCATTTGCTTTGTCTGTCTCTTTGCCAGAAAAAAATATAGAAATAAAAAAAATGTATCTGTAGGTAATAATTACACAGTTGGTGCCTTTTCATGAAGGAACTTTCCAGTCGCCTCTCGCATGTTTTCAATATTGACGCTCTCAGACCCTAAGGGAAATGTTTTTCGGGCGCAACACACAGCTTTCGACTGTTGGGCAGAGAACAGGCGACGTTTATTTTGTCCCCTGCCGTGTACCATTATATATATATTTTTATTTTCTTTAGAGGATTGGTGAATGTGTAGCTTTTTATTTTTTAAATTACTATTTTATTTTCTTTGATTTTTCTCTTTTACTACTTTTCCCTCAACGCTTTGCTGCCTTTCTGCGAAGCAGCCGCGTGGGGGGCTGTAAAGCTGTCAGCTCCCCAGGGCTGTTTACTCAGTGGGTTTCATCCATCGCATGTACACCAGAAACACAATTTACCGTAGCCCCGTGTTGTCACCCCGCAGCAGCCTCCTGTCGCAGAGGTGACCCTGAGCAGCATAAACTCTTTGCTCTCTGGGGCTTTGCGGTTCGTGGCCTAGCACTTGCTGCCAACAAAGCAGGTAAAACCCCATCATGCTGTCTCTTGGAGCTGTGTGGAGCCACTTCTGTGCTCCTCTTCCCAACTCTAGTGTTTTGACAGTTGTGATTTACATGATGGACTGCCTGTCCGATGCTTCTTTAGGGAGAAGAAATCTTTTGGAAGAAGCAGTTGCTGAGGGCAGTGGCCCTGCTGCCCCTGTGCCTCATTACACCCCAAAACCACTCAGTAATGGAGCATTTTGCAGAGCAATTCCTTTAATGCTTTCCCGTTAAGTTAGACAGGAGATTGCACCCAGCATGTGTACCCTGCATGATTCAAACTCCCAAACTCCAGCTTTTCAGCTCCTCGTTGAAACCAAGCATCTCCTTTTTCAAAGCCTGTCTTGCGGGGAGGGTTTTTTTCAAAGCAGGGCACTGCTCTTAAAAAGATATCATCATTTTCTCCTGTGATCCCTACTCTAAAATAAGAGGGAATCCTCTGCCTATGTTCCAGGCAAATCCTCAGCCTGGCAAAGCGGCTGTAGAAACCTATGTCTGCGGCTCAAAGCTATTTAAAGCTGGATTCACTGATAGAAATGCCGAGGCGGGATGAACTGCCTCACCTACCTCCTTTACAGGGGTTGGTTTTCATCCTCTGAGGGGTAGGAAGTGAGACAGGAACAGCTTTAGTAGTGAGGGATTAGGAACTCTCCTGTGGATGAGCTGTGGTAGCTTTGTCGCTAGGATTAATGTGATTTAGACCCTTAAGCTGCCCCAAGCGCTTGTGTTCAGTCGTGCAAGGTGAAGTGCAGCCGCAAATAGGAGGCAGCTCACAGTGGGGTTTGTGGGGTTTGTTTGCTGTCTCTCATGCAGTTTTGGTGGCTTTTCATCCTTCTGGCATTGGGCAGGCTGCCAGGTCTACCTGGTACTTGCGGTTTGCCTTCAGGATGCTGGTGAGGAGGATTTGGGCTGGGGCTGCTGCCTGCTCCTGGGGGCTGCTAGTGCTCTGGGGGCATATCCAACAGTACTTCCCCCTCCAAAGGTGTGCCGCATGCCTGTGAAGCAAAGCTGGTGCTTACTTTGGCTCGCTGGCCCTGCCAGAGGAGGAATGAGGCAGCTGCGGCCTTACTTCAGGTGATGTCACTTGAGAATTTTTTCTGTCAGAGTTTAAAAATCCCTGAACTTGTTTCCAGACTGTTTCTGCAGCTGTGGAAATGTTGAGGTGCTGCTCACATGAGTGACCAGTCCTCCTGGCAGCCATCGTCTTGTAAATCTTCCTCGGTTTGCCCCTCCTCCCTGACTTTGCCTAAGGAAGGCCTTTGGTCGTAGCTAGAATCCCCACTTGAGGGGCTCCAGGTTTTGTGGCCGATGAACTTGGTTCCAGCACTGGCTTCAGTGTTCGAAAGTGAGCAAGTCCTCACCCATCATCAAACCGGCTGAGATCTATGTTCTCAGATGACGTTTGATACAGAATTGCTGCACGTGGCTCCAAAACCTGCCCGACGTCTTTTGTTTGGCGGCAGTGCCTAATTTGTATGAATTAATTGATACTGTAAACTTGACCTTCCTATGCAGAGTCAGGTTTTCGCCTGCTCTTTGCTTGCACTGTGCTTGGCAAGGAACTTTCCTGCTCCCCACTTAGTGTTTTCTGTCACTTTTCTGGTTTTTCAGCTGATGGGAAGCTTCTGAGCTGGTTCTTGACTGTGCCTGGGGGCAGACTGGTCAAAACCACTGCTTTGTGGAGCTTCACAACTTGTTAAAGATGTTAAATCTTTTGTTGAAATCACAAATTTCCTCTTCCAATGGGAATTTCCAGCTTGGCTTGTGATCCCAGCTCCTACACTGGTACACAGGGACCAAGCCATGTTCTCCACACCCTTTTTTTGGGCTCTGTTTGTGCAGTTTGTGATGAGCTGATCTGGTACTGGGTCTGTTTTACTGGTGTGTTCCTTTTTCTACCAGCTTCCCACTGTCCTGAGCCAGCCCAGGTATGGTGTGTCCCCTTCACCCACATTGTCCCTCTGCTGTAGCTCTCGTCCAGGGCAAATTCAACACCTAACACTTTACTAAGTAAGACTTGAGCTAACTAGAGGTCTCTAGCTACTCAAGACTTTTCAGGCTGGGCAGTTTCCCCTCTCCATGTCTGTATCTACATGCATATTTGTTATATTTCTCTTTAGTTGAGCATTCTTCCTGTGGTTTCCTTGGTAGGTGCCTCCCAGGTGGAGCATATCTTAGTTTTCTGCTGCCTTTTCCCCAGCTCACTTCGCCCTTTCTGGAGTGGGTGATGATTCTTCAGTGACAGTCACCTCTTTAGGGGAACTTTAGGGTTTGATGCTCTCACATCCAGACCACCTGCCTTTTCCATTAAGCCCCTGCTCATTCTTTCTACATAAGAAATCTCTCCTGTCTTTCAACAGGAGGAAAAATAATCATGCAAGGTAAGTTGTTTTCCCATTTCCCAGACCTAAAAAAATGTCTTGGAGCTCTTTTAGCCAGGCAGGAATCTGCTTCTTTTAATTTCTAGCGGGCCCACCCCCCCTCCATCTCTGACTGCTTGGGCGCAGTTTCACGTTCCAGCTTGGTTGGGAGGACTCGCTGCTGCAGGAGGTGGCAGGTACGTTCCTGCCTCTTCCCTTCTGTGGGAATCCAGTGGTGCAGTAGCCGCGGGCGAGTGACTCCACCAAACCCTTCCAAAAGAAAGAAAACACCCCAAACCAACCCAAAACCCCCAAACTTTCTGCTGGCTCTTGCCCCATGGTTACGGAGTTGCTAAATCTTCCACCCCAATGACTGGGGAGGCCTCTGGGGTGTGGGGGGAGGTGAGGAACAGCCCCTTTTGGCAACTGCCAGGTTTTTAATTGGTTTAGTTGGCTTGTAAAACCGCACACTCAGTGCTGCTGCGGAGCCAAGAACCTGGTGGGGTGGGGGTCTTGCCAGCCCCCTTCCCTCTGCTTCCCAATTAAACCAGTTCAGCTCACGAGAATGGCAGAGCAGCCTGGGCGGGGGTGTTTTGTTCCAGAGGGAGCAGGGGAGGGGGGAGCTGGTGGCAGTGATCCCGTTTGGCAGCGGCCAGCATTGGGCTTGGCAATGCCATGAAGTGAAACCGCACCCTGAGCCTCACCTGTCTGCCTGGTCGAGCCTTTGATTTCCACCGTGTGCTTCGCTGCTGGCTTCTCCCCACAGCCTGCGACCGTCATGTCTGATAATGACCTGAACGATCGAGCTGCGTTTGTTTAAATCAGAGGAGAGTTTATTGTTTCCTACCTCCTGTAAAACACCAGAGAATAGTCAACAAGGGGAAGAGCCACACGTGCAGACAGCAGCCCCATGATGAAATGGGACTCTGCAGAGGAGAAGGGCTGTGCACCACTGATTTAGGGTTTCTCAGGATGTTTTGAGGGGTACATTCCTCTAGTGAGGACAAGTCCCAGCTGCAACAAAGAGAGAGGATAATTGAGGTGGCCCCTCGGAAACAAAGCGTGATGGTTCTTCTGAGGGGATGTTCCCTTCACGCTTCTAGGTGGATTCAGGTTCTGCCGAGTAAAGTAACTGTAGGCAGGTGGTGCTTTTTCAAGTTTTTAATTTCCTTCTTGTTGGTTAAGAGATGATAGATTGGCCCAAATAAGGCAATGATAGAGGCTGGTGATCTTCAGGAGGATCCACAGTCAGTCAGCGCGCGACTTGTTGCCTTTATCTCTGAGATCAAGAGATTCCTTTGCAGTGATGGATGAATACACTTTTGAGTGAATAATAGACCTCAGAACAAGTAGGAGCCAGGGCTCCAAGCAGATGATTTGTTCAGTACATGTGTGCTGCTGCTCCCTGCCTTCCCCTTGGAAAAGCTTCTTTTTTTACCCTTTCATTTGTGGGGCCACTGAAATTGGGCAACAACCCCCAATACCAAGAGGAGGGTGAGGACAGAGGCCAGAGGCCTCTGATCCCAGGAGGATAAACCACAGCTCTACTGAGTTGGGGCTGAACACTGAGGGTGTGTTATCCCTTGCCAGGGATAAGGAAATGACAATGGGATGGCTTGGAGGTAGAAACGAGATGTTGAGGAGAATGGTTCTGTGATTGTCCCAGCGTGGATTGGGCTGTTCACCCCTGCTTTGTGGATCCATCACCTTTTGGACTGGTTCTGGAGCCCTGCACTGATCTTCTCCTGGTGACACGTGGGTAGTTTTGGGTACTGAACAGTCAGCTCCAGGGTTGGGAAGGGAGTTGTGCAATGGAATTAAAGGAGCTGGGGCTATTCTTATTTTGATGGGAATATATGCAGGAGATTCATCTGAGTGCTTTTTGAAACACAATAGGCTGAAAGAGATGTGATGGTTATAGGGGTCTGTGTGTTCTGCTCTGGACCCTTCAGTCTTTTGCAGTCTAAATGGGAATAGCTCCAGTCACACAAGGTCCTCAGCTTTGCCTTTACTTGGGAGTTGCTATTCCTGCATTGATCCCATGCCCTTGGCTTGGGGGCTTGGGAGCACCAGTGAGCCTCTGCACTGGGCACTGGTGAGGCCTCACCTTGAGTTTCCAGTTCTGGGCCCCTGTCAGTGCCAGAAAGACACTGAGGGGCTGGAGCAGGTCCAGAGAAGGGCAATGAAGGCTCTGGGGAAGGGGCTGGAGCAGCAGTGCTGTGAGGAGGGGCTGAGAGAACTGGAGGGTTGAACTGGAGAACAGGAGGCTCATGGGGGGACCTTCTGGCTCTTCACAGTTTCCTGAACATCAGGAGGCTGGAGCGAGGTGGGAGTTGGTCTCTTCTCCCCAGGAACAAGGGACAGAATAAGAAACCGGCCTCAGGTTGTGCCACAGGGAGGGTAAGGTTGGCCCTGAGGACCAATTTCTTCCCCACAGGGCTTCCCTAGGCCTGGCCCAGGCTGCCCAGGGCAGTGGGGGAGTCCTTGTGCCTGGAGGGGTTGCAAAGCCCTAGAGAGGTAGGGTGAGGGACAGGAGTTGGTGGGGCCCCGGTAGTGCTGAGGGAACAGTTGAACTCAGACAGCTTAAAGGGCTTTCCCAGCCAGAACAGTTCTGTGGTTCAGTGACAGCTCTGGGCTGTGTTCTGAAGACTATTGGTGACTCAAGGGACAAAGATAAGATCTTCAAATCAGTGATTCCCTCTCCAGAGAGTGGCTTTTGCTGGGGTTGGCTCAACATAATTTCTGGTAGCTGAAGGGTTTTGCCGTGTAATGTTCCAAGTCTATGTAGATTAAACACTCTGCAGAGTGAAACCAAACAATAGCCTGTGGTTTTCCTTTGTTCCCCCCCTTCCCCATGATAAGAGCTCGCAGACGTTCCCAAATTACAGCTCCCTGTGTGTACGCTTGAGCGTGGGCTTGGATTTTCGTACTGTTACTTCCAAGGAATCATTTCACCTTTGCCATAGCTTCAGGGAATCCCTTTGTTTCTCAGGCGCCTCCTCAGAGGTGCTTTTGGGTGCAGTGCGGATATTTGTTGCCCGAATACTTTGCGGTGACAATGAATTGACGGAGGGTTGAGTCTCCTCTCATAAAACTAGAGCTAAGGAGGAAAACCCCGAGGGGCTTCTGGAACAGAAGATGTTTTCTGTTCCTGCCACTGATCTTTTGTTGCAGAGTGAAGTAGGAATGTTGACCTTAAATCTTGGTCAGGGTGTAGAAGGAAGCTGGCAATGGGTGGAGTCAGAAACATGAGCAAAACTCAAAATGTGGGGTGATTTTGAGCTTAGTGATGCAATTTAGAATTCAGCTACTCAGGCCGGGACAGTTGTTGGGTGTAGGTCACAGAACCACAGAATCTCTTTTTGTTGGAAGAGACCTTTAAGATCATCAGATCCAACCTTCAACCCAGCACTGCCAGGTCACCACCATTAAACCAGGATGTGCTTTTAAGTTGGTATCAACCGGTGAGGAGTCTGGGACCAGTTTGTAGATGGTAGGTTTGATGGTCTCCTTGGGTCTGCAGCAGTGTGCTGGGTGTATCTGAACCAACTCTGGGTGGTTACAATTGCCAGGTGATCACATGGTAGCAAAGACCCTAATCCCACTATGACCAGAGACTGAATGTTCCCAGCCTTCCTTGAGCCGAAGGTGTGAATTTGTTTATTTTCACTCCATCAGTATGGGACTGGAGGAGGCAAATGCTCGCCTGCTCAACCAAAGCTAATCAGGGGTCTGGCGACTGATCAAGTGTTGTCCCTTCCAATCCCCCTCTGCTAAAGAGTCCAGGCCAGGCCTTTCTCTGGCCAAGATCCCTTTGAAAAGCACTCAGGGAGAAGCCAACAGCAACAACAACAACAAAAAAAACCCAGAAACATTTGCTTTCTTTGCCAAGTTTAAACGAAGACTGATGCTGAGGCGCTGCTTAGTCTCATTTTTCTTGCTATCTGATGGATGCTAACGTGGGATGGAACCGGTCCTGGCGGCCGGTTGTCTTCACTGGGCCCCCGTGTGTTGCTGAGCTCAGCATTAATGTATCGCTGCTTTGTGAGAAGAGTCTCAAACCTCCTTCGTGCCAACACATCAGTGCCCCTCCTGCCTTGGGAGGGTGCCTCTGGAGTTTCTGCTCCACTGCTGGACAGCCTCTTCAGCAGAGCAAGGAAGGGTAACCTGAAGGGAAACTTCTTCCTGCAATCCCTGATGAAACCTAACAATTTTCCTGTCATCTGCTCATGTTGGAACTGGTTCTTCTGGCAGTAGCAACCTTCATCACAGGAGGAGGTTGTGGATTCTGACTCATGAACAACCACCGTCTGTCATTGCCCATGCCCACCTGTGGTGGGTTGAGGTTCTCATCTTGAGCTGAGCTGAGCTGACAGTGAAACTGCCGCAGAGCTGGAGAAGCTGAACCCTCAGGCTGTGGTATTGGGATCACTGCTGCCTCCTTCCCCTAGAATGATGGTGTCTTTCAGCTCCAGGGTTTGGTTGCACAACACCACTGAGCAATCCCAACCCAAAGCCCTCTGCAGCGCATTCTGTTCCCGTCTCCTTGCCTGGTGACCACATCAGCTGGTTTGAGCAGACCTTGCCTCCCCAGCACAGTTTTCCAGGTTTTTTTCTGCCTGGCTGCTGCGCAGAGACAAGATCGGACCTGGGCCTGATCTGAGGTTGTTTCACTGGAGAGACATTGTCGGTCGTGTCAGGATTCCTCACGTCACAGTTTGAACTTCCATTCTGAACCCAAGTTTGATGGGTTGAGGGTGGGGGAACGGAAGGGAGCAGCAGTAGAAGTGAATTACCTGCTTAGTTTTGTGTTAGACCAAAGGACAAGGAGTTGGAAGCCTTGTCTTAATCTGGGAATTTGTCTTTTGTCTGGGAAAAGGAGTAAAAATGGATCAGATTGCTCTGTTCTGTGCGTGATTTTGGCTGTCCCCAGGCTCGGCGGGTCCTGACGGGTGACTGCGAGCCTTGCTGGAACACTCGAGCTTCACTCCTTGCTTCCACTGAGCCTCCCATATCCTGCAGCCATGAATTCACAGGCTTCTAATTGCCAGTGATGTAAGACAGCAGTCAATGGGGCTGCTATAAATTTTGGCTGCAGGTGTGGATTTAATAGTTGTGCTTCTCTGTAAGGGATGGCGGAGAGCATGGATCCCTGCAAACCGCACCACATGGGGCTGGACTTGGGGTAAAGGTAGCTAAACCAACTCTGCAGTTTGTAGAGCTCTTGCTTGCTCCCCGTGGACGAGGCATCGGCATTCTTCTGGCGTTCTTGCTGTCCTCTGCCATGGTCACCCATCTTGTGGACTCTCTCTTGCTCAGAACCTACCAGGCATGAGCTGGCAGCTGTGTGTGGGAGCTTTTTAGGATGACCAGAGTGAGACTGGGCTTTTAATCCTTCTTTTTTGCAATTGAGTTTCATTCCAGTTGTAGGAAGTTCTAAACAGTGGTGACTGCTCTTGATGTGCAGCATGGAAACCCTTTGGAGGTGAAGAGGCAGCCTTGGGGCACTGTGTATCATGCTGGAGCTTGTGTTTGTGTGGAGGTCAGGGGATGAAGGTGGATTGGTCCCCAAGACAAGACACAAGTTGCCTTGGAGCTGGGTTTCATCCAGCTTTTTCTTCAACATTCTTGCAGAACTAAAGATACTCCCTTGGTTTAGCGCTCTAGGGCTGCTCAGGGGGCTGAATCTGCTCCTCATCCAGTTGAAAATGCAATCCTTGGCCACATTTCCAGCTGGATCTGCTGGCTGAGCTGACTCACTTGGTGATCTTGCGTTGGTGGAGCAAGCCAGGTCCTGATGGGAAGTGTTGCTGCCCACCTTGCCCAGGTTTGGGTGAGGAATCTCTTTTTGGTTAAAAGAAAAAAATCACCTGGGTTGAAGAGAAAATGAGAATTTGAGGCAAAGCAGTGCCTGTGGAGGAGAGAGAATGAGAGGGGCAAGGTCTTGGGGGCCTCTGAGAGCAAAGGGTGAGAGTTCTGTGAGTATTTGGCCTACAGTTACTGCATGGAACTGTTAGACTAATGATACCTTAGCATCCCTTGGAGTCTAAAAGCCCTTATTTAGGCATTTAAGCATAATTGCAGCCCTGCCGAAGTGGATATTAGCCTAATGCTCTGTTCCTTCTCTTCCCCCAAGGCTAGAAGAGTCCGAAACCAGCCCCACCGGGGGTGGGGGGGACACTGTGTCGGCTCCATTTCTGAAGTCACTAATAAAATTAACCAAATTGTTGGGCCAGGTTTTGGGTAGGAGGGTGCAGCTGCTGCTCTGCTGTTTCTGTTTTTTGGTGGATATCCCACCGCAGTGTCCTCGATGGATCTCCAGTGGTGACGGGGGAGCAAGGCGCAGTACACAAACTGTTAAATTTTCCTCCCTCCCCTCCCCAGCCCGTCCTGTCAGCTGATGCCAAAGCACACGCTCCTCTATCAAGACCATATGGACGCCAAGGCAGAGGGGCTTTTTTTTTCAAGTCAAGGTGTTTTTGAAATATTGGAGTGCAAATGAAGTATCTGAGTAATCTTAACTGTCTTCAGGAGGAGGGGGAAAAAACCCCAACCCTCCCCTATTGGCCTCATATAGAACTCAGCGGATTAATGGAAAGCTAAACTTTGATCGGAGTCCAACAGCTGATACCAACCTTGAGGCTTTCCAGGCCTGAGAGCTGCAGGGAGACATCCAGAGAGCAACCCGGCTCCAGCGTGGAGGCAGAACAACACTCGGGTCATGTTTACAGACTCACATCTCAGGTTTTTGTTCCATTTTACTCCTTGCGTCAACTTTGTCCTGCCACACCGGACCTTTTCCTTCTGAGGGTCTGTGTGAATTAGTGACCTGATTGAGGATATTTTGGAGCTTTGGAAAAAGCCATTTCTGCCTTAATAAAAGACCCAAGAGGAGGGAAGATCCCCCTGGTCCTCGCAGGAACTTAGTCACTCTCCCCTCAGCTCAGGGCTATTTGTTTTTCCTGCCACCCTGAGCAAATACTCTGTGTTTTGGCAGGAATGACCTGCCCTTGCATGAGCAAGGAGGGATTTTAGCCCCCACTCTAAATCACTCCTGGCATCTGTTGCTGGTTCATTGGGAGGGATTCAAAACGCAAACTTTTGCTCGTGCAAGGCTTCCCCCAAAAATGCCTAAAGAGACTACAAATCCAAGTGGGAATGGCTGTGGGACGGTGGCTGGGCACCAGCTTGGCAGGATGGTGGGCACAGTGTGGGCAGGAATTGGGAGACTTCCACAAAATTGAGGGATGGTGAGGGTTGGTTGCACAATCAGATTGCCCTGATAAGGTTCTAGGAGGTTTAATTTCATTTGTTTAAAGACTAGTAAATAAATATGAATGCGACATCAAAGGATGCTTCTCCCTGTGATGGTTAAATACCTCTTTGTTCGCTGTGATTCTGTGGATGGCCCTGAGTGCGTTCCATTGTGTCCTGACCCTATAAACCTCACTTGGGTCTGACACTATAGACTACAGGTGTGGCATTTGGGTCACTGTCAACAAACTGGGGTTTGTGGGGTTTTCCCTTTAGGATTTTTTTTTTAGGATGCAGAAAACGTCAGGAGTGCTGGGCAGAGTTCGGGGCACAAGTAAAAGTCATTTCATTACTTACATTCACAAAATCCCGTCTTTCATGACCTGGTAATTCTAACACAAACGCCTAATTACGGCATTTTAAAAGAAAATAAAAGCCCTCTGCTGATGCAAAGCCGGGCTCCTTATCTCTGTTTCTCAGCTTCCTGTAATTTAGCACCACAGCGATGGAGCGGGTGAGCGGGAGCTCTTGAGCATTCCTGTTTTGGGGGCACTGGGTCCCGCTCTTGGGTGCATAATGAGGAGCCGGGTGATGCTCATTGCAGCTGGCAGCTGCTGCTTCTTGCCTTTTCCAGCTTCTGACCCACCGAGTCCCGCTGACCTTTCCTGGGGTTAGGCGTGGGCCCTTTGCTTTGTGACGGGCTCCGAGTGGCTCATGTGGAGTTGATTATTTCCTTGGTTGTCTGGCCTTTTTGGGGATGTAACTCCAAGTCACTTCCATTTTCTTCCCTCTGCCTTTGGCTGACCACGGTGAAAGGAAATGCTTTTGCTGGCGACAGGATCAGTTTGCACGCTCGGCTGCTTCGATTGAGACCCTGAAAAGGGGGGAGGGCGAGGGTAAGGCACACTGTCGGTGCTGCATTTGCTTCTTAAAGGCCCATGTTAATGATTAAGTGGTCATTAAGCATTCATCAAAACCCCAGCTTACGGCGGGTGCCTTCCCAAACCGCCGTGCTGGTGGCTAGGCCAACCGGCATCCTCAGTGCCACAGTGGCTAGCGTCCTCAGGATGGCTACACCCAGACACCACAGGAATGGTCCCAGGCTTTCCCAGCCTTCAAAACAAAACCAAAACGTGGAGGGTCAGCCTGTGAAGGCGACAAGTGGACTAGTGGTTGCCAGCAGGCTACTGGCCTGCTGCTGGCCAGCCCACAAAGTTAATGAAGTCTATGTGCCAGCTGTTACACTCATTTTGCCAGACCCCAGGAGGACGGCATGAAGACAGTCTGTGATCAAAGGCTTTGGAGATCACTGAGGAGCCGAGCTGCAGGAATGTCTGATTGCTTTTTCTCTTGGAATGCCACAGGCTTCAAGACCTTCTTTTTTTTTAAAGGTGTCTTGGGGTGAGATTTAATGATCTAACTCGCTGTGCTTGCGCTGAAGGCACAGGGTTGTCCCGAATTCCGGGCAGGGGGGTGGTTCGTTGGCTTTAGGATTTTGTTGCACCAACGGAAGCGACTCTTGGGGAGACAGTTAAAATGGAATTTTTCTGAGTAATTCTGTAAGAAACTACTCGGGGGAAAATCCGACTTGCTGTGTTTGAGGTGTTAAATCACATGGAGCAGTATGAGGCGCGGCTGGGTGGATTGACTTGGAATTGCTGCTGTTTAGGAAAAACTAGGAATATTTTCCTGTCCAAAGCTGGGTTACTCCCGGTGAAACCTCATCACATCTGCAGCTGCCTCAAAGCAACAGCTCCCGGTCACTTTTTCCTTGGGCTCCTTGGAGAAGGCTGTTAGCTCCTGGGCAACCTGAATAACTCTCCCTCTGTTCCTGAGTGTGCTGTTTCCTTCCTCCTCCTTCTCTTCCTTCCCTGCTTTTCTCTGGTGTTTGCAGGACTCGGAGCACTTGATCACAAAAGATCCTTCAGCTGGATTGGTGTAGATAAGTTTTGGAGGAGAGTGATGGGGCAGTGACATTAAGGAGGTGTGATGGTGGTCACATTGCTCTGGTGGCTGCTGTTTCTTGGGAATAAAAGGTCTTTGTATGGTCCGAGGTGGCAGGCAGGGAATCATAAACTCCTGGAGCAAAAAGTATCTAAAAAGGGGGGAAAAGTGGGTGAGTTAATCCTGATTTGAGCAGAGATCCTGCCCTCAGCTGTGAGGGTGGAGATGAGAGGTTCATGGTCTGTAAATAAGCAGGGCAGGTTCTCAGTGGTGGTTTGAAGGACACAGGATCCCCCCGTGAATGTGTAAAGATCAGCAGCCTGTTGGATTTTAGAGGGTAAAACCTTTGCTTAGGGCTAAGTTTGGTTAGGAGTGATTTAATTTGGAGGTGGTAGGTGAAGTGAATTACACTGAATGGACCAGATGCCTGGAGCCTTATGTTAAAGATAACTGGTTTTCAGAGAAATCAACATGCAGCTCTGGAAAAAGTGGGGAGAGTTGCCTCCAGGGTCAGTCTGCCCAGACTCAGCCCGGGAGGATGTTTCAGTTAAGTGCAGATGCCCAGGGCTGCCCCGTGTCCCTCCTGATCATGTCTTCAGGCCTCCTCATCCAAGTGCAGCACCAAGCCAACATATGCTGGGACTGGTGTGACAGACTGCTCATGAGGACAGCCCTGCTCTTGCACCTTGAAGCCTCTTTGGTCTCCTGACAGGACTAATTAGAAGGTACAAACGAGGCTCATGAGTCCATATTGAGTCTCATTTCCCTTGGTCCATAAGCAACGAGTTACTTTAGAGCTGGCAAGGAGGACAAGTGCCAGATGAAGATCACTGGAGGATGTCTTTGGAGGGAAAACACAGACCTTTGCCATTCTGTGACTTTCTGCTGTGATGATCTGGAGAAGCTGCCAGTGAAACTGGGAAACCCATGTCCACAATTATTCAACTTCGAACCTTATTTCGGGGGATTTTTATGAGGTTCTCGAGGTTTATCTTGAAAGTCTTGGAAATAGTTCCTTTCCTAAGTGACACCTTCTACTTCCAAGTCACATTGGCTGACCCGCCAGTGATGAACTCATCCTCTGAAGCGAGGAACAAAGAGCAGTGGGAAGATCTGTTCCTGCTTTGAGCTCACCTTGGAGTTTGAGACTGAAATGAAGCTATGTCCACCCAAACTTTTCTTTCTGCTCTCAGTAGGTCCCCAGGGACTGGTACTTGCTCTCAGAACAGGAGGTTGAGGTTACTGGAATGGTGGCAGAGAGAAAAGCACCATTTTTCTGAACTGTTAATGTTTGCAGATGTATTAATTGAACAGTGAAGAGGGAAGGTTTCTCCTCTGAAGAGCTGTTGGGGTATCCGAGTGTGGTTGCTGCACAATGCTGCTCCAATTAAAGCAAATGTTTTTCTTCTTTCTTTTTTTTTCTGTCTTCATCCCTCCAGTCAAAGAACTTTGGTCTCTGTGGCTTTCTTTGTGTACTCACTGCTTTACAGCTGATCGTACTGCTCCGCAAGGCTGCGGAAAGCCAAGCTGGTAGGTCAAAAGAGGAGTAGCTGTTGACACTGGCAGCGAGGAACATGTGAAGAGAAAGATAAACAGAGGGAAATCAGAGCCTGGATAAAGTAGATCTGTGAAGATAAAGTTTAGTTAAAGATAATGAGCTGGACTTGTTTAAAAAGACAGCTGCAAAATAACCCAGTAGCTCCATGTGCTGGGGTTAAAGTTGACTGAGAATATACGTTTCATTGCTTTTCATAAATAAATAGTGGAGGGAAGATCTGGCAAAAAAGCAGCGTTGCCCCCCAGCCCTCTTCAGCAAAGTGTTTGATGTTAACAAGTTCTCAGGGCTGTTTACTTTGTCCTCTTGCTCGCCAGTGGAGCGGCTCTGCCGCCCTTGAACCGAGTGAGAACTCAAATAAACCAAAATGCTTCTTCGTGCAGCCCCTCTCTCCTGCCATCTGCCTCTTACCAAAACATCGATGGGGAACCAGCCTGCTCTGCTGCATCACCGGCTCTGCTGAAGAGGTGCAAGAAAAGGGCTGCATCAGATCAGACTGGCCAGGAACGGGAGAGGAGCTCAACCATGGTTCCTTCTCAAGCTGTCGGTACAGCGTGGTTTGCAGGAAGCCATGGCAGTAAGCACATAGCTCTGAAAAACCTAGAGTGAACATTTATTATCATCATCATCATTGAATCATAAAATTGTCCAGATTGATTTAAGATCATTGAGTCCAACCCTGAGCCCAGCTGTCCCAGCGCACCAATAACCCCTGTCCCTGAGCTCCTGATCCCCACAGCTGTGAAACACGGCCAGGGATGGTGATTCGATCCCCTCCCTGTCAGCCTGTGCCAAGGCCTGAGGGCCCTTTCCAGGGAGAAGTTTCTCCCCATAGCCAACCTAACCTTCCCTGGGGCAGCTTGAGGCCATTTCATCTTGTCTTGTTCCTTGGGAGAAGAGGCCAACCCCCACCTCTCTGCACCCTCCTGTCATCAGTTGCAGACTGCAAGAAGGTCTCTTCTCAGCCTCGTTTTCTGCAGACTAACCAGCCCCAGCTCCCTCAGCCTCTCCTCACAAGGTTTGTTCTCCAGACCCTTCCCCAACCCTGCTGTCCTTCTTTGGACCTGCTCCAGTGCTTCATAATCTTTCTTGTGTTGAGGTGCCCAAAACTGACATCAGTGCATGAGGTGTGTCCTCACCAGGTTACCGGAGTTACTAGAGTCATCCTCATCGTCCTCACTGGTGTCTTTTCCTGCCGCTTGTTTTGCACCTGCGTTGTAGAGGTGATGAAGTTTTAAATAAACCCTGGCAGTAGTTCTGCTGGTGAGATCCGCGAAAGAAAATGGCCCCGTGAGTGCTTGAACTGGGATTTACTTTTCTCGAGCTTATGTATCACTGCACTTGTTCCAGCGAGTAAAACTCCTCGGTGTTGTGTGGGTGCTGGGTACGTGTTTATATACTCGTCTGACAGATGAGATGTTTAAAATCTCCACTGAGTGTTATCAGCAGCGGAACTGGCTGGCCGGGCTGATAAATGAGGTAACGGCACTAAATGAGCTCGGAGCTTATTCATCATAATATTACACAGGGCAAATGGGAAAGTTAAGTGAGTGACAGCTGCGGCTTATGTGGGGTTTTTGTTTCAAATTGGGGAAGAGAGCATTTGATGGAGACCCTGAGCATCAGCACCGCTGTTCCTGCTGTTCCCCTCCTGCAAGTCACGTAACTGTGTTAGTGATTTGCTTTGTGTTTTGGTGGTTTCGTGATGGAGTTTGTAGCTTTTGGTGATGAAAGGGAGAACTTCAGTCCAGTGACAGGACAAAGGGGATGGTTTAAAGCTAAAGGAGAGGGGTTTCAGTGAGATCTGAGGTAGAAATCCCTCCCTGTGAGGGTGCTGAGGCCCTGGAACAGGTTGCCCAGGAAGGTTGCGGCTCTTCCATCCCTGGCAATGTCCAAGGCCACGTTAGCTGGGGCTCTGGGCAACCTGGTCTGGTGAGAGGTATTGCAGCCCATGGCAGAGGGTTGGCACTGGGTGAACTCTGAGCTCCCTCATCACCTAAATCTGATTCTCTGACTTCTGTAGCTGGCTGGTCTGGTGTGATGCGGCCCATGAGACCTCTTGTAGAACCACCCATGTAGGTAAAAGCATGGAAAAAGGACGTCCCTGATGTGTGTAGGAGAAAGCTTTCTTGGTGTGGTGATATAAATGAGAACAAGGTTAATATTGGTGATTTTTTGCCACTGTTTGACTGCAAAGCTCCCTGTGAGGAGGAAGCAGATGACAAACTTCAGTCAGCAGGTTCAGACCAATTACGAGCGGGAGTTGTGTCACGGCATCCAGAATTCATTAAAAACTGAGTGTAGCTGGGTGATAGATGGTCAAATGATTTTTGTTTGCAAACAATATTATCTCCAATAGATAAGCTGTTTACTTTGGACTGGAGCTCTTCCACTTGGAAAGAGGCCTAATCCATTGAGGCAGCCCAGTTCGGCATGGATGTCTCAGTCCCCAGCTGGGATAAAAAAGAGGTCTCGTAGTAAGAGCAGTAAACTTGGACACGTGGTTGAGTTCAGCTCCCAACTCATTCGTACAGATGGTTTCTATATCATGAAGAATATTGGCTGTTTCCTGGTTGTGCTCGTTGGGATTTTTTTGGGTTGTTTTTTTTTTTACTCTCAAACACTTACAACTTTGTTGTAAGAGTTTAAAAAAGACTTCTAACTCCTAAACCTTCCATCTGTTTGTTTGTTTTGTAGCTGTTTCGGTGCCTTGTCTTAGGCCAGAGCTTTGTGCTTTCAAGTCTGGGAATCGGGCGCTATGCAGCCAGCTCCCAGGCACTTACAGGCACCGCTGCTTCTCCTTGCCGCTGCTGCTCTCGTTGCTGCCACCAGCTCAGGTAAGACCTTATCTCAAGCACTTTACACCTGCTCTTAAGCAGGTGTAGGACTTGGTGTTTGAAAAGCTTGCTTCAAACCAAGCGCTAAACCATGGGAGGCTCTCGGTTGTGTGGCTTTGCTCTTAGGGATCTTGGGACTGTCAGTGATTTTGCCCCATGCAGCTCGTTATTGTGTTCCTGTGGGTTCCACACCAGTGGTGGTGAGGAAAGGGGAATCAGATCTTAAACAAGCTAAAGCTGATGCATGGCTACAGTTGGAACGGAATCAGACTGGGAGGGGCTGGAAGGGACCTCTGAAGATCATCTAGTCCAGCTCCCCTGCCAGGGCAGGATCACTTAGAGCAGATCCCACAGGAACAGTCCAGGCAGGTTGGAGTCTCCAGAGCAGGAGAGTCTACAACCTCTCTGGGCAGCCTGGGCCAGGAATGACTTGCATTTAAGAAGAAAAAAGGCTGGTTTTAATTGCCACATCTGCTCTGTGTAGTCAGCTTGTCTTAACGCAATCACACGAAAAAGAAGCTTTTACTGCTTTTAGCACTTCCTAGCCTGCCGTTCTAGGCAAATGGGGGAAATTGTGTTGTTCAAGCAGTCACGGGGGATAAATCCCAGCTGCAGGGTCACAGCTACCAATCCTGACTTTCATGCTGAGCACGAAGTGTTAAGTGCAGGCTGGGGTGAAGGTGATGATGGGGCAATCGCAATGGCCACCAAATGGAAAAAGTTCCCTGGAAATGCAACCTGGACTCATAGGAGAAGCAGTTTTCTAATGAAAAGTTGAAAATTCCCATCTGGAGCCCTGCAAAATCCTTGGATCCTGTCTTTATGGATTTCCTCCTTTCTGCTAAGTGAAGCCACGCTTCTCATTTCCAGTTTTATTTTATGTTTATGCAGATAGCGGATGGTTCTGTTAAAAACGCACTGTCCCTCATCTGAAACTCATAATCCGAGTGGGGATGGTCTGAGTTTAAAAGCAGAGCACGAACTGAGGGCTCCACCTACAAGAAAACCGTCTCTGACTTGGATTTCATTTAATATCGTCTTGACCTGCCCTATCTGGAATTCCTCAGCTCCATTGGTTTCTCCTGTGTCTATTTTTAATGCATTTTTTTCTCTGATATTTTTAAGTTAGTGGTGTTATTTGCCTTTTGCTCCCTCCCTTTGGACAAGATCTTTAGTGGAGAATTCCGTAGAAAACAAATGGAAATCATTCCCAGGGTTTCACTGGCCAGAATAGGAAAAAAAAAAATCCTCCCAACAAGCAGGAATTTTCTTCTGGCAAATAAATGGGTTTTCATAACTGAGTTTTGTGGAACTGAACCTTTTATTTATTAGCAGCTTTTCCTGTTAAAGATAATGGATCCCCAATTCATCATCCCCATCCTGATGAAGTCCATGGATCTGGAGTTAACAAGAGCCTTTGCTGTTCATCCAACTTTTTGGGTTGGATTATTTTCAGCCTGCTCGTTTTAATTAGTTCTGCAGACTCAGAGACGGTTCTGCACAAATACCTGGCAGGCTGCTGCTGTTTCTAAACTTTTACAAGTCACGTCTGGGCCCATTTCATGTGGGACAGATCAGCCAGAGCTGCCTGTACTCCATCTCCTCAGGTGACGGCTGCTCAGAGTAAATGCAGCTCCACACAACTCCAGCAGGATTGCAGGGTTTGCTGGCCCTGCTGAACATGATGCCTTTGCCTTGAACCCTCTGGTATTTTGTGTTTGGGCAAAAAGCTCTTTACTAATTGAATCTATCCTGTGTTTTCCCTTTTAGATTCCATCCCCCATTTTGTTTCTGAGCCCGTCTCTACTGTCCAGAAGCCTGGTGGGTCTGTCCACCTCCGCTGCTCTGCCGATCCCCCCACGGCTCATCTTACCTGGCTGTTTAATGGGAAGCCTCTGGACAGTGTGGCAGGAGAAGTGGAAATTCAGGCAGGATCTTTGACAATCGTTTCGCTGGGCCCGTCAACGTCAGGTCGTTACCAGTGCGTAGCTAACAGCAGTGTGGGCGCCATTGTGAGCAGACCTGCGACTGTAGCGATGGGCAGTAAGTTCATTTTTCATTGTGCTCCTCCCTCCTTACAAAATATGTGGACTTTAACTGGTTTGATTGTCTTTGAGTTCTAGAAAACTCCTGGTTGCAAGGTGTTTTGGGTTTGTTTAGCTCTGAGGTACTCAGCAGATGAGTGATGATGACCATTTCTTTCTTTTGCGGTGTCACTGAAGACCTGCCAGGGGATGTAGCCCGGGAACAGATTGTCCAGAGAGCTTGTTGATCCCCCTACCTTGGAGGTTGTTATAGACTAAACTTGAATCTAAAGACTCAACTAGACAAACCCATTACTGATGAGTTAATGTTGGGGACAGCCTCACCCTGAGCTGAAGACCTCAGGAATCTTTTCCAGCAATGAGAATTAGTGAAATGAACATTGACAACAATCATAGAATCATGGAATCATTGGGGTTCGGAAGTGACCTCGAAAGATCAGTGAATCGAAGGTGTAGAGTTCCTAAAAACTTTTCTTCAAAAAGGATCTTGGAAGAGCTGTCCTGGCATTGCCAGAGTGTGCTTGAGAGTTGAGGAGAAGCGAGGAGAAATGAGTGTGAATTGTTGCCTGGAAGCAGCAAATTTCCCTTCTACCGTATTTTATTTGGTCCATACTATGCAGATGTTCTTCAGGTGGGGACAACTTTCTGTCCTTTTAGGGACAACCTTCCTTCTCTCAGTCACACTGGTTCTTCTAAGCAGCCTTTGCCTTGCTTCTTGATCTGTAACTGATTCGATCTTCAAGGACTTTAGGAAAAGAACATTTTCCATGTGGAGAGGATGGTGTGGTGCTGAGAATGGGAATATAATACGCCTCTGTGAGCGGGGCGTGTCTGCTGGGGATCACGGGGCTGCCTGAATCAGGCCTTTGTCAAGCCCAAGTTGAGTGATTTCTCTGTAAGGGTACCTCATCTATGGAGCATGTCCAGGGTCCCCCTCGAGGGACAGCTTCTTAGAAATGAGAGCAGTAAGTGTTTTGGTAAAGTACTGACCCATAGTAAGACCCTCTCAGGAGAGCTATAAGGGTGGCTAACGTTTGAAAACTTCACAATCTCTAAGATGCTTTGAACATGCAGAGCAGCTTTCACACTTTCCTTGTCTTCAGGACGTTTCCCTGGCAGGTCACTATGTGCCTTTAGCCAGGGAGAGGTTTCTGCTCATGATGGGAAGCAGGCGGTGCTAGGGTGCTGGTCATTGTGTTGGTTAGTTATGACCACAGAAAGACAATTTTGCTTTCTGCTGTTAGAGGAAATTGTCTTCTGCGGTGTCTTCACAACCAGTCTTCTCTTACCAGTGGCATCTCCTTCTGCTTTTGCCACATCAGAGAGGATAATCAGCTTAAAAACAGCTCTCTTTGTAACACGGGCCTTGCCAGTGCTCCACCCTTCACTGAATTTTCTCTTCCAGGTTTAGGTGATTTTGATCTGTTGGTGAAACCCACCAACGTGGCAGCCGAGGAAGGTGGTTCAGCTCTCATTGGCTGCCAGGTGCCAGCAAGTAACCCCAAAGCCCAGGTCCGCTTCCAAGTGCAGGGAAAGTGGCTGGAACAATCAACAGGTGAGGAGATGGTTTGTGCCACTGCTCAGCACTGTAAATATCCAACAAAGGATTCTCAGGGTTTACTTTTCATAGAAAAGGGGAAAAAACCCCTGAACTTCACCAGAAACTCTCAGAACATCCTGTGCCAATCAGTTTATCCAAATCTTTGTGTAGCAGCATGATTTCTGGGGAATCCTGCACTTGGGTTGATGTTTTGACAAGGGTGTTAAAAACATCGCAAGAAAATGAAGCTTTTTTTCTGAAACTTAAGGTAAATATAATCCTTCTCTCCTTCCCCCCTTTTGTATGTAGACAACTACCTAATTCTTCCATCTGGAAACCTGCAGATTTTGAATGTGTCTTTAGAAGACAAAGGATCCTACAAGTGTGCAGTGTACAACCCGGTTACGCATGACCTCAGAATAGAACCTGCTGTTCGTAAGCTTACAGTCACACGTGAGTATTCACTGCAGCTTTCCTAAATTAACACACCCCAAACCCAATACCTAACACCCTCAAGATTTCTGGTGTGGGCATATGAGCCAAAATGTCCTCTGGTCTCAAAGCACCCTGGTTTAGGGTGCAGTTTAGTGATTAAAACTCATCTCCTTTGTTCCAGGCTCTTCCTTAGGTGACTTCCATATCCTTCACCCCCTGGCACCACAGAGCCTGGCACTGCCTCGGCACAGCTCCCTGATGTTGGAATGTGTAGTCAGTGGGCAGCCCCTGGCTTCCGTCCGCTGGATGAAGGATGGCCGCGATGTGCTGAGGAAAGGCAGGTGGAAACCTCTGGGTACCCATCTGGTGACTGACAGGCTCGAGGCATCGGATGCTGGGAATTACTCCTGCACAGTGGGAGATGGATCTGGAGAAGTGAAATCCGTTCACTATTCACTTACTGTACTTGGTAAGGAGGAAAGGCCCTCTCACAGCCAGGCAATGGACATTTTCTTTCAGCATTTGGTTACCAATCACTGAATGTTCTTCCTCGAGCAAAATGCATTGAAATAAAAAGTAAGGATAGGTAACGGCCGTACTTCCTCATCCCTCTCAGTTATAATCTATCTGCTTCAAGTCCTTTACAGTCCTAAACAACCAAACAGCAAAGGATACCAAGCTCTGGGGGAAGAGCTGATCTATTTATTTTTCTGCTGAGTGCCAAGTGTAGGTGGGATGTGGAGTCAGGAATGCTCCTGAGATCAGATGTTTCTGCTTCGAGGCCATTTATAAGCAAAAAGCTGGCAAGGAGAGGTGATGTGTTTGGGTGAAGGCACAAACTAAGCAAAATAAATACATCTGGCCTCTTCTGTGTGGCTGTGCATCGTTCCTCATCTCCCTTTCACAGCAGATTTTCCTGTTTAGGGATTTTGCCCCCACAACTGTTTGGGTTGTGAAGTGTGTGGATTAGAGTGGCTTAGAAAACAGGTTGTTGACACACAATTCACCTCTTATGCCACTGAGGAATTATTTTGAAAATACAGGTGGTTTATTTGCAATGTTAACACAAACATGTGACTGTTTGGAATAGGAGGGCAAGATGATTGAAACTAAATAAGCAACCGTGTGTGGAAAAACAGCTTCAGGCTGCACAGAACTCAGAGTTTGTGGTGCTGGCTTCACTTTCGTGAAGTTTGCATAACATTTAATGGTATTGTTTTCAGGACTTGGTCTAAGATCAACATAACATATCGTGTTTTATATACAATTTCCTGTTTCACAGAACCTGCCTCCATCTCCACGGGACTGCAGAGTGAGACAGTGGCCCCTGGAGCAACTGTCCAGTTCTGGTGTGACGTCCACGGGAGGCCTGCTCCCACCCTTACCTGGCTGCACAATGCAGCTCCCATCTGGCTCTCGCCACGACATCTGCCCATGGGAAACCGTCTGCAGATACGTAGTGTCACCCATGAGGATGCTGGATTGTACCAGTGTGTAGCAGACAATGGCATTGGATTCGTGCAGTCTACTGGGAGACTTCTTGTCCAGCTGGGTAGGAGTACCTGCAGCCCTTGAGACCTTAAACTGTTAAAACCATCAAATCTCATACTGGTTTGGGTTGAAGGGACCTTCATTGCTCATCCAGTCCACCTCCTCTGCAGTGAACAGGGACATCTTCAACAAGAGCAGGTTGCTCTGAGCCCCAGAGTCCAACTCAGCCTGGGATGTTCCCAGGAATTGAGCTTCCGACACCTCTCTGGGAAACCTGGGCAAGGCTCTCACTGAAAATAGGGCTATAAAAAACGGTTACAAAGGAACAGTTATCAAACACCGAAACAGGCTGCCCAGGGCAGTGGTGGCGTTGCCATCCCTGGAGCAATTTAAACAGTATGTTAATGTGGTGCTTAGGGACAAGGTTTTGGTGACCTGGTAGTGCTGGGCCAAAGGCTGGACTCAATGATCTCAAAGGTCTCTTCCAACCATAGAGATTCTGTGGTTCTGTTTGTGACTTCTCCAATTGTACAGACTCACTTCAGCGTTCAGTGTCATGGTCCTTATGTCGAATTCATCTTTGTGTTTCCCCTCTAGGCCAAGGCTTTGGGCCAGTTATAGTCTCTCCACCCACCAGCACCACCGTGACTGAGGGTGCGAATGTTACACTGACTTGCAGCGCTGCTGGCCTGCCCCTTCCCATCATCCGTTGGTACGACCTCAGAGGACTTCTGACCAGCCACTCTTCCCAGGGGCTTCACTCAAAACCTCAGAAACCTCCTTCAGCAATGCCTGGCAGTGTCGTGGCAGAGGCTACCCACTTCTCCATGTCTCCAGCAGCCTCCAGCTCCTTGCACCTCAGGAATGTCACCCCTGCACATGCCGGGGAGTACACGTGTGAAGCCACCAACGAGCACAGCTCTGCAGTGGCCAAAGCCTTCCTCACCTTTGGTAAGCCAAAGCCACGTGATCAGCTCCCTCATTTAGGAGGGAACCATCCCAAAAACCCCCATGATGGCAGGTGGGTCATGTGGGTGTTCTGGAGAAGCGAGGGAATCTGAGCTGCCACTGTGGACTAGTTCCTCTCCTCTACTGTAAGGAGAAACATATGCTGGGTGGACTTAGTGTGTGCTAAGAAAATGTGGTATGACATTAGGAACAGCTTTTGTTCCCATCACAAGAACCAAGTTTTCAACTATGTGAAGCCACTGAAGTGTCTCAGCACTTTTCACCATCTTCCCTTAGCTGAACTTGATTGGGAGTTAAGGTCAGCAGGGTTTAATGTGTGGCCTCATATTTAAAGTCCTTCATTACCCCTGGTTAAGAGTTTAAAACTCAGGTAAATAATACTAAAAGGTTCATTTGAAAGAAGGAAGAAAGAGGGAGCTCTCTTCTCTTGTGAAGCCTCTCCCTGAATCCTGTGTCCAGTTGTGGAGTCCCCAGGACAAGGAGGACATGGAACTGTTGGACCAGGTCCAGAGGAGGTCATGAGGATGATCAGAGGGCTGGGGCCCCTGTGCTCTGGGGACAGGCTGAGGGAGTTGAGGTTGTTCAGCCAGGGAGACCTTACAGCAACCTCCCTTCCTGAAGGGGCTCCAGGAAAGCTGGAGAGGGACTTTTCACAAGGGACTCTGATGATAGGACAAGGGGGATGGGTTCAAGCTAAAAGATAGCAGATTGTGATGAAGTCTGAGGCAGAAATCCCTCCCTGTGAGGGTGCTGAGGCCCTGGAACAGGTTGCCCAGGGAGGTTGTGGCTGCGGTGTTCAAGGCCAAGCTGGATGTGGCTCTGGGCAACCTGGTCTGGTGAGAGGTGCCACTGCCCATTGCAGGAGGTTGTTACTGGGTGAGCTCTGAGCTCCTTTCCAAACCAAACCAGTCTATGGTTCTATGAAACCTCAAGAAAATGATCCCATTGTGTAGTTTTATCAATAAGTTCTGATCAAAGAGGAAAGACAAAACTAAACTGCTGGCCCAATATTCAGCCTGGCTGAAACAGAAAAAATCCCATGGCTTTGCCTCTGAGTGGGCTCCGTGTCCGTGTTGGCTTTCTGAACTTGTGGTGTTATCCTCACTGCTGGTGCAGAAGGTCAGAGTCTGGTTAAATTTCATGTTTAAGGCGTTTGGTTTCGATAGAGGAGTCCGTAAGCAGATTCTGGTTGCTGTGGAGGGGTTAGAGCAATTCCCCACAGTGCCAGCAGACATGCTCAGGCACTGGGGTGTTTTGATGGAGAATCGGTGCCAGATCACACATTGGAAGTTCTAAAGTGACTTCCACTGTGATTCCAGGATCAACTTAAGCGGTGCCTTGTTCGCACCACTCCCTTGTGCCAGTTTATTTTGCTGAAAAAATTATTTTTGTATTATTTTCCTCTTCTTTCTGCTGGATCTGTCCCACAACATGATTCGTGGTGTGGTCTTAAAAGCAGGCAGGGCAGCATAGGCTGCCATCAGAGTGAGAAACAGCTGAGATGGTGGGGAAATTACAGCCTTAGAATCCTTTGCCTCTTTTTTTGTCCAAAAGCCCAGGGTTAACCCTCCAAAAAAACTTCATCTAATGGGAACTGAGGAGGAAAATACACTCTGGGAAGACAGAGTAGTAGTTGAAATCTCAGTTCACACCCCTACTTCAAGACTAGAAGAAGCAAGCAAAGGTGGTATGAAATGTGGGGGGTGGGTTTGCAGGGGTGTGGAAAAGTTTTTGCAGGACAAGCTGGGAAGGCAGGGGCTCCTGAGACAGTTCAAGGGGAGATGAGATAGCGAGCTGTCAATATTGAGTGTGTTGTGGAGAATGGGAGTAAAAACTCTGAATACATTCCTTTAATGCCCGAGTTTGGGATTTGTTTGGGTGCCTGCAGCCTTTGGTGTGACCCAACTCAGTGCTGCTCATGTTTCGTGGTGTGGCTGGGAAGCTGAGGAAGGAGAGTAAGCCTTGGTGGCTGAGGGGAAAGAGATGGAACTGTGAGCAGCTGCCAAAAGAAAGTTGCGTAATGACACAGCAGCAGAGAGCAGCCTGATGGGCTGGTTTCTCTGGGTAGCAATTATGCCAGAAACTGAGCACAGAGAGCTTAGATCCCAATTGCTTAATGGAAATTGTTGCCCGGGGGGTTGTTTTCCAAAGCAAAAACGCCAACCAGTTGCCAGTTGTTGACGCCTCGCTCCCCTCCCGCAGCAATAAACACAGCCGGGACAGCGGGTCTGCTGTCACCAGCCTAAACCACAAGTTGTTCTCCACACACTGGGTCCGTTTCCCTGTGCCAGCAGTTGTCAAACCCAGCCGTGCCCACCCACAGCCCCTCTGGGTCCATCGCTCCTCCCTCCTCACACGGACACAGCATTTGTTTCCCATATTTGCCGCCGAGGCAGAGACCTTTTGCGTGTTCAGGGGGTGTTTGAAGCGAATTCCATCTGGCTTTGGGGATGTCCTCCCCCTGCGCTGCTGCCGCCTTCAGTCCCTGAACATCGCGATGTCACTAAATAAAAGGGAAGGAGGGAACAAGGGGTGCTGGCCGTGAGAGGGTCTTCAATTGGAAAAGGGAACTTTCCTTCCCAGCTTTTTAAAAAGTGGCCAAAAATAGCAGCCACACTTGCTGCTGGTATGTTAATGGGGGTCTGGAGGAATCCGAGTCAGCCAGCCTAACGCCGCCTCGGCTTTACATTACCGAGGAATTTGTTTGGTTTGTAAACCAAGTTCTCTTCATTCCCCTTCCCCTTCCAGACCCTGGCACATAACATAAACCTACACAAATCTGAAAGGGATGGACGGGGCTAGTAACATCTGGCTGGCCCAGCGCTGCAGTGCACGGCCTCGGCAGGCTGTGCCGGTTCCCCAGTGGCCTGGGTTTCAGCACTGGTGTGTGCCTGTCCTGGACAGTCTCAGCTGTCCAACCTGCCACTCCTTTTCTGCCTGGAATTCCAACAAACTCGGGGCTTTATGTTTTGCATTTTATTTCTCCCCAGCAAACTACCAATAGGCCAGTTACTTGTTTACTGATTTATTTATGCCTTTTTGGTACCAGGCAAAGTAGGTGGGATGGAGGGGGCAGGAGTGGGATTTCTAGACGCGTGCTGGTGTTACATGGCACATCAGGCTGAGCTTTATTCTCAGTACAATGTTGATGTGAAGCCCTCAAGTCGTGCATTTTTCAAAGCCTATTGAAATTACAGCTACAAACCTCAGAAGTGGAGGCAGGAGAATGTCTTCTTGTGCAGGTGCCAGGTCAGGCCATGAAAAGTTCCTTGTACAGCTGCCTTCATTGAAAATTACACCCTTTGTGTTGCAAGTGTAGCTGTATGTTTGGATTTTCTTTTAATATGCATTGCTGCTACAGAATTTATCAGCAATACCAGTCAAACTGCAGCTACAGACACTGCTTTTTGGGTTGTCTCTCTTCGCTTCTGTGAAAAAGAAACTGAAAACCAACCCCAAAGCCACTGCCGTGCCCTAAAATATACTGGGTACAGCTTGGCTCAGGGATCAGACCTGCACAAACACCTCTTGAACTGGTGCTTTGTGTTAGGGCTTGCTTGGAAATTATGCTCTCCGATGATTTAAGGTTGGACACAAGAAAAATCTTCCTGGAAAGGGCCCTCAGGCCTTGGCACAGGCTGCCCAAGGAGGGGGTTGAATCACCATCCCTGGATGAGTTTCACAGTCAGGGAGATCTGGAGCTCAGGGACAGGGTTTAGTGGCGGGTTGGGACAGTTGGGGTAACAGTTGGACTCGGTGAGCTTGAAGGTCTTTTCCAACCTGAGTGATTCTATGATCTGGCAGCTTAGACACAGCTCCAGTGCATGGGGTGAGTGCAGTTCTTCCTGAGGATATAACCAAGCTCTTTCTTTGCAGCCCCTTTAGAAACCAGCACAATGGCCAGTGAAACAGCTCCCACAGAACTCTCCCAGAGTGACAGAAGCAACGAGGATTTTGGGGCAGAAACAGCAACGGAAAAAGGCTCACATAGGGCCTCTCCCCCTGAAGCCCCCATCATCCTCAGCCCCCCACAGACACCAAAGCCGGATGTGTACAACCTGGTTTGGAGAGCAGGGCGGGACGGAGGCTTGCCCATCAACGCCTACTTCGTCAAGTACCGCAAGGTAACGACCTGCTGTGGCACTGGAGTGGGTGGATTTTAGTGGTTTATGTTTCCCAGGAGTGGTCAGCGTGGGTTCAGGAAGGGAAACCATTCCTGATCAGTCTGCGTGCCTTCTGTGCTGGTGGAACTGGCTGGGTAGAAGAAACACACTGAGTGGTGTCTACCTCCACTTCATCATGGCTTTGGACACTGACAGCCATGGCATCCTCGCTGGAAAGCCCTTCAATTGTGGGTTGGCTGAGTGGGCATTGAGGTTGGTTGAGAAGTGGCTGAAGGACACAGCTCAGGGGGTTGGGACCATCAGTACAGAGTCAGAGCGGAGGCCTGTGACTAGTGGTGATCCCCAGGGGTCAGTTCTGGGTCTGGTCCTATTCAATATATTCATCAATGACCTGGATGAGGAGACAGAATGTCCCCTCACCCAGTCTGCTGATGATTCAAAGCTGAGGGCAGTGGCTGACACACCATCAGACTATGAGCTGGACAAGCTGGAGAGTTAGGGAAAAGGTTCCACAAGGGCAAGTGTACAGTGCTGCATCTGGGGAAGAACAGCCCCATGCTCCGGTAGAAGTTGGGAACTCACCTGCTGGAGTGCCAGTGGACCTCAGACTGACCATGAGCCAGCAGTGGACCCTTGTGGCCAAGAAGGCCAGTGTTCTCCTGGGGTGCATTAAGAGGAGTGTGGCCAGTAGGTAGAAGGAGGTTCTCATTCCACTTTACTCAGACCTGATGAAGCCACATCTGGAATCTTGGGTTCAGTTCTGGACTCTGTTCAAGAGAGACAGATAACTGCTGGAGAGAGTCCAGTAGAGGTTATGAGGATGCTGGAGCATCTCTATGCCAAGGAAAGGCTGAGAGAGCCCTGGGGCTGTTCGGCTGAAGTAGAGCAGCTGAGAGGTGTCCTCTCAATGCTGAGCAACAGCTAAAAGGTGGGGGCAGGAGGATGGGGCCAGGCTCTTCTCAGTGGTGCCCAGTGACAGGACAAGGAACAATAAACACAGACTGAAACCCACAAAGTTCCGTCGAATCTTGAGGAGAAACTTGTTTGCTGTGAGGGTGCTGGAGCCCTGGCCCAGGGTGCCCAGAGAGGTTGTGGAATCTCCTGCTCTGGAGTCAACCCAAACCTGTCAGGACACCATCCTGGGCAGCCCGCTCTGGGTGACCCTGCTGGAGTAGAGGGCTGGATTGAATGATCCCCAGAGTTCCCTTTCAACCCTATCAGTCTGAGATTCTGTGAAATATGAAGGTGAACTAAAACTTCCTAAGCAGGTCCTTAAAAACAGCGTCAGCAATGAGCTCTTTGTTGGACTCCCAACCACCTCTGTCCATGCCTCCAAACAAGTTTTCTGCGTGGCCAAGTGGTTTGGTTTATTTTTTTCATAAGCTTTTTAATCCTCTACATCCTGATCTCATCTCAACCCGGAGGGAACATGCAGAGGAACATGTTAGCTCCTGAAAGCCCAGTGCCAAAGCCCATTGGTGTAATTTCTCATCCAAAGTTGGTTGGATCACCAAAAGCTTTGAATATTCTTTGACCTTCTCTCCTAGCAATCTTTTCTGTACTAAATGGGCTCATGTGGTTCTCAGCAGGGAGTTTATTATGGGGGTTTTTTTTAGAGTGGTGTCTCCTTCGTGTCATTAAAATGTTTCATTGATTTCATTCTTTAAAAGATGGACATCAGCCCCCCCCCTCCCGCCCCCCGTAACCCTTGTGGTCTCGTCAGAAGAAAATGCTCAAACAACGATGTCTGGCATAACCTCTGATAATCCACCACATTTCGATCTGCTGTCCATGTTTTATTAAAGCCTTACACTGTTTAGCAGTTTATTTTTGGTGGAATCTTTGCCTTTCCCTTTGGGATTTGGGGTAATGTTTCCCTGCAAAGGTCAGGCATTAAGAGACTGCCCTGAATCTCTCAACGGAGCTGCTGATTTCCTTTTGAAAAAAGGAAATGTGCGCTAATAGAAAACAAATCGTGGCTCTCTCTGTTTGTTCCAAGTAAGCAAGACCGACTGTCTGTGGAAATAAATATTCAAAAATGATGAGGTACAGGGTGAGATGGGATTGCTGAGGGAACGTTCATTAGGGTGTGAGGCTCAGCCCTTCAGTGCCCCGTGTGCTTCCAGCTAAGGGAAACCTTTAAACTCACTTGGTCTCTTGATAGTGTTAATGAAAACGGACTGGTTTTTTCCACAAACAAGGGTGTGAGGGTGTGTGGAGAGGGAAAAGAAGTCAAGTTTAGAGGAGTGCTGTGGAGGGAGTTGCCAATCAGTGGCAGAAGCACATGGAGACAAACCGCAGGTACAGGAAAACGTAAGGAGTTTCAGCAAGTGGCCAAGAGTCTTTGATGCTCTTGGGCAAAAGCAGTGGGTCCAGGCCAATTGTACGAGCTCCAGCAAGGCCAAGTGCCAGGTCCTGTGCTTGGGTCACAACCCAGAGCAATGCATCAGTGTTGGGGAGAGTGCTAGACAGAAAGAGACCTGGGGCTGCTGATTGATCATCAGCTGAACACGAGCCAGCAGTAAGCTCAGGTGGCTAGAAAGGCTGCTGGCATCTTGGCTTGTATCAGCAATAGTGTGGCCAGGAGGAGTAGAGAAGTGATTGTCCGCCTGTACTCGACTCTGGTGAGGACACAGCTCATATACTGGGGTCAGTTTTGGGCACCTCAACACAAGAAAGATACTGAGGGTCTGAACTGGACGAAAGAAGGACAGCAGGGTTGGGGAAGGGTCTGGAGAACAAACCTTGTGGGGAGAGGCTGAGGGAGCTGGGGCTGGTTAGTCTGGAGAAAATGAGGTTGAGAAGAGGCCTTCTTGCTGTCTGCAACTGCCTGACAGGAGGGTGCAGAGAGGTGGGGGTTGGCCTCTTCTCCCAAGGAACAAGGGACAGTACAAGATGAAATGGCCTCAAGCTGTCAGGTTAGNACGAAATGGCCTCACGCTGTCAGGTTAGGTTGGCCCTGGGGAGAAACTTCTCCCTGGAAAAGGTCCTCAGGCCTTGGCACTGGCTGCCCAGGGCGGGGGTTGAATCACCATCCTTGGCTGTGTTTCACAGTCGTGGAGATCTGGAGCTCAGGGCCAGGGCGTTGGGACTGTTGGGTTCATGCTTGGACCCGATGAGCTTGAAGGTCTTTTCCAACCTGAACAACTCTATGATTCTAAAGTGATGAGGGGTTTGAGTGTTGCTCTGGGTTCTCCCACCTCACTGCTAGCACTGAGTTTCCTGTCTTTTCTCTCCCTATCTGTGCAGTTGGATGATAGTGTCAGTGCAGCGGGGAGCTGGCACACGGTGCGTGTCCCAGGCAGCGAGAATGAGCTGTGGCTCACTGAGCTGGAGCCTTCCAGCCTCTATGAAGTTTTAATGGTGGCGAGGAGCTCCGCTGGTGAAGGCCAGCCTGCCATGCTGACATTTCGCACCAGCAAAGGTAGGTGCAGCACAATATGCCCTGTGTCCTTGGAGAGGACCTTTATTTAAGTTCCATTGGCGCTGTGTTGTCTGTGAAACCTCTTGTGAAAATTCTCTGCTTTGCTTGCTAATGAACAGGCTCTACTAGCTGAAATAGCCACAGGGCAAACTTCCCTGAGCGTTACCAGGGTTGTTGGGAAGCAAATGCTATTAAAAGCTTGATAATATTATTTTTGGGATGATTATGAAGATTTATACTGTGAGGTTCCCCTTGCTTAAAGGAGCTAAGCTGAATTTTCAGTGTATCATGGAAGAAACTCTGCACCAGCAAGTTCTCCTGTGTCAACAAAACTGCTCCTGCTTTGCTTCACACGCACCTCAGAGAGACTCTTCTGGCTCTTTTGATGGTCATGTGCAGACAGTGATGAATGAAAGAGCATTTCTGATCAAAGCAGTGTTTTCTTTCAAGCGTTGACACTGGTGGCCATGCTCATAAGCACACAGCAGTCATATCTCTCTTCATATTAAAACCCAGTTTGCCCTCAATTTTTGGAAGAATGGAATATGTTCAGTTCTCACCTACCTGTTGTGAAGTTTTTGAGAAACCCAGGCAGGAAGCAGCATCATCCCCACCAAGTGCAGTGCTGTGAATGCTGGCAAGTGGTCTTATGGGGTGAGCGTCTTGTCAGAGACCATGGATGGCATTTGCTTACCCGATCCTTCTCTATCCAATGTTTTTCAGAAAGAACATTGTCCTCGAAAAACACACAGGCTCCCTCTCCACCTGTGGGCATTCCTAAACACCCCATTGTTCACGAAGGGACAAACAATTTTGGTGTGGTCCTTCCAGACCTGTCTCGCCACAGCGGAGGTAGGTGTAATCCCAGGGCTGCAGCTGTGCTGCAGACAGACATGTCTAGGTTCCCTTGGGTTTACTACTATGCTAGATGCTGGTATTATCCCTCCTGTGCTGTTTTAGCATGGTTTCTAGTGAAACCAGCATGTTTAGGGTCCTTTCTCTCACCGCCACAGCCTTTGAACTCACTGACCTGATTCAGGCAAGTTTACTCAGGGGTTGAGACCTGAGAGGTTACCCAGTATCTAAAATTCAGGGTAAAACCAAAGGTAAGGGAGAGGTTTATCAGTGCAGGTGAGGAGCCGAGTGTGGCACACTTGTGGCACAGAATCACAGGATCTTTGAGGCTGGAAAAGATCTCTGAGATCATCAAGCCCAGCCCATGGCTTAACATCACCACATCAGCTACACCAGGGCACTAAGTGCCATGTCCAGTCTTTTCTTAAACACCTCCAGGGATGGGGACTCTACCATCTCCCTGGGCAGTCCATTCCGATGTCTAACCACACTTTCTGTGAGGAAGGGCTTCCTAACATCTAATTTAACCCTCCCTTGGCAGCTTCAGGCCTTGCCCTCTCATCCTATCCCTAGTTGCCTGGGATAAGAGCTCGACCCCCACCCTTCAGGTAATTATAGAGCATGGTAAGGTTCTCTCAGAGTCTCCTCCAGGCTAAACAAACCCAGCTCCCTCAGCCTCTCTTTGTAAGATTTTCCCTCTAGTCCCTTTAGCAGCCTCATTGCTCTCTGGACCCTCTCCAGTACCTCATTATCTTTCTTGAAGTGAGGAGCCCAGAACTGCCTGCAGTACTAGAGATGAGGCCTTGAGTGATAAACATCAGAGGGGATACCTTACATGTGCTCTGCTGCTGATGCTAAGCCCACCTCATGGCCCAAGGTGCTGGCTGGCTCTTCCTCCCTTGGTTCGTCCACTTGTTAATGAGTGAGTTGTATCAAAGCTCTCATTAGTCACCAGGATGGTGATCACCAGGTTTACTAACACCACCTCTTTCCGTTCTCTCTGTGCCACTGCTGTCTGTAACTTCAAGCGAGGTCAGTAAGTATTTCCTTCATTGCATGCTTTGTTTGCACTTTTCTCGCGCTCCCCTCGCTGTCGTGCTTTGGTTAGTGTGGATGGGTTGAAGCCTTGTTGGAAGATTTTTGGAGAGTCTGAGCAGGATCATTGCTCTTGAGACTTTGTGTCTCTATTTCCACGGAGAGATGGGTTGGGTATCACAACACCATATTCTTTTATGGTTGTTGTACTGGCAGAGTAGTTGGTTTGTCGGTTTTCTGCTCTTCAAGCTTCATTTCCAAGAAAGGAAGGGAGTGGTTATTACAGGAGGACTTAAGATTCTCCTTGTTAAGTCTAATTTAATCATCAGCAAACTCGTTTAGTAGTTTGTATAGAAAACAAGGTCTCACTTGACTGTAATCCCCTTATAACTGAATTTCTTTTGTCAGTTCCAGAAGCTCCCGACCGACCCACCATCTCCACAGCTTCAGAATCCTCAGTCTATGTCACATGGATACCACGAGCAAACGGTGGCTCCCCCATCACTGCCTTTAAAGTGGAGTACAAACGCCTGGGGCGGAGCAGTGACTGGCTGATTGCAGCCGATAAAATTTCTCCTTCCAAGCTGTCTGTGGAAGTTCGCAACTTGGAGCCAGGTACTGGACACAATCTTTCCCTTGCTGCTGGTGTTGCTTAGGTGGCCACACCGCTGTGAATAGAATATGGCAACCCAGGCTGCTTCGTTTTGACTTCCTGGATTATGGGGGTTTTTGGGTGGAACAGGAGCTCATTCCGTGCATTCAAGTTGATTCCTGGCTTTCCAAATGGAAAAAAAAGCCCCACCATAATTTAGTACTTGTTAATGTGGACAGGAGGGTGGGTTTTGCTGTTTTAGACTTAATTGTCCTTCTTGTAAGCTCTCACTATGAAAAAAGAGAGAGAAAGCATTATCCGTCCTGATTTCCCCCAGAAGCTCAGGGAGGGAGTGCAAAAGCAGGGGAAATGGATGCCGGTGGGGGTCATATGAAGCACCTTCTCAGTGGCCAGCACTTTGCAGCACACTTCCCAAGCTGGCAGAGGTGTCTGCATCCCAGGGTGTAATGGACCTTTGGATTTTTTTGGAGCCAGTTCCCCTGATCACTTTTAGAAGCTGTTTATACTTCTGACGTCCACATTAGTCCGTGGCAACGAGTCCTACTCCTAATTGGTTGCTGTGCAAAGAGGACTTCCTAATCTGTTTAGTCTCCCCTTGCATCCCATTTCTAGGGCTTGCTTTGCTACAACGTCGTCTTTCTCCCCCTTCTTTTCCCTTAAAAGGAGAAATGTACAGGTTCCGCGTCATCGCTGTGAACAATTACGGGGAGAGCCCGCGCAGCGCCACGTCTCGCCCCTACCAAGTCGCCGGGTTTACCAGCCGCTTTTCCAACCGCCCTATCACAGGACCTCACATTGCTTACACCGAAGCCATCAGCGACACCCAGATCATGTTGAAATGGACGGTATGTGTGATTCTCTCCTGCTCCTCTCACAGCTGCAGGCCAGGTTTTGTTGCTGTGGCTCATAAAAGTCAAGAATTAAGAGCTGGTGGCAGAATAGCGAGGGGTAGTTTCCCTCCTGAGATTCAGAGGCAGTTTTGTTCTGATAAGAGCATTTGGATCCTGCATGTTTGTGTGGGACAAATGGGCTATCCGCCTCTGGAGCCCTTTTTCAAACCTTTGTTCCTCCTCTGAGACAGGGCATGGGTTGTTCACTCCATTTTGCACCATCTCTGAGTCTCCCTCCACCCCTGTTTCTGCTCACCCCTGTTTCTAACACCAGGCCACCACCTCCTCCACTTAAGCCAGATGTGACCCCAACTGGCAGCTCCAGTGAGGGGTTACAGCCACTTTAGTCTGCCTGCTTTGGCACAGGCGTGTTGGGAGGCACTGGTAGACTTAACTCCATCCAAACCCCTGCTCTGCCATGCAGGATGGCTCCATTTCCCACAGTTTCTACTGTTTTACTCAGTCCAGCCCGGGAAGGCTGGAAGCAGGCACTGCCTTTAAAACCTGCTGCCTTCCCTCGCATCCAGCAGAGGTTTTGTGTTAGAGGAATGGTTTTTTTAACTTTCCCCTGTTACCTCCTCTTCTGTAAACAAGTACTTTAAAGTCCTTACTGAAAGCCACAGAAATTCTTTGCTCTTGTTTTGAAATCTAACCCCCTGGTATACTTTGGAGGATTTAACGTGCAGAGTTCTCAGTGTTAGTTTGCTCTGCTAGCTCAGCCTTAAGAGATGTTAAGGATAATAAACTTAAAATAACCTCTGGTTCCTCAGGAGGCTGCATAGCTTCAAGAAAAATATTCTTGAGCTGCACTTTAGAGTGACCTTAACTCTGTCTGAAGTACAAAAGGTCTTAACTTTTCCATTTCCATTAATCACGGGTGTTTTCAAGGCCGTTCATGGTCAAACCTTAATTGACAGTTTGGGAAGTGATGTGAGAGGGAAGTGTCAGCCCCAGCTCAGTCTCTTGTCCCACCTTTTTTTGACTGGTTTTCTGCACAGAACCCCCCCCTCCACCTTAATTTGCGCAACCTTTACTGAAAGAATACCCAACCCACCGTATTTCAGGGCGATAAGATATTCAGCGTTGACAGCTCAGCAGGACTCAATTAAAATTTTTCTTCCCTAACGCAATCTTTTCCAATTTTCCTGTAGTACATCACATCCAGCAACAACAACACGCCCATCCAAGGGTTTTACATTTATTACCGCCCAACAGACAGCGACAACGACAGCGACTACAAGAGGGATATCGTGGAAGGTATGGCGTGGTCCCCATGTAGTTGCGTCGGCTGTGCTTATGGGAAACCTTAACTGCCTCTCGCAAATGAAGCCCTTTACAAGATCTCAACTGTGGCATGTCACGTTCTGCCCGCTCAGGACCTTGTTTCTTTTCCCCCTCTTCTATGGGTAAACTTGAGAACTAAATACTGGCGTTGAGTTTGCCTTACACGGCTGCATGAGTTGCGGGGCTGCAGAAGTGGGTGTAGGGTAAAAAAAAGCAGCGTAGATGTGATGTTCCCCAGGGTCGCACTGATAACTAGCTGGTTTTGGGGGTGACTTAACCACAGCACGGACCTCCTGAGCTGGGCAGTACCTTGTGTGTAATCATCCTCCTCTCCTCATTATGTTGCTTAGCCTTAGCTCTTAGCTCAGGGTGCTGCAGCACACAGTGAAGGCAGGTATATTTGTGCTTAGTTTTGCCTTTTAATAAGGTTATTTCCTCCCCTCCCCATGCCTATTAGATCATTGTTTTCCTGGAAGAAGGTATTAGATAATGTCTATATTCGTCTCGAAGTGGAAAACCCTTTTAAAAATATTGTGCTTATTGCTTGGGCTGAGTAAACGTAGTGATCTCATCCCGTACCAATGACGTTAAATATTCCCCCCCACGCACCCATTACTTCAGTTACAAGAGGAATGGGCCTTTATTTTGAAGGTTTTCCCCTGCTACACAACACTTTGATGTGTGACATGAGCTCCTGACACTCCAGAGCTATTAAGGCCCCCGTGTTTTGGTGCAGAACATGGTTTAAAGGAACTTGTGCGGGCTGCACCTTGGTCTGCAGATGGATTTTAGCCTTTGCTGGGCAGAACTGGGTGTTTACAAATCTGGAGCTGTTGAAGCAGCTCTGCCGTGCAGCGAAACGAGCTCATTCCTGATTTTTTTGTGTATGTATTGAGCTCTTCGGGCCTGTCTGAAACCAAGAGCAGCTGCTGTGCGCTGCCAGAGCTGGGAACAGAGCTCAAGCAGGGGAAGTAGTTCAGCTTTGCTTTGCTCTGCTCTCCTAAATCAGCTTTTCAGGGAACAGAAAAAACCCAAGGAGAGAGCTATTTTCTATTCAAGCGCGATTGGAAACATTTGATGTGAAATATGTAGAGAAACATGTAACTTAAAGAAGTTTCACCATAAATCACTTGCTCTTCACTTTCCCCCCTTCCCTGTTACCTTTGAATTAATCTGTCTGCTTTTTGACAGGGAATTTTATCTTGAAATGACTGCAGGAGTTGTGGAAAAAGTGGTGTGATGCCTGTGTGAGCTAAGCACTTGCCGTAGGCTTTCCTCATCGTTTCCTGTTAAGTCTTGCCTTTCGAGACATTCAAAACTCTGCAGAAAACTTTCTTTCTCTCTCTTACAAACGCTGCCACGAGCAAAATCAGATTTTATTTGAAGAAAAAAAACCCAAGCCAAAAGCTCAACTCCTCGGTTCCTCCCAGCAAAAGCCAAGCACAGGCAGCCCTGTCCCACTCAGATGGGCTGAATTTCCCCCTTCTGAGGGTCCCGCGATTGAATTTTCGATGTAAATGCAGTCTGATGTCAGTTGTTTAAATGTTTTCCCTTGCTAATGGTGCACGGAGAGGACAGTTAAAGTGCCTGTACTGATTCCAGTTCCACTAATGGTTTCAAGCGGAAACCTAAAACCTGGTGTAGTAATTACCAAAAGGAATGCTTGGGGGTGGGGGCCATGGCAAAATCCAGTAGGAATCTTGGGAAAATTCGGGAAAATATGCCATCTCTGGAAAAGCATCAGCCAGAGCTTGTCTGCAACCCCTCCCGAAACCCCCAACCTAAGGTGGGATCCTCCTGGGTACCCCCTGCCCGTGGGCTTCGGTCCCGGAGAGATTCATGGCAACAGACCCCACCGGCTGCGCAGGAGTTTTGTTCTGAATGTTGAAATCGGTAGGTGGTGTGACAGTTTCTTAGGAACAGTGCAAACAGTTCAAGGTAGTATTTTCCAGGAGGGATTAAGAGCACTCAAACAGTTAATTAACCCCCCTAAAGAAAAAAAAAAGGAGGAAAAATTGAAAGACATAAAAAACAGGGTCGCTGTTTATTAACATTTGTCACAAGCTCTGTGAAAGTTAAAAACTGAGAGTGATTTATCCTGAGGTCCTTCAGGAGGAGTGACTAAATGAAACGCTGGCTGGGAGCCAGAGATGACAAACCCTGTCCTATGAGAGCACATTGCTTGGCTTGGGACCCATCCTGGCAGGGACAGGCAGCGCCTCGCCGCCTCAGTTCTGCTTCCTGCGACACTTAATGAAACGCACGTTCAATTATGTGCGGTTTTGGCAAAGTCGAGCGACGCAGATGGATCCTTCCTGCACGAAGCGGGCGGCTCTGGGCAGACCCTCATATCTCCAGGGATCCCCACAGGCTGCAGGAGGGACTTACACGTTTTACCCTGTCTCCAGTTAAGCTTTTCTTCTGCCAGTTTTTCCTTGTTATTTGCTCTGTGAATCATACAATCGCAGACTGCTTTAGGTTGGAAGGGAGCTCAGAGCTCACCCAGTGCCAACTCGCTGCCGTGGGCAGTGACACCTCTCACCAGACCAGGTTTGCCTAGAGCCCCATCCAACCTGGCCTTGAACACTTGCAGTAGCCATAACTGCTGTAACCCAGACCAAACCCTTCCCATCAGCTATTTGATGTTTAAGATACACAGAACCACTGCAGCTCTCGTACACACAGATGCTGGACACTTGGGAGTCTGGCTTTTGAGTTTAGCTGCTTCTAGGGTTTATAGAGATTTAAAAAACAATTGAAAACTGGGGACAGGGTTCAGTGGTGTCCTGGCAGTGCTGGGTAGAAGGTCGTACTTGGTGATCTTAAATGTCTGTTCCAACCAGAGAGATTCTGTGATTTCAGATGAGTCCCTAAAGTCTGTGCTGCATTTTCCTGAGATAGAGGTTGTTATACGCTCGTACCCAGTCCTGACTCATGCGAGCGAAGAGAACACAGTCACGGAATCACAGAATGTCAGGGGTTGCAAGGGACCTCTGAAGATCATGGAGTCCAACCCCCTGCCAGAGCAGGACCAAAACCAGAGCAGATTGCTCAGAAATGCATCCAGACAGGGCTGGAAAGGTTCCAGAGCAGGAGACTACACAACTTCTCTTGGGAGCCTGTTCCAGGGCTCTGTCACCCTCACTGTAAATAAGTTCTTCCTTGTGTTGAGGTGGGACATCCTGTGCCTGAGCTGGAATCCATTGCCCTGTGTCCTAATCCAGGGCACAAGTGAAAAGGGTTTGTCCCTGCCTTTTTGGTGTCCAGCCTTCATGGATTTAGGGACATGGGTCAGATCCTCTCTCAGTCTTCCCTCCAGAATAAGAAACCCCGGGTCTCTCAGCCTTTCCTTCTAAGGCAGCTGTACCAGTCCCTTCATCATCCTCATAGCTCTCCATTGGACTCTCTCCAATAGATCTCTGTCCGTTTTGAACTGGGGAGATCAGAACCAGACACAATACTCCAGGTGTGGTCTCACCAAGGCAGAGAAGAGGGTGAGGAGAACCTCCCTCAATCTGCAGGACACACACTCTTCTTAATGCACCCCAGGATACTGCTGGCCTTTTTGGCCACAAGGGTACAGTGTCGTCCCATGGAGAACTTGTTGTCCGTCAGGCTTCCAAAGTCCTTCTCCACAGAGCTGCCCTCTAGCAGATGCCTCCTAACCTGTTATTAATCTGTGCCTCCCCGTGCAGGTACGAAGCAGTGGCACCTGATCAGTCACCTGCAGCCCGAGACGTCATACGACATCAAAATGCAATGCTACAATGAGGGTGGTGAGAGCGAGTACAGCAACGTGATGATCTGTGAAACCAAAGGTGAGTGGCAGCACTTCAGGGCACGAAACATCCGCTCGGCTCCGAAGGTTTGGGGTTGACTTCCTTTGGGTTGGGTTTGTTTTTTCCTTCGTGGTCCAAAACCGGTCATTTTCTGGAATGTTTGGTCAGATTGTTTTGTCTCCTGAAGCAGGGATTGTTTTGGACAGAGGGAAGCTGATCCCGGAGAGGCTCTGGGCAAAGCTCCGCAGATTTCCTTGGCCTGAGAGAGAGTTTTGTTTGAGGTTGGGAGTTGTTTTTTCTTCTCTGCTGTGCTGATAGCCTCTCCTTGGGAGACAACGGTACTCTTGAAGATGACAGAATTGATCTGTACGTCTGTTTTATGTCTTGGGGGCTGTCTGACACGTTGTGTAAGCGCAGACCGCAGCGATTGAGGGTTGCGTCGGCTGCCTCCATCCCTAATCCCGCCGGCCTCTGGCACAGAGTTTGCACTGTTCTCAAGAAGTGTCAGATATGGCAGTCACATTTATTTTGCAAAGAATTCCTGTCTCCTTTAATCTCTAAACCCAAGGAAGGTCGTAAAGGGAACATGCAGACAGTAAACTTCAAATGCAGAGCTATGAAAAAATATTGCTTTAGAAAAACATAAAAATAAAAATAAAAGTAGGAGAAAGCCCTTTAGGAGCGGAAGCATCAGAATTTGGTTGAGTAGTGAGGCCTTTGAGTGCAGGACTGGGAGCTGCAGGGCTCCAGCCTGTGCACACATGCGGGCTGTTCCTGCAAGGGAATCGAACTGTCTTCCCTAATTTCAAACTTCAGAACATGTGATTCATTGTTCATACTGACACTTCCTGAAATGCTTGATGGGGCTGCTCCAGCTGTGCTAACATATCTGCATGGAGGTGTTCGTGTCTCTGTGAGCAGCTTCACCCCAAAATCAGGTACTGCCTGCAAGTTTTTCTTGTGAAACAAAATGAATGTGGTTGGTGGCCGCTCACCAGTGGTGTCTCCAGGACTCCATACTGGGACCTATGCTCTGTGACTTCCTTATTGATGATGTGGAGAGGGGATCGAGGGCACCCTCAGTCACTTTGCAGATGACACTCAGTTGTGTGTGAGTGTGGATCTGCTGGAGGGTTGGGAGGCTCTACAGAAGAACCTGGACAGGCTGGAGCAGTGTGCCAAGGCCAGTGGCCAGTGGTTCAAGGCCAAGCGTTGGGTGCAGCATATGGGTCACAGCAGTCCCCTACAGTGCTTCAGGTTGGGGGCAGAAGGCCAGAAACTGCCTGGGGAAAAGGACCTGAGGGGGTTGGTCATCAGTGGCTGAGGGTACTCAGGTGGCCAAGAAGGCCAATGGCATCCTGGCTTGTGTCAGCATTGGTGTGGCCAGCAGGACCCAGGCAGGGATTGTCCCCATGTACTGGGCAGAGGCTCCCTCTGAAATGCTGGGGTCAGGTCTGGGCCCCTCACTTAATGCCAGAAGAACATTGACAGTCTGGAGCAGGTCCAGATAAGGGCAGCAGAGCTGGGGAAGGGGCTGGAGCATCAGCCCTGTGAGGAGGAGCTGAGGTAACTGGAGGGTTCAACTGGAGAAAAGGAGGCTCAGGGAGGACCTTCTGTCTCTACAACAGCCTGAGCTTCAGCAGGTTGGAGTGAGATGGGGTTGGTCTCTTCTCTCCAGCANGTTCACGAGGTTGGAGTGAGATGGGGTTGGTCTCTTCTCTCCAGCAACAAGGGACTGGATGAGAGGATCCAGCCTCAGGTTGTGCCAGAGGAGAGTGAGGTTGGCCCTGAGGACCAATTTCTTCCCCACAAGGGTTCCCCAGGCCTGGCCCAGGCTGCCCAGGGCAGTGGGGGAGTCCCTTTGCCTGGAGGGGTTGCAAAGCCTTGGAGAGATGGGGTGAGGGGCAGGGTTTAGTGGGGCTCTGGCAGTGCTGGGTGGTCTCTTCCAACCAAAATGATTCCATGGTTCTATGAATCTGAGCTGAAAAGTAATGTACATTTAATTCCTGGGTTGAATCAGCATCAAGTTTTCAGTGTTCAGGTCTTAGTACCTCCAAGAGCAGGACTCGAAAAAGTGGGTTAGCAGGGTTCACCTCAGATAGAAGTAGGTCTTCTGGCAGAGGTTAGGCAGTAGAGCTGCATGTTGTGGTTTTCCCTGCCCTCAGAAGTGGAAAGCTTTGCGCTCTCTCAAGTGGGGAGTCAGTGCACTTCGAGGCCAGTGTGTGTCGAGTGGCTCATTAAAAATTGGGAGTGACCTCAATGAGAGGGTTCGCAGGATAATAACCATCTTCCAAGGCAAATAGTTATTACCCAATAGCAGTTGGCCCTCGCCTTGCAGATTTTAATACCGACTGGGAAGCTTCTCTTTGAGGCTTCTACTGCAGTAATTATTGTCTTTTGACAATGAAAAAAACCCTTGTTTAGTAAACGGCCCCGTGCTGGTCTCTTGTTCCTTCCCATGAAACGCACGCCAGGAGCATCTGAATACCCAGTGAAGGACCTGAGTACACCACCAAATCCCCCTGACCGGGTAGGGGGAAGTGGAGCTGGCCCTTCCAATGGCCCCGTGCGCAGCAGTGACATGCTCTACCTGATCGTGGGCTGCGTCCTGGGGGTGATGGTCCTGATTCTCATTGTTTTCATTGCCATGTGCCTCTGGAAAAACCGCCAGCAGAACGCCATGCACAGTGAGTTATTCTTGGGCTCCTTTCATGACAAAATATTATTGGGGTAAAATTAGTAGTGTTCCTGTTATGTTTTATGAACGGGAAGCGGTTTCCTTGTTATAAGCCAACTGGCATTTAGTTGGAGACTTGTTCTTACTGGGTGCACCTTAGGTGAGCCTGGAGTAGACACTTTGGCGATGAAACGTGCTTCGCAGGGTAGTCTGCACCCACCAGCAGTTCCACATCAGAGAATCGCATCACCAGGTTGTTCCTAGTGCCACGCTCTTTCGCCACACAGTAGTTATTTTTAACTGTCCTTATGCTCTGACAAAGAGAAACAAATCCAGACCTCTAGTGGGGTAAGATAGAGTCTCGAGCTGCAGCGCAGGGAGGTTTCCTGGACATCATGTGTAGCAGATAGCAGAGCTATCTAATTAGAGCTAGCTAATCTGTTGATTATACAAACGGCTCATTTTTGAGGATGCTTTTCGTAGTGAATGACATCAGCTGAGTCCCTTCAGAGCAGCACTCCTGGTCTGTTCTCCAGGATGTGGCTGGTTTTCCTGTCCACATTTGTGTACTAAGTGCTCAGAGTTACAAAGGCTTTACAAACAGTTCATTTCTCAGAGATGTTCCTTTCACTTCTTATTTGACAATAAGCACCCTGTGGGTAACAATGTCTTTCACAGAGTACGACCCTCCTGGCTACCTCTATCAAGGAGCAGATATCAACGGGCAAATGATCGAGTACACGACCTTACCCAGCACAAGCCGAGTCAACGGCAGTGTCCACAGAAGCTTCATGAGCAGCGGAGGCCTCAGCAACGGATGTCCACACATCCATCATAAAGTTGCTAATGGGGTTAATGGGATCATGAATGGAGGAGCCGGACTGTACCCAGGGCACAGCAGCTCCCAGTCCAGGACACATGAACATCCCCACCATCTTGTGAACGTAAGCTCTGACACAGCATGCAGCGCTCTCCTAGCTCTTGGTATTTATTTGGAGGCTGTAAAAAACAGTTTAATTTGGGTGGAGGAAACACTCATCCATTGATAACTGCTAGTTCCACTAAACTACTTATCCCAGAGGAAGCAACTGGGCTGACATCTCTGATACAAACATCATGGTTCTCATTTGAGAGTATCAGGTGACAGCAAGAATTCCACTTACTCTGGGAAATCTGCCTCTGCCCTCCTCCTAACAGCATGTAAGCTCTGAGAATGCCTCAGCCTGGGCTGAGGTCCTTAACTCGCACATATGGTATTTCTCAATCTTCAAGTTAAATAGATTTAATTATAGCTGCTTATTCTGCAGCTTTATGGATGGCCCATTTCTTCCCCCCCACCTGTTTCAGATCTGTAACTCGAAGCGATGCTCTTAATTATGACAAAGCATGAATGGAGCAGGAGGTTCCATAAAATCAGCTGCCCCTCGTCTGGAAGCGCCGCGATGCAATAAGGCTGCTCCTTTTTTTTCCCTTCACTCCCCTGTTTGTGACTATCGAGACAGACATGGGTTGTTGGGGTGGGGTTTTTTTTTCAGTTTTGAAATTGAAAATCAAATTAAAACCTAATTGGAGTCTGTGATCCAGCCCGGGTAGGCGGTGGAAAAATCCTTCATTTGGCTGAAACGTGTCCCGTTTCCAAGCGAGAATAATGATTTCATTATTGTCTCTGGAAACAGATGGCTCGCATTCAATCCTCGCTAAACTGACTGAAAACTGTGAACGTTGCCCAGGAAAACTGCAAGAAAGAAGTTCAGAGGGCTGAATAACCCGTGCTGCTTCGGGACGGAAAAAAACCCCAAACCAAAATGGGGCTATTGTTTGTGTTAGTAATTGAATACAAGCACTTTGTTTTATTGAACAACAAATTAGCACTTGGACAGTAGTTGCCACTTCACTTCACTTCAGCTCGGGGTCCAGACCGGTCAGTTCTTCACCTGGCTCTGTCTTTGCTCTGCTTGTGGAGCGAGATAATGCTAGATTTTGGTTGTTTTCAAGAGCGACCGAGGCCCAAACAGTGGATTGTGGACATGCGGGTGAAACTCGCCACGAGTCTCCAACTGTACAGGGCCTCAGGAAGGGAAGATTTTGAAAGCTCACCTGTGAGAGAGCTTTGACCTGTTGTGCCTCTTATCATTATTTTTTGGGGGGAAATCACAGAATCATTGTGTCTGGCAAAGCCCTTGAAGCTCATCGAGTCCAGCTGTTCTCCCAACACTGCCAGAGCCCCACTAACCCCTGTCCCTCACCCCACATCTCCGGGGCTTTGCAACCCCTCCAGGCACAGGGACTCCCCCACTGCCCTGGGCAGCCTGGGCCAGGCCTGGGGAACCCTTGTGGGGAAGAAATTGGTCCTCAGGGCCAACCTCACTCTCCTCTGGCACAACCTGAGGCTGGATCCTCTCATCCTCTCCCTTGTTCCTGGGAAGAAGAGACCAACCCCATCTCACTCCAACCTGCTAAGCTCAGGCTGATGCAAAGAGACAGAAGGCCCCCCGAACCTCCTTTTGTCCAGTTCGACCCTCTAGTTCTCTCAACTCCTCCTCACAGTTCTGCTGCCCTTATCTGGACCTGCTCCAGACTGTCAGTGTTCTTCTGGCATTAAGTGAGGGGCCCAGACCTGACCCCAGGGTTCAACAGGTGTCTTCAGCAGATCCAAATCCCCACCTTGCTCCAGCCTCCTGGCAGGGAGCTGTTAGGAGCAAGGTCTTCTCCCCTGAGCTCAGATCACCTCTGTGCACAGTGCTGCTGTTGTCTCACTGCCAAGGAGGTTTCTCCCCCCATCTCCATGTTCTAGAAAGTTTGAGTCATGCAGCCTCTTCCCATAGAGAAGTATCAGGACTGGCAGTCGGGTGAGGCAGGGTGAGGATGTTCTCCTCTGTAAAACTAATTATTGTTTCATTAATTGGGTTAAAAATAGAAGAGAGAAAGGGGCCAGGGTGGCAATCAAGAGCAGTGAGGCATTTCCTCAGCGCTGCCTCCAAACCTTACAGATAAGCCCAACTTGTGTAGAAATAGCGATCGTTAGAAATCACCAACCACTGGAAACCATAGAATTGCAGACTGGTTTGGGTTGCAAGGGATCATCTTGTTCCAAATCCTGGTCAGGGACACCTTCCACTCAATCGCTAGAGGCCAGGGAGCTTTCTCAAACTGGTTCCCATGCTGGAATGCCCAGTCCCTGACGGTGAGGTAGGTGTTCATTTGGGCATTGTCGCTTGCTGCTCACGGCCCCCTCAGCCAAAACCAACAGCACAGAGTTGCTCTCACCCAGAGTCACTGCTGGCCAAGGAGCTAGCCCATCTGTGAAAATCAGTCTGGCAAGGCAAATGGATCTGATCACACTAACTGCAGGGCAGTGGGGTGGGTGTGGGCTGTGACATCAACCCAGCAGAGCTAACACCCGGCTGTCCCTAGTGTGCTCAGAGCTAACGAACAGCGTTTGGCCACAGCGGCTGTCAGCAGTGTCAAAGCTAACCCTATCGCAGTGTGGTTGTAAGAGAAACCTGAGCACATCGAGGTGCAAACAGAGCAGGGAAATGAGCACATACTGGTCTGGCACATACTGGTCTGACATACGCATACTGGCAAAACCCTCCCCAGGGCTTGGGAGACAGGGACTGATAAGGCGGTGAAGGCTTGAAAATTGAGCTCCCGTGTTCAAACAGCGACTGATGTCTGTTTTTCTCTGTTCTTTGTCCACCCTTCCTGCTGCAGGGTGGTGGGATGTACACAGCAGTGCCACAGGCCGACCCCTCTGAGTGCATCAGCTGCCGAAACTGTCACAACAACAACAGGTGATTCTTGGTGGCCAAACCACCGCGAGCAGAACCCCCTGCTTGGGGTTAGAACTGGGGCAGAGAACCTGTAGCCTGGCTGGGGGTACAGAGGGGTGTGGAGGGACTTGGGAGAGCAGTGGCTGGGTTGTCTGGGATGGAGTAACTACAGGGTGCTTGTGGAACTCAGCGAGTTTTGGTTCACGGGGCTCAGCAAGCTGCTCTGATGCTCTCGGGGAAGGGAGGCCGCTTGGGCCCTGGATTTTGAAAAATGTCGTTAAGCCTGATTTCCTGTGTTTTTTTCAGTTTTGAGATAACAAAGTCCTTCCATGTGGAGTTTGTCAAACGGGATTGAATTGCTCTTCCGTGTTTTACATTTCCTGCTGCTCTCTTAAGAACTGGAGCTGCAGTTGTGCTTTCCCAATGCAGATGTGGGGTGTGAGGTTCCTCGAGCCTTCAGGAGCAGTTTGTCAGAGCAGAGCATGTTTTTCACATGGGAAGAAGGAGTCCTGTGTAGAAGGGGAAAACCTCTTGTAGCAGAGAGTCTGGAATTTTACGAGGTCTTTCACTTTTGAGCGCTGTGAGGAATATTCCTGCAGGCTGCTGGCTGCGCCACTGGCTGTTCTAATGGCTAAAAATGGGACGGGGAGTTAGACATACTGGGCCACTCGGATAAATCCCGGGTTTTTTCCCATTGTCCTTGGAATTTTCTGTCTTGTTAACATGGTCAGGTGTGTGCACAGAGAAGCCGAGCTGAAATGAAGCTGTCAAAGGCAGAAAACGCTTCTTGCAAGCATAGTTTGCTCTGCTTTCCTCAGTTTACTTTTTAAAATACAACCCACAATAGGCTTCACGCTCTTCTTCCTTCCATAACCTTAACAGCGATGGAGGCAGGGGAAGGGCACGACCGTGATGGTGTCGTTGGGAGCCCGCTGTGGTTATTACCCTGTATTTAAAAGCCCACTTTCCACTTCGAAGGGTACTGACATTTTCGATTGCTCTTGTTTTGCCTTAAGAAAGCGGGGAGAATGGGTTCTGACCTCTGCAACTGGACTGGTCCTCCCAGATGACCCATCAGCAGGGCCTGAACGCTGCATTTTCACATCCCTGATCTATATTTGATAGAGAAAGAAGTTGTCCTTTACAGCTGCTTTGCCCCAGAGGGGACCATTAACCTCCGTTTGGCAGGCAAGTGGTGCAGCCAGGACCGTACCGCTCCCCTAGCAGAGCAGGAGGACATGGGAGAGGGGAACGAGCCGGAATGTTACACCCCAAGGGAGGAGGGGGAAAAAGACCCTGGTGGGTCAGTGGAGCCAACTCATCCCCTAGGGCAGATCCCACAGGAACAGTCCAGGCGAGTTTGGGCTGTCTCCAGAGCATGAGACTCCACAACCTCCCTGGGCAGCCTGGGCCAGGGTTCTGTCACCCTCACTGAGAAAATGGGTTTTCTCCTGTTCAAGTTGAGCCTCCTGGGTTCCAGTCTGTGCCCTGTGGCCCTTGTCCTGTCATTGGGCACCGCTGGGGAGAGTCTGGTCCCATCCTTCTCACACTCACCCTTTAGGTATTGATCAGTATCCATCAGATGTCCCCTCAGTCTCTTCTTCTCCAGGTTGAAAAGCTTCGCCTCTCCCAGCCTGTCCTCTAAGGCAGATGCTACAGTCCCTGAGCGTCTCGGTGGCTCTGTGCTGGACTCTGTCCAGTAGTTTCCTGTCTCTCTTAAACCGAGGAGCCTACAACTGGACCAAGGACCCCAGATGTGGCCTCACCAGGGCAGAGTAGAACAGGAGAACTTGCCTCCACCTACTCAGTGCACCCCAGGAGTCCATTTGCCTTCTTGGCCCCAGGGGCCTGTTGCTGGCTCACGGACAGAGTATGTTGGATTTGGGATGTGGGAATTTAGGGCTGGAGTCTTTCCCCCCATCTTTGTTCTACCTCGTAGGGCCACAGCCTTCGCTGGCTCTCTGATTTGGGCAGAGGGGACATGTGGCTCATTCAGCCCTTGAATTCTCTCTCCTTGTGTGCTGAAACCAGGCAGTTCTCTCTGCAAAACACCACCACGGTACTGGAGGAAGCGGGAACACCGGGAACAGAGTGCCGGCTGCTGTCTTGTGGGCATTACAGGTGGTTATGGCCCCTCTCATGCTTCCTGCGTTGGCACCACGAGTTCCTCAATTCCCGCTGAGTTCTGGTTAGCTTGGGTCAAGTTCTGCAGCTGCTGGAGTTGTGACTATGTGCGAATGGACCCCAAAAGTGTTAACAGCTGGTGGCCGCGGCTGCTTCCAACAACAGCCATCACGGAGCAGGTTTTGTTATTAACAGCGGGGAAATCCCTTGGTCTTCCGTGTCGGTCAGCACTTGATGCACTCCTGACAGAGCCCGGCCAGAGGGAGAAGCTGGGGACTTGTGGATGCCCTGTATGTCCCAATGTAATTGTGGATATGCAGGCAGGGCCAGGGCCAGCTCTCGTTACTGTAGGATCAAGCACTGATGGGTTTTTCTTCTCTGGTGCTTTGGCACTGATGGTCACCGAGGAACTGATGTCTTTGCACATCCACTGTATTCTGAGCAGAAAGCTGGAATACTTCATGTCAAGCAGCATCCGTCTGGTTTTCCCACCTTTAAATGAGGACTTGAAGTTAGGTGACAGTTTGGTAGGATTTTAGCACCAGGAATTGACAGGAAATGTGGGGCTTTTCCGTGACTGGGCATGTGCACTACACTCTAGTGGCTGCTTTCCATCTGAACAGGGTTAGTTGAGCTTAAAAAGCTAAACTGCTGCCTTGCCACGTCAGTAATGCAGAGAACTGCCCCAACCTCTGCGTCTTTAAAAAGAAACCCCAGCAAACGTGCAAACCCAAACGTTTACAGCGGGCTCCTCTAGGATTTTTCTTCCTCAGTAATCCACAGGCGCAGTGAAAACCTCTGCGGGGAGAAAGGCAAACTAATAAATGGATTTGTTTGAAGGCCAGATGTGTTTCATGTGGATTCTTCGGTGGCTTCTGTGGTATTTGGGTACTTGAATAATGATTCTGGAGGCAGTTACAGGAGTACGAGGACGAAACAGAAGAGTGAAGGCTGGGAGCAAGCCCAGTGTTACTCTGTCCCGGTGACATTTGGGAGGGCAGTACAGGAAAGGGTGATGCTGCAGCTGCTTGGGGATCCCCTCACCTCAGCTCATATTTTGGCTTCACAAGGGAAACATCTGGCCGAGGAGAACCTTCCTCTGCTTGTTGGTAGCGTTCAGGTGCTCTCTCACTCCTGGTAGCACCTGTCACGGTTTTCAGGTGGAAGTGCAAACTGAAGCTCCCCAAGGTGGGGATCCTCGAGGGATGTTTTCATGCATCACTGGGGTATTTTAATGCCATAGATGTGGTCTCTGGGACTTGGGCAGCACTTTACTGTGTCCCAAGCTTGATATTTCATAGGTTTAAATCCCCCTGTGTGTAGCACTTGGGTTCTGAGGGATCAAATGATGTCAGCATAGGCTCTGGTGGTTGACCCCTGTCCCAAACGATGCCTAAGTCCATCCTCCCCTCCTCTCTCAGCAGTGTAACAACCAACTCCGCTCAAATCTGGGTCAGAATTAGCTTACTAAAAACCCTTGAAGCATATTTAGCCTCCACAAGGGTGTTTCAGAGTCTCCCTGGTCTGAATAAAACCAAAGCTGAGCCAGATTTTTCTGGTACTTTCTCACGTAAGGAGTTGCTTACAGAAATGTTGGCTGAGGCTACGTTGCTCAGGGGCTCCAGCTGCCCTCAGCATTTTCCCCGCTTGCTCCAGCACCCTGTGTGTCTCTTACAGTCCAACTCCTTTGCACTCAGACATCGAGTAATTTCTCTCTGACAACAGATTTACCAGTTTAACTTTGATTTCACAGCCTTAATAAGGCTCCAGTCGCAGTTTTGCAGCAGAGGAAGCCGTTCTGTCTCTAATAGTTCATACATTTGCCTGATTCACGTCTGATCTGATCGTGCTCCCTGTTCATTTTCCAAGGGGCTTAAATGTGCTGTTCGGGGTTCAAAACCGGAGCACTCGGTGGGGGAAGCAGCGGAGTCTGTTTGGCTTAAAAACACCTGATCCTTTTCCTAGCATCGGGATTGACCCAGAACTACAAAGGAAACCGATTAGGCAGGTTGTTAGGGTGGTAAAATAACGAAGAGCTTGCAGTTTCCCATGAGGATGGTAGGAAGCAGCAGCACTGAGTAACCTCTGCTCCGCCTTTCATCCCATCGGCAGGTGTTTCACCAAAACCAACAGCACCTTCGGCAGCAGCACGCTGCCCGTCGTGCCCGTTGTAGCACCTTACCGGCAGGATCGTCTGGAGATGAAGCCTCTGAACCGCCACGTCATGGTGACCATGTGCTTGGCCTCCACCGTCCCCGAGTGCAGTGCCTGGCTGGAAGAGGATGGCAAGGAGAAAGCGGAGTCGCTCTCTGCCCAGCATCCCTGCTGCCAGGACGGTGTAAGCCAGATCTCCGGAGATTACACGGAAGGTGAGGAGGTTTTTATTGCGGGGAAGCTGGCGGTTAATCCCTGACTCACAGACTGGCAGCGTTTGGAAGGGACCTCTGAAGGCCTCTATCCCAACCCCCCTCTCACAGCAGAATCCCCTAAAGCAGATCCCACAGGAACAGTCCGGGTGGGTTTGAATGTCTCCAGAGCAGGAGACTCCACTTCTCCCTGTCTCTCTTGAAATGGGGAGCCCAGAACTGGATCCAGAACCCGAGGTGGGACCTAACCAGGGTAGAGTTCTGCCTTTCCTGGTGCAGAGGGGTGATGCTCAGGTGCCCAAGGCAGCTGTGCCCTTGGTGACTGGCACCCCCCAGGTAATGGGGCTGTGGCTGATTTAGGGTTCCCTTACCCTGCAGCACGGCTGCAGTGTCCCAGAGTGGCTGAAATGGCTGTTCTCCCCTAGGGCCCAGAAGCCCATGAGGAGTTAAAGCCAACCCGTGGGCTTGCAGGTGGGACAGAATCACAGAATCTTTTTGGTTGGAAGAGACCTTTAAGATCATCAAGGCCAACCTTTGACCCAGCACTGCCAGGTCACCATGAAACGATGTCCCTGACCCTGTCAGTGTGACCAACACCGGTGCTTAGTGAGAGCCAATGCTCTGGGCTGCACCCAGTGCTTGTGCCTGGTGTGAGGAGAGCCAGAGCTCAAAACACCCACCGTCATTCATCTGAATTCGGGGTGGGGAGGGTCCATTTCGCTGAAGGAGGAGATGATCCACTCAAATAAGCCGCCAGCAGAGCAGCTGACCCATCCCACTCGTGCTTTGCAGGTGACAGCTGTGTGCACTTGGAGACATCGAACCCCATTTTGAGCTGGAGTCCCCTAATTCTGCAGCCTCTTCCCAAGGACTGCAAGGAAAAACCAGACTGGGTTTCATCCACAGTCACCTTCAGTGGTTCCAGGGGGGACCTTCGGCAACTTCAACTGCAGGAAACTTGAGGAAGCGACAACCCGTTGTACCCACGGAACGCCAGTAACTGCACAGCAGAGTCACTGCCACGGAGTGATGGAGGGATGTTCAGTCGAACAGAGAGTCACTATTTATTTGTTTGCAGTAGTGTCCTATGAATGTATCTTGGTTTGGAAAGGTGCCGTCTTTTTTATATTATTTATGCCCCGAAAGTCCTGGTTTGTTTCCCCCCGGAAAAGGCCCGGTTCTGTGTATAAAAGCCTAAAGAATTGTAATAATATAAAGAACAGCGCTGGGAAATGCCGAGTCTGCTTTCCGTGGCCCCTTGCCACTTCTGAGGAGCCTGAGGTGAGGATTTAGCGCTCAGATGCTCCTTTCGGTTTCTCTGGCGGGTAAATAAGATGGGAAACAAGAAAGCGGAGCCTCACCGGGGCCCGTGTGGCCACTCGTGTCCGTCAGGGATCATCCGGGGATGAGCGTCCCACCCGTCTCCCCCTTCCTGCTCACAGAAGGCAGAATCCAGCTGAACGGCACCTCAAGCTCCTCAGTTTGAGGGAACAGGGATGGCTGGAAAAGGCTCCTGACCCAGAGCAAATCATGGCAAGGCAGCTCCCGCCAACAAACCTGCCCGCGCCTGGGAATCAGCACGATGGAGGTGTGTTGGGGTCTGTGGGTCGGTTTGGGGTTTTGGGGTGGTTTTGCCTTTCCAGATTTCATTGGATAATTCAGTGGGACTTTTCAAGCAGTTCCATCCCCACAGACACAACCTCCCCAGCCCCTCAAGGTGACCTCAGGAACGAGGTACAGAAATTTCCAGTCCTCACTGCGTTTTTACCCAGTGAGGACTGTTCCACAAGGGTTTTCCCTTGGCCACTGGGCTGTGAAGGGAGGAAGCGATGCTGGAACTGCTGCAGAATAAACCCCCTCCATGGAGAGCTGAGGGGTTGCAGGTGCAGTTAGTGGCAGCAGTTTGGGAAGTGGTTTCGGCCCCATCAATCTGTTTTGGGAGTGGGATCTCTTGTGGGCTCCTCCAGTTGATATTTTGGGGGACATTTCCCTTGCAGTATTGATAAATGCATTGATTTGTTTTCTCTGCTGCCTTTATAGGACGCTGCATCTTCCCTTCCTCATTCAGAACCTCCCTGCGACTTGTGGGCTTTGACTGCCACCTACCCCGGCACCACCACAGAGCCTTGCTCCTCTCTTCGCTCTGTGGCTGCACTCTGGCTGTGTTTCCCCTTCACGAGGTGTTTCCCAAGTTTCCGATGGAGATCAGTGGGGAGCGGCTGGGTTTGCCCTCTGGTTGATCTGGTTTCCCCCAAATGCTGAGACTGAACCCCGCTCCCTTGGCTCAGAGCCTGCACAGCCTGTCCCCGGGGTTGTGTCCTATAAAGACATTGTTTTCCCAAGGTCCAATATTCCCGTGCAGAGCTTTCTGTCCCATGCACTTAGGGTTTTGCAGGGTTCGGGGCTGAGCAGTTTCTTTTTGGGGGTGGTTTGGTAAAGACTGAAGCTGCTTGAAGGCAGCAGTGGGGGGATTGATACTCCCCAGGGATCAGTCAATACTTCCCGCAGGTTATTGAGCAGATGCAGGAGAGAAGAGCCAGAAACATCCTCATTTACCAGCAGCTGCCAGCACAGCTTCAGCCCTTGGGGATTGGTTTTTCTCCGGCAGTGAGAAAGAGACTATCGGAGTTGAACTATTTGTTTCAGCCCCTGAATTAATCTGAAGTCTTAAGGATGAGCTGGATGGGCAGCAGGGAAACCCCACCACAAGGGTTTTGGTGAAGCCCCTCTGCCTTTCCTCCCGCTGGGGCTGTCTCACAGGTTTCACTGCTTCTGCATCCTTTCTGGGGTTAGAAAAGTTTTGGGGGTAAATCCTGCAACCTCTGCACCAGCCCCGTGTTTCCCTGCTGGGTCGTTTTCCCAGCTGCTGGGTTTTGCCCTGCAGGAGCCCAGGTTTGGGAGACACAGGCACATTTCCCAGTTTATTATGGAGCGCCAGGCGGGGCTGCCACCACAGGGTGCAGAGCAAGGGTGGGAAAAGGGAGTTGAGAGGAAAAGCCAGTGGTGGGGTCACGGTGTTGCTGTCACCACGACGGTGACGTTAACCGGCGGTTCCTCACAGGCATCCGGTGGTACTGACTGTGGCTCTGTAAGGGGTGGGAGAGCACCCTGTGACACAGGTGAGTGCTGGATAACTGGTGGGTGCCCTCACTTCACCCTGTAGGTACCGTTACTCGCTGCCGTGCTGGTTGCAGCTGCATCTGCCGGTGCCGGTGCCACTCCATCATCCCTGCCTGAGGCTGTCTCGGCATCCTCTGGCACGTCAATGGGCTCCTGGGCACGGAGATCCACCCTGGTGGAACACGCAGGGGTCTCACTGGTGCTGGGACACAGCAGCACTGGGGCACAGAGGGCTTTGGGTGCTCACGTGCGGAACAGCAGGTTGTGCAGCCCTGGGGACAGATGGACAGACATGACAGGAGGGCATCTGGAATCCTCAGCGAGCCCCCCAGACCCCAGGACTCACGTGGGAGGGCATCACGGTGGAGGGCGACCCAGCGCACAGCCAGGAGCGAGGTGATGGTGGCTACTAGCATGCCAGCCACCGCCGCCACTGTCACCGCTGGATACGCCTCGAAGGGGGGCTCGGCTGGAAGAGAGCAGCTTCTGTCAGCCCATATCCCCCCTCCCAGAGATGATCGGGGGGTGACAGAGCACCTGCAGGAGCACTTTGAGCAGCAGGCACCCCATGAAAGGCGGAGGGAGGTGGGAGCCTGGGCATGTTCACTCCGGAACCTACTGATGGTGCCTCACACTCGGCTCCTCAGCTGCACCTGAGATGCAAACGTCGCCCTGCTCCACTCCAACCCCCACGGAGCAACATCCCTCCACCCCACTTCACCTGGCATCTGCACCTCAGAGGGGTGCCCGGCCGTCCGGTGGTTGACGGCTAAGATGCGGAAGGCATAGACCACTGCCGGGTCCAATCCCCCTAGGCGCCGGTCACGGGAATGTGGGTCGATGTCACCGGCAGCCGTTTCCCAAGGCCCAGGCACCCGGCGAGGGGGTTTCGTGGCCTGGCGCCGCTGCACAACGAAGCCAGTGAGGTTGCCTGTGCCCTGCGTCCGCCACTGCAGCCGCACTTCAGTGCGCGCCCGCGTGTACCGCAGCTTGCTGATGGTGACGTTTGGTGGGGCCGGGTACCCTGCAGTGAGAAAACATCCAGTAAAGGGGGACTGACCCCCACCCGAGGGATCCCCCCGACCATCCCAGGACTTACGTTCCACACGGAGGTGGACGGGGAGGCTGGTGGTGCCCACAGCGTTGGTGGCAACGCAGTGGTAGATCCCACCATCCCCCGGCCACTCAGCGTTGCAAACGGTGAGGTTGAGCCAAGCTTCTCCCCGCTCCAACTGGTACTTGGCCGACTCTCGTGTCACCTCCCGTCCCGTGGGGCCGTACCAGGTCACGGTGGAGCCGAGATCGGTGTCACCAGTGCGTCGCCGGCATGCCAAGCGCCCCTCACCGCCTTCCAGGACCACCACCTCGCTCCTCTCTGCCTCTATCTTGGGGACCTCTGTGTGGTGAGAAATAAACAGGGCAGGAGAGAGCCAGCGGGGATGCAGCGGGCACCATGGCATGGCAAGGGAGCCCCAGGGATCTCCCTGACTTACCCAGCCGCAGGCAGCACTTGGCGCCAGTGGGCCGGAGCGGGTGGGTGGCCACGCAGACAAACTCACGGCCCCGCAAGCTGCCATCAGCCCTCAGCACCAGGATGACCGCAGAGGCTGCGGGATCACCCAGTGCCCAGCCACCACTGTCCTGCCAGCGCAGAGTCACCGCTGGCATGCCCCCGTCCCACCAGCACCGCAGCATCACATACTCATCACCCTTGGTGGCTGCTACCGTACAGGAGGGGCTGCCGGCTGGGACCCCTGTGGGATGGAGAGGTGTTGGGGAGGGGTACTGGTGCCAAAGGATCCCTCCACCCCAAAAAGCAGGGGAAGCTGAGCTGCCAAATCCTCTGTTTGGGAGCGAACTGGAGGGTCAGTGCCGTGGCATGGCCATGGCATGAGGACGCCAGGGTTCTGCAGTGCCAAGGAGGGGGTCAGGAAGGGATTGTGGGGTTGGGGGTCACACGGACCGGTTGGCACTCACACAGGGTAGTCCCACACGCAGCCCCCTGCGGCAGTGCAGGATGGGAGGCCAGGCAGGAGAAGGAGCTGCCGTTCTTGGTGGCTGCCCCTGCTTGGATGCGGGTGGCCACAGAATAGCTCATCCCCAACGCCCCCTTGTCTTCCTCCTCCTCCTCCTCGGGAGGCCCAGGGCCCACCCAGTGCAGCCATGCCTGGGGAAAGCCCCCCAGCCAGTGGCACCGCAAGGCCACAGCCTGCAGGTCACTGGTGGCCAAAGCAGAGCAGCTGGGACTCCCGGCCGGTGGATCTGCAGGAGACCATCAAGGCCAGGGTGATCTCCGCCCCACATTTGCCCACACACCACCCCCAGCTTGTCCCAGCACCCACATCCTCACCAGGGAGCCACGCTGGTCCATCTTGCCCAGGGTGGGGACTCCCACCCCACCCCGGCCTCACTTACAGTAGACGGTGAGGATGATGGTGGCCTGGGTGCGGGTCTGGAGGTGGCTGTTCTCGGCCAGGCAGGTGTAGGTGCCCGCCTGGGCACGGGAGATGGCGGCCATGACATAGGTCTGCCCAGTGTGGACCTGGGAGCCGTTGTGGAGCCAGATGTAGCGGCTGGGAGGATTGGAGGGGGCCAGACAGCTCAGCACCACGTCTTCACGCTCGCCCGCCGAGAAGCCCCCCTGGTCAGGGGAGAAGGGCTCCACGCTGATGGCAGGCTGGTCGGGGCCATCTGTGGAGAGACAGGACCTTTCAGCCTACGGGGGCATCCTCTCTCTGGTGGGCCACCAGGCTGTGGAGCCTTCTTAGAAAGAGAGTGAACCTGCCATGGTGCTCAGTGGCCACAGATGGGCCACGGTGTCCTGTGGCCATTAAGGAACTGTGGTGGCAGAGCAGCTATCATGATGTCAAGATACATGGTGGCCATGGGTGTTCCATGGTGGCCATATTATTATTATGGTGACAACATTCTTATTGGCCATGGCTATGCTGTGGTGGCCACGAGGACATCACGGTGGCCATAGATGTATCATGAAGGCATAATGGTGGTAGGGTACATGGTGGCTTTTGAGAAATCTTGATGGCAACATGTTTGTTGGCCATGGACATGCCATGGTGGTCACACCATTGTAGCCATGGAGGTACCATGGTGACTATGGAAGCATCATGGTAGTAGCATGCTCGGTGGCCTCAGCCGTACCGTGATGGCCAAGAGGGCATCATGATAGCCAAGCCATCACTGAGACAGAGTACACAGCACCCACGGATGTTCCTTGGTAGCTATGGCTACCATCATGGCAGGGTGGTTGCTGGCCATGGCCATACTATGTTGGCCATGGTGGCATCTGCAGCCCTGAGGCTGCTCCCCTGGGTCAGGTGGGGCCACTCACAGATGATGTCCAGGTAGACAGGCTCACTGCTCTGGTTGTTGACTTCGTTGCCCACGGTGCAGATGTACCAGCCAGTGTGGCTACGGTTGGCCGGAGTCAGGCTCAGCTTTGCCCCAGTGCCCCCCAGCCCCATGCCAGGGGATGCTGAAGGATCTGCTCGAGGCTCCCGGTGCTGCCAGGAAAAGCTCAAGGGCTCTGTTCCCTCCCGCACGGCGCAGGTCAGGGCCACTGCTGTCCCCTCTGCCGCTGCTGCTGCTGTCGGCCGCACGAAGGGCTTGGACACTGGCACTGGGGACACCAAGCTGTGAGTGGCTCCTGAAAGCGTCAAGCACTTGCCCCAGCCCTGCTGGGAGCACCCACATGGCTCCTGTTGTACTCAGGGATGATCCTCCCAGTCTGGAGGCTAGGGAGGTGCTGTAGTGGCTTGTGAGAACATCTATGGCTTAGTGAGGGCTGTCCTGCTTGTGGGCATGGGGACCAGTTAGAGCAGCTAATGAGATCAGTTCTGAGCTGGGGCGATGCTGGGTTAGCCAGGGCAAGGAGATGGGGATAGCTAGTGGACCGCTAGGTTCACTAGTAAGACTCTGTATTGCCTGGAGACAGGAGAGTTCATTGGCTAGTAAGGATCTATCTTGGCTAGTCAGACTGCATTAACTATTGGCATTGTGGATTGCGTCAAGTGGATCACTACATTGACTAGTGATGTACTACATTGGCTAGAAGAGTTACATGTTGGCTAGCGGGACACTACTGGGGCACTCCATTGGCTAGTAGAGCACTCTGTTGGCTAGTCAGGCTGTACATTGTCTAGTGCAGTTCTACATTGGCTGCAGGATGCAGGTGAGGCACTCCACAGGCTAGTAAGGCTCTATGTTGGCTCGCAAGTCTGTACACTGGCCTGCAGGACACTCACAGAGCTCTACACTATGTAGGGAAGTTCTACATGTCTATGTTGGCTAGTGGGGGACCTATTGACTAGTAGGGCTCTATGTTGGGTAGCAGGGCACTATGCTGGCCTGGAGGACACTCATGGAGCTCTACATTACCTACAGGCACTATGAGTTGACTAGCCAGGGGCTGGGGGCTTACCCAGGATGCGCAGGAGGACAGCAGCATAGCCAACACGAAGCCGCCCAGGCTCAGGGAAGAGCCCCTGGCAGAGGAATCGGCCCTGGGCTCCCGCTCGCAGCTCCTGCAGCTCCAGGGTCCCATTGCGCAGCACCACCCTGCCCAGTACCCCTGCACCGGGGGCCACTGCCACCTCCCAGCCTGAGCCCACTGCCACGGCCCGCGGTGGCCCCGAACCCGTCGTGAAGCTCCAGAAGACAACAGCTGGCGGGACTGATGCTGCTGCAGGGCCGCAGCCCAGCTCCACCACCCGGCCCCGCACGCCTGTCACTGTCACCTCCTCATAGGAAGCTTCACCAGCCAGCAGTGATTGACCTAGCCCAGAGGTGCGAGGAGCTGGTTGAGTCTCTTGTAGCCACCCCCCCACCATGGAGAGAATCTAGGGAGGGGGTCTGCATCTCTGCTTACCCCCTGCCAGTGCTGGCAGCAGCCAGAGGATCCAAGAGCCCCTCCATGGGCACAGCGATGGTGCCCAGCTGCGTTCCATGGCGTCTTGTGCAGCCCCAAGCAGGGCTGCACTCTCCACTGATCCCTGCTCCGGTTACCCAGTTACTCAGCAGAATTAATCCCGGCCTTGATTAACCATTAATTATTTATCAACCTGTGACAGTGGAGACAGGGTGGAGGGACACAACACCCAGCAATCTCAGGGCTGAGGCTGGACACACTCATTGCAGCAGTGGCAGGATCACCTTTCCCCCACCGTGAGGGGAACTGACTCCTGTTACTCCTCTGCTCCCCTGCGGGGCTGAAGCAGGGCAACATAAGCTGCTCCCTGCTGCCTCAAGGGCCACTGAGGAGTTGGGGAGCTGGGGGAAGCCAGCGCTCGGGGTTTGATATTTCATCTCCTGCTCTCAGGCCATCAAACATTCATGGAGGGGGGAAGGAACTGCTGTAACGCAACGCCCGAGGAGGGGGTCTGAGAGGATTTTGGGGAGGGCGGTGGGCACAGCCCGCTGCATCCCGTCCCCACCAACGCTCGCCCCGCAAACAACGCTTTGCCCGAATCCCAGTCCTGCCGCCAGCGATCCGTTTCCCGGGATTTTGGCACCGGAGCAGCGACATCACCCTCAGCACCGGCAGTAACTCGGGTTTATTAGAGACCGGGGACAGCGAAGGGAGGCAGCCCTTGGGGACAACCCCCAGGCGGGGCTGGGGACAGGCAGGTGCTGCCTCTCTCCGCACCGCAGGACCCCAGACACCCCCATTCAGGGCTGACAGACGGGAGCCAGCGGCAGCGGGACCCTGCTGCCATCTAGCGATCTCTAGCAGTAATAGCGCCAAGCGCGCAGGAACTCGCTCCTCTTGGGTCTGTCTTCTCTTACTGAAGTTCCCTCGCAGATTTTCCTGTCCTGGAGACGAGCTGCAGCCTTTGAGGTCAGTCTCTGGCATTTACCTACCTTCCGACCACTCCACTCCGGGTTAAAGCCCCTGGGGGGCTTCCTCAAACTGTGAAAGCTCAGAGATCCAACCGGAACAAACCAAACAAACAGGGGGTGGGGGTTCCCCTCCACCTCATACAACACCGCAACAAAACCAAACAGCTCAGCAAAGACAACCGGGGGATTTTCCTGTTAACTTTTCCTTCCATTCTGCCCCAACATTCGGAACAAACCCTGGTTCCTCACTCAGTCTTCCAGCCCATCGAGCTGCCCCATATGGTTTGGGTCCAGCTGCTTGATCTTGGTCTCTGGAGGAAGAGAAAACAAAATAAAACATCATCAGTGCTTGGCACAATGTGGGTGAAAGCTGGGGGGTCTGAGTTCATCCGCTCAGATTTTCATCCCAGCGGTCAGATCTATCAGTCTCATAGCTATTCAAGGTGCTCAGAGCAGCTCATCTGACACTTCTACTGGAAAAATATGTCCCTGAAACAGAGGGGACTCACGGAAATGGTTCTCGATCATGTGGATGAGCCCCACGTCCTGGCTGTCCACCATGCTGAGGGCAATGCCCTTCTTGCCGAAGCGCCCTGTGCGCCCGATGCGGTGCAGGTAGGTCTCAAAGTCAGGTTCTCTCCTATGATTTATGGGGAGGCTGAAGTTCACCACCACAGTGACCTGCTGCACGTCGATCCCTGGAAAAAACCAGAGAGGCAATACAAAGGGCTGCGGGATGGGATGTGCCAGAGGAGCTGTTCCCTGAGTGGAGTCGCCAGAGCCCAGAGGGAAGGCAAGAGATGCCGGGTTTTGCGGGGATACCTCTGGCGCAGACATTGGTGGCAATGAGGACCTTCTCTTTGCCATCGCGGAAACGCTGGATGACACTGGCCCGCTGGGCTACCGACAGCTCCGCCGTCAGGATGTCGACCTGGTGCCCGTCCCGGTTCAGCTCCACTGCCAGCCAGTCTGCACTCCTGCGTGTCTGCAGAAGGGCAGTGCTGCCATCGCACCTGGGCATCCCTTCACCATTATTTTCCCTCCTCCGCTGCTCCTCCCCAGCTTCCTAGCTCTTTAATACCTCAAAATACAGCAAAAATGAGGAGCTGTGGCAGCAACAGCACCAAAACCCCTCTCTGGAACCCAGCTCCTGCATTTTGAGAGGGAGACCCCCCTCACCCACACTGTCAAATGAACCAGTTCTGGGAAGGCCGAGGCGCTTCACCTGGCAGAAGATGATGGCCTGGCCTACAGTGAGGCTGCTGTACATTTTGCAGAGGGCTTGGTACTTCTCCTCGTGGCTGTGGCACACAGTGAAGTACTGTCTGATGTTACTCAGGGTGAGCTCTTCCTCACGCAGCTTGATCACAATGGGATTGGAGACGATTTGCACGGCGAAGGTCCGCACCGACTCCTTGAAGGTGGCTGAGAATAGCAGCATCTGGCAGCTCTTGGGTAAAGCCCTGGAGGTGGGGAAGAAGGACTCTTCAGCCTGGTGAAGGAAAACTTTTAAAAACTAACTTTGGGCTGTCTTCAACAGCTCAATTTCAGCTCAGAAAGTCTTCCTGAGAATTTCATGGCTCGCTGGAAGCCCCTTTGCTGCCAATTCAGTGACGTCAAGCCAGGGGGAAACAAGTCTAGGAAGGGGGATGCCTGGACCACCGACCTCTGGATGCGAATGCTCTGATGGGAGAGGCCCTGCGTGTCAATCATGATGTCAGCTTCATCCAGCACAAACAGTTTTATCCTCTGCAGGTCCACCAGCTTCTGTTTGAAGCACCAGTCTAGCACCGTCCCCGGGGTGCCAATGATGATCTGCTCCTGCAGCACAGTGCCACGCCGAACTGCCCGGGAAGAGGAAATCACACCTGAGTGTCACCTCCAAAAGTGATGCCTTTCTGCTCCACCAGTGTGTTCTTTCCCTGCCCTGTTATCTCAGATTCTGACTTTTGAGGTGAATATGAGAGCTTGACATTAACATTACACGCAGGGCTGATGCTTCCCTACAGCTCTGGGCTGCAGAAACCAGCCCCTCATAGGGACTGGGGAGCCTGGCAGCAGCCAGTGGTCATCAAAAAGCCTTCTTAGAAGGAGAAGGGAATGCAGATGCTATCTTATTGGCCTTCTCAGAGGTGTGTGTGGCTCTGAAGCTCCAAGAGAGTCTCTGCACTCACTGGACACCGTTACAGACTCACTCTGTAGACTCACCTCTGTTTCCCCGCACAGCGTACATGACCTTGATGTCAGTGCAAAAGCAGCCAATCTGCTCAATGACGCGCCCGATCTGCAGAGCCAGCTCAAAGGTGGGAGCCAGGCAAAGGCACTTGTGGGGAGAGAAGATGATTCATCAGGATGAGAAACACCTCAATTCAAAGCCAAGGGCCCTCCTGGGATGGGAAGCACCACCCAGGAAAATACCACCACCACCAGAATTTTCCCAAAGAGCCAGGGGATGAGGAATTCAGTCACAGGTGCAGCTGGGAAGGCAGCACAGCTTGAGGGACAGTGGCATATGGAAGCTGCTGAAGTAGTTTTTGAGGTGGGGGAGATGAATCTCCAGCAGATTCTGCAGCTGCTTGTCAAAACACTTAATTCCAGGATATCTAAAGCCTGGCTTAATCCACTGCAGGCACTGTGCTTTCTGTCCTTCCTGCTGCTCCTGCAGTGAGACCCAGGGCCTTACTGTTCCCCTTCCAACAGATAAAATTAGAGATGGGGTCAACCCCAAAGCTCTGCCCTCAGGCAGCGACTTGAGGCCTTGGGCCAAACACTCCTGCCTCAGCTGTCCCTCTCCTGCCATTACCTGAGGGTATTTCTCAGTGGAATTAACTCTGCTCAGCATCGCCAAGACAAAAGCTGCTGTTTTCCCTGTCCCTGACTGGCTCTGGGCAATCAGATTTTGGGGCCTGCAAGGCAAAAGCTGCTTAGTGGGGTGTGAGGGGGTTGTGGGTCCTGAGGGCTCACTCACACAGGGTCACTACTCACGGGAACGCCAGCATGATGGGCAGTGCCGTCTCCTGGATTTTGGATGGTCTGTTGAAGCTCATCATGTAAATCCCCTTCAAAAGCTCCTTCTTCCTGTAAAAAACCTCCGCTCAAACCAGCATGGAAAAGGGCTGGTTGGTGGAACAACAGCTCCTCCCAAACAGCTACATACAGGGGCAGCTCCTCAAAGGACTTGATGGAGTAGAGTGGGGAGCTAGGGTCCTGCTGCAGGGCCTCCACATTGTGGCTGGACTCCACCAGCGACGTGCGGGTCAGCTTGTGCAGCAGGGAGGTCTCTGCCAGGGCCACTGGGAAAGGCAGAAATCCATTACAAATCACCAGTGTTGGAAGAGCAGTAAAAAATTCCAGCAAATACTGGGGCCTCCGCCTGAGACCCTCTCAGGGACCCCTGCACTGCTCAGCTCGGTAGGGAGTTAATCAGTGAGTGATGACTGTGGCTGCCCCCTACCCCCCACCCCAACCGCCATTCACTTGCTCCCTCCCTGCCTCAGTTTCCCCCTGCCCAGGAGCTGCACTCGCAGGTGCAGGACCCACCTCTCTCTTCAGCCTCCACCCCCTCATCTCTGAGGCCTGCAGAGGGACAAGTGGAGGGTTGCTGTTGGGGGGCTAAGTGAACACAGGCTGAGGAAATCTAAGGAGGAGCTCTTGGGGCTTGTGGGGGCCAAGAGGAGGCTGAAGAGGGTGGGTTGAGAGGAATGAAGAGGGATTAAGGGGGGGCTTTGGGAGACTGGAGAAGGCCTGAAGGGATAAGTGCGGACTCAGGGGAGGGTCGAGGCACGGGTTGAGGCAGGGGCTGAGGGGAGCTGAGGAGGGGGTCTGAGGAGATGTTCTGGGGCCCCGAGGGGGACTGTGGAGGGAGCTAAATAGGGGCCTGAGGGAAGGTCTGAGAAGGGGCTGGAGGTGCCGAGAAGGAGCATGAAGGGGCGTTGTGGGAGCCGAGAGGGTACTGAGGCAGGCCTAAGAGGAGGGACTGAGGGGGTAACAGAAGGAGGCTGAAGGGGACCGAGCTGGTGACTGAAAGGGGGTCTGAGTGGGGGGAAATGTGGGGTCTGAGAGGGGTCTGATGTGGGGCTGAGGCCCGGGCCTGCCCGTACCCCGGCGGCTCACGAAGGGGTCGCCACCACACAGGGGGCAGTTCGGCCGGTGGAGCTGCGGGGGGGGGAGAGGGGGGGTAGCAAGGTGAATATAGCAAGGGGAGGGGGGGTTCCTGTTGAGGAGCGATAACCCATTCCCCACCGGCTCGGAACAGCCGTCCCCCGCAGCCCCAGCCATAGCTCAAGCTCAGGCAGAGCCCGCAGGCGGGGAGGAGCCGGCCCCGGCACCGGACGGCGGGAGGGCGGACTTCCGGGCACCAGGGTGGGCAGTGGCCCCGGCCAGCTGGGAGGTGGTCTGGGAGGATCCGGGACCCCCTCGGAGGGTGGTGGACAAGCTTGGGAACTGGGCGTCTTTCGGCGAGAGGGGTTCCAGCACAGTGCCGGTGCATGCTTCCCTCCTGCCTAGTCAAGGAAAACTCAGGGCCCTAGGGTTCTGCTGCCAGTTGAGAGGCCTTCTCGGAACCGTGAAGGGCAGCATCAGCCACGACAGCTGTTAGAGCAAGTGCAAGGCCTAGACAGAGACCTTGCTTTGAAAACAAATATGAATTTTTACATAAAACCAGAAATCAATTACAACAAAACTTTGTCTTCCACATCTCCAGCAATAACCTGCGACTCTTCCATCCCTCTTCCCCTAACTCAGCTGTCCTTCGCACCAGAGGTCCAGTCAGGTGCTCTCCATCACGCTTTTCAGAGATGTGATCAATATGGTGGTGAGGAAGAGCAGCAGAGAGATGAAGAGGAATGTGTGGAAGAGCCTGTTCATCTGTACCAGTGACAGTGTCATGCACATGGCTCAGGTCCACATTTCAAAGCTGACCAGTGCTTTGAGTAAGGATGTTGTAATGATTTAGCACGAGGGTCTCAATCGGTCTGGGTTGGTGCCTGTGATTCTAGCACAACAATCAGCTCTCATTCAAGAGAATGAATTCACAGGCAGTGAAGCAGCTT
>VZRI01005365.1:8187-36522 GCA_013397515.1 Upupa epops
ACCAGTCGAGTCACTTGATCATAAAAGGAGATCAGGTTAGTCAGGCAAGACCTACCCCGCCTGAACCCATGTTGACTGGGCTTAATCTCTTGGCAGTCACACAGTTGTTGCATGATAGCACTCAGCACTAACCATTCCATAACTCTGCCCAGAACTGAGGTGAGGCTAACAGGTCAATAGTTACCTGGATCATCCTTCCGACCCTTCTTGTACATGGGGGTCACATTTGCCAATCTCCAGTCATCTGGGACCTCACCTGTGATCCATGACTCCTGATAAATTATGGAGAATGGTTTAGCAAGCTCATCCGCCAGCTCTCTCATCACTCTGGGGTGAATCCCATACTGTCCCGTGGACCTGTGGAGATCCAAATGGACCACCAGGTCTCTAACTAGTACCTCTTGGATAACAGGGGAGCTACACTGTACCCTATCCCCGTCTATCAGTTTAGGTAAGTACGAAGCACAGCAATAGCTTCAGCTGTGGTTGAGATTGCATATTTAAAACTAGATAACTATTTAACTGGGAGTTGGAGTAGATGATCTCTGAAGGTTCTAAAGGTCCTTTCAAACAAAACATTCCATGAATAAAATAGTCATGAAAAAAGTTACTCCATTCTGCTTCTCTCTCTTATACAATATTTCGGAATATTGGGGGCTGGGGGAGTCTGCCAGAAACACCTAGGGTATGGCTTACAGGAATACTGATGCATGCAGAGGTAAACATAGGCCTGACCAGGTTTTCTTCACTGCAAGTCAGAATAAATGGAGATTTTCTTTGGTGAATACAAATTTTTAAGGACTTAGCGTATTTCATATGAAGGATTGCTGTTTATCAAGAGTAAAACCATCACAGACTCTGCTTAATTGGCAAACATGATTGACTAAATGATGTTTACTCATGTTTTGAATAGATTGGATATTTTGAGCTCAATTTTCCTCTGCACAGATCTTAAGTAAATGTTAAAGAAAAAACAACTTCACATATTTACTGTACAACTTTTTATTTTATAATTTATTATATTTTTTTAAGTAGGACAACTTTTTAAATTGAAAACCACTTAACCAAACTTGCATGAATTATCTAGTAAACATGATCCCGCTGTGCTTGTTCTGTAAGCATTATCTGGATCTTCCAAAAATCACAGACCTCTCCCTCCAAACTGTCCTCTTTTCTGCAGGACAAGGTGTGAAATATAACTGACAATAACTTTTTGCACAGCTAGTTAGATATTTGGCAAAAAACAGACATTCAGTAACAGCTGGATTGTATTTCAAGCACTTACAATATTAAGTCATAGAAAACTCTCAGTTCTGCAAAGCCTCCCAAGCTCTACATTCTCTCTGTACCTCTGGCATCAGCACTGCTCAGATAACCCTTTTGACATAGAGCACATTTAGGCCCACCTGCACACTTTTCATAGAAAACATCCCTTTGTTCCTGCTACGTGTTTACACAAGGTGAGGCTTTGACCAATCTTTCACCTACTTATCTGTCTCTCTCCCAGTCCTATTTTCTTTCCTTTGATCTTTGGGCAGTTTGGAATTTTTTAGTAATGTACGTGACAAAGTTCTTTAGTTTCTTCAACTTAACTGGGCAAACTCAGAATTCATTGTTATAATTAAACCGTTTGTACAATGTCAGTCAAAGTTCCAATCAATTTCAATTTGATATTAACAGTAAACCTCTTGTTTTAGTAGGAGCTGGGCCAGGGCTCTAAGTTGATTGAATAGCTGTAAGCTGCCAGTTAAGTGAGAATTTGTTGCTGCTCGATTTAAGTCATCTTGTCTCCCGCTGGCATTGACCAGCCATGTCTCTCATGGTAACACAGACTAGTTATTAGGACTGCGTTATGGTCTAATGCAAGTCCATATCCTTAAGACAGCATCCTCAGGGTCATGCAGAAACTTCTAAAGTTGGATTTTGCTGTTCATGAGAAAAAGTTACAACAATTTTTCATTCCCAAATCTGTGTTGCGAAGCATATCATGTACTGGCAATAAACTCACACTGCTGAATTCCTAAGGATGGAATCAATGCCCATGTTTTCCAAATCTCTGATTTCCAAACCTGCATGAAACCACTCAAAATACAGAAAGGGGAAGGAAATTTATTTTGAGAAGGGTATCAGTAAATTATGTTAATACATGCTGCAAGATCCTTAGTGGGATATATAGGTGATGACATGCTTCCCCTGCCTGTACATCACTTATCTCTTTATATTTAAAAAAAAACAAAGCCAAATTTGCCTGTAAATAGTCTCTAAGTATCTTTCAGCAGACAATTCTATTGGCCTTTGTGTTTCTGATCTAATGTACTAAAATTAACCCATTACTAATGGCTCTGTCAAGGAAACACCATACTAAATGCTGAAATAAGACTAGGAATAAAGGTTTCAAGCAGGAAGAGGGGAGGTTTAGACTTGAAGTCAGGAGGAAGTTCTTCACAGTGGGGATGCTGAGACACTGGAACAGGTTGCCCAGGGAGGTTGTGGATGCCCCGTCCCTGGAAGTGTTCAAGGCCAGATTGGCTGGGGCCTTGAGCAACCTGGTCTTAGTGAGGGGGTTGGAACTAGATGATCTTTAAGGTCCCTTCCAACCTGAACCATTTTCCGGACCTAGAAATCTATGAAATATGACATTTTAAGTTATAGTATGTACCAGCAGAAAGATGACAAAGTATTTAGAACCACAGGAATATCAAGGTTGGAAAAGACCTTCCGGATCATCAAGTCCAACCACCTGCCCTACAACCCCGAAACACCAACCCATCTCCTGAAACATCATGTCTGCCCATTTGTTGAACCTCTCCAGGGATGGTGCCTCTACTCCCTCCCTGGGCAGTCTGTTCCATATTTACCTTACAATGAATATATAAATTGTGACTACAGAACTATTCACTTCTACTTCCTAAGCAGAACACATATAATCTAGATAAGACTTTACACATACATTTTTGTCAAGGTTCAGGAAAAAAAACCCCACTGGCAACAAAAGAGATAAAATTAAAAAAAAAATTAATATCTTGTCTCTTCCAGGAGCCTCAGCTTCTTCCAAGAAAACCTACTCAATAATATCCTGTTTGATATCATTTTGTCACATCCAATAAACGGCCAGATCTAATCAGAAAGAATTGATAACCTGAAAACCAAAATCATACATCCAGTGGGCAGCACCCAGCTCCTTATCTAAAAGAATCCAAACACAATCGAGAAAGCAAGAGAATTCCCAAAAGGAATAATCAACACAATAATTTTAAATAAAAGCACCAGAAGCCTTGGAATGTAAACAAAAATAGATCTAGCAGCTTCCCCAGTTCAAAATACATCATGCTGCAATAGATATAGGGATTCTAAAGCAACCAATCGTCATGATATTGACAAGCAGCAATACCTCAAGGAAAAATCCGCAAGCTCTTACCTTAAAGGTCAAATAACAAGTTCTCATTCATATCACACTAACTCTGAGCGTAGCCAGGTGAGCCTATCCGGCTCCTCAGGATGCAGACTGCTAGATTCAGCAGCAAAAAAAACCCCACAGACTGCACTACAAGTTCATAGTCAACCTTACTATTCTCAAAGTAGCAAAAAAATAAATTCTGTAAAATTATAGCATTCTAGAAGTCCACTGATTAATAAAATAATCTTCATTAACAACTACAAACATGAATAAAATCTGCACTATGCTTCTATAGCAGAGCAATTCCTTTGAGGAACGTACTTACATTTTTCTTCCTGTCATCCTGATGACTTTGAACAAGCAAGGATGCTCCTTGAAGATAATACACCTATTCTCAAGCAAGTCAAAGTGATAGCTGTAAATTAGCACACTGGAACACAGACATACACCTGGTCCCTACCAATATGCTACTAGCTGTTGTACATCACCAGACACAGCAGCTTCTGTGGAAGATCATTAATTACTGATTAAGCTATTAAGCATCTAAATTTACAGATTTTGTAATTCACTGGTACTGAAAATGTGCTGAATGAAAAATGTCATCAAACCCTCTATATGGCTTTGCACAATATATACTTCATATATATACCTCTGTATATATATGGAATCAGACCATGAAATGCAAACAACTCCATAAGTTCTGAGCTTGCAGACACTCTGATCTGTGATTCACGCACAATCTTCAGACAATTCTTCAGTAACCTTAGTACAAAGACAATAATTCCTGAGAACTAAGAGAAGCATTTTGCAACACTTGCAGCCAAAACTTTATCCACGAGAGAACAAGTCACAGTTTGAAATGATAAAAAATAATACTACTGAGTTCATCCATCAAGGTCTGAGGCAAATTCCACAAGACTTTTCACAGACTCATAGAAGATGAGGTTGGAAGGGACCCTAAGAACCACCGAGGCTGATACTTCTTAGGAAAAGCACAGCGTAGACAAGTTGGCCCATCACTGATCCAGCTGTCCATTGTTGGGGAATCTGTGGCTTTATTGAGGAGATAATTCTAACAGCAGATTGTTCTCTCTGTGAAATGTTGTCCTCTTACATGCAGAATGACTCTCCCTAGGAGTAACTTGTCCCCACTACCCCTCATCTTTTCCACATGACCCACTACAGACTCAGCTGAGTGGATAAAGAGTGGAATAGAACACATGTATTACCCATCTTCAAAAAGAGAAATTGAAGGGATCATGGCTTATAGATGCAATATTACAACATTCCATTCTGGAAAATACTACAGAGAATAATCAGACAAACTCCCCAGGGGAAAGAACTTTGTCTGGTATCTATATATATCATTCAAGAACTGAACAGTCAACTAAACATGTATTATTCAGTATTCTGGTGATGTCAAACCAGAAACCTGTGTGTCATAGATGTGATTTATTTAAAATGTTCCCTGACAAGCTGAAAAAAATAGGATGACATTCACTTAAAGACAAGATGCTAAACAAAGACAGGAACAAACAATAAAATAAAGAATATAAAACAGCGGGGAAGAATGAGTTAGGATGATATTCACCACTGGATGTATCATGTGTTTGTAGAAAAGGCAAGCACTGTATCTACAGACTGTAAAATTCCTTCTGCTTTATTCAGGAAAAGTGAATTACCCAGCTGGAATTCAGAGTCCATTTTACAGGCAAACGGAGAGAGACCAAGGGCACTCACTGGAAATGGACAGAGGACAAAGCAAACAAGTTCAGATGTAACTAACATGAAGCCTGCTTTTGGAGACCTCAGCTAGAGTTTTGTGTCCAACTCTGGAGCCCCCAATACAGGAAGGACAGGAACCTAATGGAACTGGTTCAGAGAAGGCCATGCAAATGATCAGAGGGCTGGAGCCCCTCTGCTCTGTGGACAGGCTGAGGTAGCTGGGGTTGTTTAGCCTGGAGAAGAAAAGGCTCCAGGGAAATCTGAGTGACCTTCCAGTACCTGTAGGGCCTACAAGAAGGCTGGACAGGGACTGTTTACAAAGGCCTGGAGTGACAGGACAAGGTGATGTTTTCACATTAGAAGGGCAGATTGAACTGGGCTGTCAGGAAGAAGTTCTCTAGCAGGACGAGGGTTGAATGCTGGAACAGGTTGCCCAGGGAGGTGGCTGAGACCCCATGCCTGGAGATATTCAAAGGTGAGGCTGGACAAGGCTCTGGGCAACCTGATCTAATTGAGGCTGTCCTTGCTCCCTGCAGGGGGGTTGGACTAGATGGCTTTTGGAGGTTCCTTCCATCTTGGGCCAGTCTATGATTCTACGATTGTGTGAAAACAGGTACTGGAAAAAAAAAATCCTACCTGTTAATCTAAAGAAGAACGCTGACAGAGAATGAATAATAATTGCAAATATGGAAAATACTGCTTTTAAAGGGGTTGTAAAGAAAAATAAGAGTCTATTCTCCAAGTCTACGTGAGATAGTCTGACAACTCTCTGACTTCAATTTCAGTGTAGATTTAAGACGTAGAAGAAAATATTTTCTTCAAAGGCTACAATAGAAAGCTACTACTAGAACAGATCAAAGCAGCAGAAATTCAGAGACTTTGAACTGCTGCAGGTTTCTAAAAAAAAAATAAAATTAGATAAGCATTGTGAAAGAATAAATACGCATGTAATTGAACCTTCTCTGGAGTCGGAGAGTACAGAGTGTCCTTTATATTTCCCACAGCTTCCTAAGCAAACATGTTTTGCCAGAACTGAAGCAGTGCTGATGGCACTGCCACCTATCTATACAATGGTTTAACTTCAGTAAGTACAAAGTAACTTTTCTTATTTAGGTATTCAAAGGGAAATGTCTCTAAGACTATTTCCAGACTTTTCAGGTCATCATCTATATTAGAGTCCACTTGTACTGTGGGCACCTTTCATTTCATCCTTTATAAGAAATGCAGAAGCTTCTGTAAAAAATAAACTCCAACCAAAGAAAAATAAAACTTTATTGCTAATAAAATCATCAAAGAATAATAGAAAAGCTTCAGTAGACTAACTAGATTGGATTTATCAAACAGACACCATCATCAAGCAATAGTCTTAAAGAGGTTCAGTTTGTTACTTTCTACTCATCATTTGTCATTTCTCACAAAGTCAAGGGAAACTTTTTAGAGAATGTTTTCTTATCTGAAGTGATGGATAGTTATTGCCTGAAAAATGCATTGAAGTATTCTATGTTAAATGAGGCTGTAACCCTCGTCTTCCAGACTCTATTCAGTTACGCAACATGCTGAAGGCAGCCTATAGCTTAGAAAACTTATTGTCCCTAGAAAAATGACTGTTTTAAAATTTCTGCTTAAAAGAAGAGCCCACCCCCTCAAAAAAAAAAAAAAAAATTAAAACCTTTGCCCTAAATGTATAATACTTTGGGGGTTTGTTTATCCTAAGAAGCACTACTAAATTTCCCAGGGAATGGTCACAGAAGAACAAGACGCCAAGGAAATTCATTGCATGAATAAACACACTACTAGAGAGGCTAGAGACCTGTCTAAAAGTGAGAAGAGTTGTAATATTCTCCTCAGAAAGCTGATGTGAGAGGTCCATAGAATCACCAAGGTTGGAAAAGGCTTTCAAGATCACCAACTCTACAACCCTGAACCACTAAACCATATCCTGATGCACTCTGTCTGCCCATGTGTGGAACCTCTCCAGGGTTGCTGCCTCCAACAGCCTGTTCCAAGGCCTCCCTATCTTGCTGGGAAGAAGTTTTTCCTAAGATCCAATCTGAACCTCCACTGGCACAAAACTGACCCCATTTCTTCTTTTCCTGTCTCTAGTCCCTATCGAGAAGAGGCCAAGCCCTGCCTACTACACCCTCCCTTCAGGGAGTTGTAGAGAGCAGTGAGGTCTCACCCCAGCCTCTTTACCTCCAGGCTGAACAGCCACAGCTCTCTCAGCCTCTCCCCATCAGACCTGTTCCCTAGACCCCCCCCCCCCCCAAGCAGCCCAAGTGTCCTACTCTGCCCCCTCTCCAGCACCTCAATGTTCTTCCTTCACTGCTGTGTCCAAAACTACCCCCAGTACTTAAGGTACAGGCTGACCAGCACTGAGTATAGCACTACAGCTCCTTTGAAAACTTCTCATGCTATTTTATTCAGAAAGCATGCCATGGAACTAAAAAAACCTTGTAATACCTGCGGTTTGTTTTCTTGTTTATTTTTAATGAAATTCAGAAAGAAGAGGTGGAGTTGTTAATGTTTCTGGTTTTACTGCCACTCGAAGTATGCCTCTTCTGAAACAACCCAAATATGCTCAACTGACACATTTTCAAAAGGGCAAAGTCAGTTGACCTTGCAGCTGGTAGCAATTTTAACACAAGCAGGTACAACTGTGGGTGAAGTGAACTCAGTTTTATAAAGTGGTTCCTCATGTCTGACTGCCAGCTGGATACAAACAGCACCACATGGGGAAAGCCTGACTGTTTACATCCTTGTACATGCAGAGAACCACAGAGCACTTTGGCAAAAAGTTATCACAGACTTAAACTTGAGTAATGGATTATTTCAAGCCCAGACAACAATTGTAATGTTTAGCACAAGTTCTCTGCTGAATGAGGTCTTTGGTTTTCTGTGGAAAGTTTAGGTTTTGTTTTACTTTGATCATTCTAACTTTTTCTCCATAGGGAACGCAGAATCTCAGCCTGCATTGCAGAAACAACTACTTTGCAAGTGCAGGACATGGGTTTACTGTGGCACACAATCAACTACTGATATTAACATATACGGTGGCATCAATTTTACTTTAGAGGAGGAACGCTAGAAATATTTACCACATCCAGACTGTATGACGTGAGAACTATTTCACATAGTTTTGCTTTCCTTTGACTCTACTGCAGCAAATGCATAGTTTCAAAAAATTGTCACACGTGATTAGTGTAGCACTATGCGTTTCAAAGAATGTGGCAAATGGCTTTTACCATGCTATGTCACTTTAATTAGGTATTTCTTCAAAACATTATCCCTTGCCCATTTTATATATAATGTCAATTCCAATGTTGACTTACAGAAATAATTTCTTAAAGCAAGTCCTTGAAAGAAAGCACTTCACATTTTTAACCTGCCTGCCTTCTCTTTCCCCAGTAAGTCCATGTGAGCAGTTTAAAGCAAGCATAAAGCTGAAACATTGATGTGGTATTGCTTGAATCCTCCAGAGGTACACTATTTTGGAGCAGAAGACAACTGAAAGTAAATTACCATTGTGTTTTTAATTTGTGATACTTCACAGGAAAACATGAGGTCAAGACGACCACCATGGCAACAAGGCAAACCTCTGTGAGGAGCAACAGACTTTGTCAAGCATTGGGAACAAGGATTTTCTCTTCACTATGCTGTCCTCTCTCACAGTCACTCTCATTCACCTTCCTACCTGCCTCCTTTCCCTCTATTTGAGCCTCTGTCTCTGCTGCTTCCTGATGCCACTCGTCCAGCCCTGCACTGCCCTTCCAGGAATCCTCTAGTATTAATCTGGGCATCTGCTGGGTCTTCATGTGAAGGAGTCTAAGGACCCCCAAGGATCACATGCAAGTAGTTGATCAGGTTAAAAGCCACCCTTGACAACTTTAGGAACTGTCCATGTCTTCACCTAGTGAAGCAAACACAGTTTGCTCTGCTGAGGAAGGTGCATAATTACAAACCACCTCACTCACAGTAAGACTGTGTACGGAACATTTATTAGCAATTACCTAATCTGTTGTAAGGTAGAGAGAGGCTATTTACTTTCCACTATGGAACAAAGATTAAGTACATTGTTAGGCTGGGGTAGATTGCTGTTGCTCATATTTAAACTTCTAGGGGTCCTTTAGGACTGTCTATCCATAGCGTCTTCCTCAAAATTTAAATGACAAAAGGGAAAAGAGAAGAAGCAGTGGATTAAATCTGTATTTATGAAATGCTAAAGCAGAACATTGAGAAATTAATCACGAAAAAAAGTAAGTAGAGATAACAGCGAACCATTCTCATCTTACACAGGTTTAAAGAAAACCAGTTGAAAAAAATGTGAGAAGCTCAAATAAATTGATGGTGAAAATTATTGCTGGATTTATTTTTCCTCATTTCATAATCCTATCTGACACACATCTATGTCTCTGCTTCATGGACAAATCAACAGTTATTTTTAATTATTTTCTAATGTCATAAAACATGACAACTTATAAGACTACAGCCAAAAAACAGGAAGACAACTAATGAAGAGGAGTAACTTAAAAGCTGGTTTTGAATGTCTAAAACAAATGTAGATCTCAATTTAACAAAGCACTTAAGAGTACTTTGCTGAATGAAGGGTTTAGAACCATAATTAAATTATTACAGCTAAGAGTGGACTCATTCAGATCTATTAAGCACCAGCTTACACAGACAGCTATAAAATAAAGAAACCTAAGTAATGATTAATAAAAAAGCCACTCAAGTTTCTCATTATAACACAAAGCAATATAAGTTGCATGGTTTAACATACTGAATTCAAACAGACAAGGGCTCAGTCTGTAATCTCTACGGAGATAATGAGAGCCTCCACAGCCTTGAATGCATCACTTAATTTCTGTGACTCTCCCTGCATTTCTGGCATATAACATTATAGCATTCGAGAAAGACAGAAAAATATACCACATAACCAGATAGATCATAAACCTCTTTGAAAATATAAGAGAAGTAAATATATTGGAAATATAAGGAATTCATATTTACTACCACTTTCTGGGTTATTGCCACACAATGTTAAAATTAGATATAATTTACCAGTTCACTGAAGTATTGAAGGAGAAAGCTGTATTTCCCCACGCTTCCTCCTCCTCCTCTCACACTTCATCACTAGAGCTGTAGTCAGTACAGAGTCTTTGACAATCGCAGTTACCAGAACATAAGAACTAGTTTCTGGGTGTTGATTGTGCAAAGCAAAAAGCCAAGGACCCCTTCTCACTTCACGTATACTTGCACAATTCATTCCAGCAATGAAAGCAGTCATTTAGAGGGCACAGACTGAAGCATTCCCCGAAGCCCTTTAGAAATCCAGTACTCTGGAGTTTACATCCTCCTAGTGAACTGCTCTGAGAAGCAAGGACTTTCCTCATGCATCCTGTTCATGTTCTGTGCTGGCAGAAGATCATCCATGGCTTTGATCTTCTATCAGAAAGTTCACAAGACAGATTCAACAGGAGCAATAACATGAAATCTATTTAGTCTCAAAGCAATTAGAAATAAAATACCACCTGGTCCTGCCCAAATCCAGCAGCCTCCCTCTGATCAGGGGGATATTTAAAAAGCTTTTCACCTGAGCCAAATGGCATTTACTCCATTCCATGTGTCTGTCTTCAGAGTTGAAACACAGCACACTGAATCTGAACTTCCTCATGTCTGCATCATTATTTAGGAGGATAGCATAAGCTTTCCAATATCTCTTCTTCATAAATCACATCTCCTTAAGTAAGGAAAAAGATCAAGAAATGGACTTAAACCAGTATTTCTGGCTACACAGAAAGAATACGTCATGTTAGCAAATCAGGCAGCCAATATCATGCAGAATAGCATGTGGTCAAGAGATATTTGCAAATGCAAATGTCAATACATGGGACTTGGGAATCTATTTCATAGTTCATTAACATCTTTCATCTGAAGTTCTCAGAACATTTCAAATTACACTAGATCATCATTTTCGGAAAAGGCAAGCTTATTTTGCAGTGAGTGCAGCTGATGGCCCCAGTACTCCTTCACAATCAAGAACTCTCTTCAGTGCAGGTCAAGGAGTTTAAGGCCTAATTCCTGTGGTCAGATGCACACACAGTCTTTAGGAGAAGATGCATTTCCCAGACTCCTGCAGCAGTACTGAATAGCATTTCAAGCGGAGTGTATTGTGCACTTCAACTCACTTTCACACCAGAGACATTGCCTCCACTATACAAAAGTAACCCTCCGATGGATCTTTACATCTCTACCTTAACCACTACATCATCATAGTTTACTGAGCTGGGATCACGAGAAGATGGACATGGATGAGGGATTAGAGTGCACTGTCAACAAGTTTAAAGATGACACAAAGCTGGGAGGAGTGGTTGACACACCAGAGAGCTGGGCTGCCATTCAGCAGGACCTAAAGAGGCTGGACTGTTGAGCAGGGAGGAACTGAATGAAATTCAACAAGGGCAGTATAGAGTCTGGCATCTGGGCAAGAACAACCCCAGGGATCAGGATAGGTTGGGGGCTGACCTGCTGGAGAGCAGTGTAGGACAAAGGGACCTGGGGGTCCTGGTGACCAGCAGGATGACCACAAGCCAGCAATGGGCCTTGTGGCCAAGAAGGCCAATGGCATCCTGCGGTAGATTAGAAGAGTAGTTAGTAGATCGAGAAAAGTTCTCCTTCCCCTCTGCCTTGGTGAGACCACATCTAGAATATTGTGTTTAATTCTGGGCCCCTCAGTTCCAGAAGGACACAGAGCTGCTTGAGAGAGTCCAGCGCAGAGCCACAAAGATGATTAAGGGAGTGGAGCATCTCCCTGATGAGAAAAGGCTGAGGTCTCTTTAGCTTGTTAAAAAGGAGACTGCAGAGTGACCCCATGACTGTTAATTAATATGGAAAGGGCGGACGTCAGGAGGAAGGAGCCAGGCTCTGCCCAGTGCACACAATGCTAGGACAAGGGGCACCAGGTGTCAGCAGGAAAAGAGGAGGTTCCTTCATGTAAGGGTAACAGAGCATTGGAACAGGCTACTCAGGGAGGTTGTGGAGTCTCCTTTTCTGGACATGTTTCTGTATGACTGAATTTGGGGTATCCTGCTGTGGCAGGGGGATTGGACTAGATGATCTTTCAAGGTCTCTTCCAATCTCTAACATTCCTTGATTCTGTGATCCTGTCACTGACTTTCTGCATTTTTTCAATTATTCATGCTTATGTTTTCCTTTTATTCTGTAAGCTGCTTCCAGGTGAGCAGCATTTTGCATGTGACCCCTCATTAAGTGTTACTACTACTGCTACTACTACAGCAGTATTAAATGAAAAGAACAATTAGCTGGTTCTGAACAATCTTTCTAACTTCAGCTAAAACACTGAGTTTTCACATCCAGGCAAGATTACAAATTGTGCTCTTTTTTTCCTCTTCAAACTCTCCGTTATACCTAAACCAAATTTATTTTCCTAATGCTAGATGGTTTACAAATATAATTGTGTAGATGTATAACACACCCACTTCTAACCTCTGGTTAAACCCCCTGGCTTTGGGTCTTATGATAGAATCATAGGGTTGGAAGGGACCTCCGAAGGTCATCTAATCCAATCCTCCTGCAACAAGCTAAAACCAGGATAACCAAAAAATAGATGTTCCTAAAGAAGTCTGGAATCAACCTGTGCACAAAACAAAAAAAACCTTAAATCAAAAACCCCACACTGTGTCTCATAAATAGCCTGTTATTCTATCTTATTCTATCAGTTATTCTATCTTATTCTATCGGTGCTATGTGTACAATAGAAAGGCTACAGCTAAAAACTTTCAGAAAGCAGTTTGGACCTCATATCAAGATGAATGACTTTGTAAGTAATTCTAGCTCAAGTCTTCATTCTTTATGCTGAGAATAAAAGCACAACTCAATTACCAGCCTTCAGTCAGGTGGCCTGAATCTCTCTCCTTATTTAACAGGGATTAACTTCTCCCTGTGTTAACAAGGACTTGATGCCCTTCAGCAGAAGGCCCATATGTCCAGTCCATGTGCTCCTCCCTTTCCTTGTTTGTTTTCAACAGGCTATTCATCGGGACTGTATAAGCCCAAGACATTTTATTTACTTTTTTATTAGAAGCTTCAATTTTTATTAAAATATTTCAGCCTATAGCAGGAATTCAGATCATCATATTGCTCAAACTTATCACAAAGACTTGCTTTAAGTGGTCACAATCTTTAACATTGCTAAACCAAGGAAAAGAACGAACCACCTGTAAAATAATCTATTTTTCAAATGGAAAGATAAAAAGCATGTCATAGAATCTAAGGAGTAGGGCAGCAAGTCTTGGTCACCAGCAGGAATCCAGACATTGTTCTGTGCGAGCTCTAGATAAAGATGCTCAGAAACTACAGACTCACCACTGCTTTTGCCTCTCTAAAACAGCAGACACTAGACAAATTTTTAGGCTTTGAATCTTCTATTCCTTGCTACGGAAAGCCATTCAACAAAAAGCACTGCCCTGAAAAAAAAAATCTACTTCTGCATGGTAGTATTATGCCTGTCTTTGGTGATTTGAGCTCTTTTCAGTATGGTGAGAAAGAAATTAATTCTTAGAACTCTAGTAGCAAAGACAACTGTCGTGCTCCTAGATTACTTCAATAATACATCACCTCTAATGCTTCACTTAGCTACAGGAAAATAAAAACTTACCTTAAATATCAAATCCTTCTTCCCATAACGAAGCTCTTTTAGCTGGGCTTGGATCTTTTTAGACTAAAAGTGAGAGGAATAAAAATTGAGGTGGGTTTTACTGTGTTTACTTCTAATGTCAGAGAGAAAAAAAAAAAGGTGCAAGTTGTGACTACAGCAGAAACTAGATCAGCTTTGAAACAGACATCAGTGACACCAAAATCAGTGTCAATTATTTTTGCAGAGGTAGCATGTTTAAACCAGGGAAAAGCATCAACAAAGACATGAAATGGCCCTCACCTAAAACACACACATGAGTTAGTTCTACTGTGAATAGCTGCTTGTCTCACATCAGTTATTAACACTTTCACTGAACAATAACTCAAGGCATCATTTTTAGAGTTACCTTTAGAGTTACCAAGTTTCCTTGTTAGAAGGAAAAAAGTTCCACAGCATTGCACGGTTTCTTCTTTGACAGCAACTTTCAGGTAGTGTGCAAATAAACTAGGTTCTCAGTTTCAGACCGTATCCTCTAAAACTATAGGCATGTTGATTTATATCACCTTAGGATGATACTTATTTTTAAGAGTAAATTCAATGCTATTTAAAATTTCTAAGCAATGGTTGAGGTGCTCCTTTATTTGCTTATTTAGACCAAATAGTAGAATTCATTTTTTAAATATAATATACCCAAGTACTATCTGAGGAGTACTATTTCACCCTTTATTTAGAAATCTTGTCAAAATAAAGATGTTTTTTCATAAAATCTGTATCAACTGAAATTTAATAGATTTTCTTGCATTAGCTACTGTTAAATGTTTAGAACTGCCCGGAATCTATTAGGAGTCTATTCCGGATTTAGTGCAATAGCACACCCTAACACAAAACATACTACAGATACTAGCAGGTCTTTCAGAAAGTTGAGCTTTTAGACAGATTTAATGTTGTTCCACTTGTAACATGCAAATTCATTGACTGATCTGTGGGCAGTGTGAATGAATATAAAGATAAAATTTTAAAACCTGCTTCAAATATTTAAGTAGTAAGGCCAAGCTGGTTATTGTATTACATAAAGACTGAAAGAAATAGCCAACATATAGCTCTTCTGTCACTGTATCTTATCTCTGATCTGGTAGAGCTATGGAATGTGTTCCACAGCAACTAAAGACCAGTGGGAAAACTTTAACCACCTTTAATTGTTCTAGGAGTTGTGTTTATAGGAAATATAAAATCTCTGGGAGATTTTCTCTTTAGGAGAATCTAAGAGCAATGATTATGGTGTCACCCATTTGCTTAATCTCAAGACCGGGACAAAACTGGGAGCTACAGAGCTAAAAAGCATTCAGTGCATACTAAAAGTGATCCAAAAGCATGTACCTAACCTGTAATACTTTATGACAAAATGCAATTGGTTGATGGGTTTTCTGTGCTTCTAGGGAGAGGGCTTACAAACCTTTTAATGCAGCCAGCGAATAAGACACAGTATATTAGACAAAAACACTACATTCTTTGGCTGACACCACCCAACTGACAAAATAGCTACAAGACAAAGATGCTCCTGTAGCATTGTTGCTCATTTCAGTGGCACTAACCTACTTATAAGCTGCAGATTTGCCAGGATGATTCATAAATCTGATATTCTTAAGGCTTAAAATACACTCTCAATCTGCTGCCTTAATTTGCTAATAAGCTTAGGTTAGGTTACCTGAAATTCTGACAGCCCAGCTCATCATGCTACAGTAAATATAATTTAATCTCAGGCTTTGCCCTTAAATTTAAAGGCATTTATGTAGCAAATCTTTAAGATCTTTTCCCTGATTATGTCTCCTTTATCACCAAACATTCTAGATGTTACGGAAAAACAAACTTGAAGAAGACGGAAAAACTGAAAGCTGTGCTGAACACACCATGAATTTTTTAAGGGCAAACATGGGAAGAAATTATATTTCTACACTGTCACATGTTTGAAGACAAGGTGGTGATACTGGAGGAAAATACAGACTTTGCCAAGGTAGAAAAAAAATTACGCCAAAATCCTATTGTTTCCTCCCATTGAGGATTTTTCAGAAGCGGTAGTCACAAATTTTCAGTTAGGTTAAACAGCTAATATAACTATAATCACTACTCTGGCCTTACAACTTGTCAAGTCTAAGTTAAAAAGTAGAGTCTTGGATAAAGACATGTTCAAATGTAATTATGATCTTTTAAGTTTATACATTAACATGTAATTATGAATGGGTTTTTTTATTCATAAAAATATGCTATGCCTCTGTTTTATTCTGGCAAGGCAGAATGACTGTAACAATAATTATATCTGCAAACAAAAACCCTGACTGAAGTCATATAAGTGAGTAAAATTGTATCAATGTACAGCAGTATCCTCCTTCAAGAAAGGCTAAATTGCTGCGGGGACTGCATGAATGCAGCTGCTTGCACTGGAAGGAGTTTTGCATCATGAGCAAACCTCACTCTTCAGTAGAGGGGAGATTCCATCTATTTCATAAAGTGATCTTGTTTACTTAAAGTACTGAAACATTCTAGGAAACAATAACAACAACAATAACAAAAATAAATCTTTCTTGTTGCTATAAATGAATTTTTGAAGAGGCATTCGGTTATCCCTATCTTAGTCTAAGTGTGGAAATAATGGAAAGGCAATCAGTTTTATATATGTTACAGGTTCATAGTAGACACCTACAGATGTGTAGACTTTTCACAAGCAAGCCCAAACTTCATTTATCTAAAACTTGACTTTGCATTTTGCTTTGTAATGCATTTGAGTTGCTGTAAGATCACTGAAAATAGCTGAGGTGGGAGCGTGTGAGGAACACTCAGCATCCCAGCATAAGAGATGATCTACACCAGAACCTGAATACAAAAGATGCTGACGAAAGCTTCTTCAGAGAATGTTAGATTGAGAACAAAAAGGACCTTACTCACCTCCTCTGCATGAATACCACAAAGCTTGTTTCCTGACAAGAGCTTGGTTTTGAGGCTTTTGTTCTGACAGGGGAACAAAAATAAACAGTTTATTACTGAGAGGCACTGAAATATTAAGGGACAGTTTAAACAGTTGATGATACTGGTTTCGTTTTACACATGGATAACACCTTCATGTCATGAGCAAAGACACATAAGAAGACAAGATAGGTGCACCATGGCACAATATCCTCCCTTTCAGAATTCTAAAAGACTATTACAACCTGCTTTCACAGGAACAGCAGTGCAGAAACCTTCCAAAACCCTCTAGCGATAGAAAGCTGTGGATGTGCTGACATAAAAAAAGAAAAACCCCCTCTACAGCTTACCTAGTGTCAACTACTGAGCTCAACAGTTCTCAGTATACCATTAGGACAGCAGAGTAACAGGGCCAAAAGCTCATCCCTCAACCTTGATTATGAAATTCATAAGGTCTTTCTGCTAAATTTAATAATTTAATGCTGTAATTAATCAAACACTTTGGAAGGTCACCTACCTCAGTATGCTTTGTCATGCAGAGATCTGTTAATACATGGCTCTGTAACTAGTGTCATCATCACAGTTCTGGTGTTTTTGCTACATTGCCCCAGGCTTGCTAGCGTCAGAGATTCGCCATTCTCAGAGGGGGACGAGGGTGTTTGCTATGACTACAGTGTTGCTATTGCTGGCTACAGCTGTTTGGAAGGGACAGGCATGGAAGGAGGGGTGGAAAGAAAAGGAAAGAGGAGGTAGCCACGAGCAGGTTGAAAGCTTATGGGTGGGAATTAGAGACACGGCAACCAAGAGAATCTTGTGGTCAGTGTCTACTGCATCTAGCACATCGGTGCCTGATCAAGGGGAGTCCTATGGTGAAGTTTTTTCACTCCAGCTACAGCAAGCATCATACTTGCAGGCTTTCATCCTGGCTGAGGACTTCAATCACCCAAACATCTGATGGAAAAGTAGCATAGATAAAGGCAATCCAGGAGACTGTGGGAATGCAGAGAGGACTTCCTAAGCCAGGAACCTGATGATCACACCAATACACATGAGCTCAGCAGAGGTGTTGGGACTGGAGGCAGCCACACACTGGTGGAGTTCACACTCCTATGAGACAAGAGTAAGCCAAGGAGTATAACCAGGATTCTGAATTTTAGAAAAGCAAAATTCCAACTCATCAAGAACTTCACTCAGTAAGACTGTCCCCCAGGAAATAGCCCTCAGGGACATGGGAGCAGAAGACAGATGGCAAACCTTTAAAGACACTTTATTCCCAGGTGTAAGGGTTCAAGCCAGAGAGGAAAGAGAGCAGCATGGCTGACTCAAGACCTGCTGGTCAAATCAAAAGAAAAGAAGGAACTACACAGGCAGTGGAAACTGGGACAAGTATCCTGGGAAGAGCATAGGAACACTGCCTGGTTGTGTAAACATAGGGTCAGAAAGGCCAAGGCACAGCTGGAGATAAAATTGTCCAAGGATGCACAGAGTAACAACAAGGGTTTCTACAAGTACATCTATCAAAAAACAAAGATGAAAGAGTCTGCAGCCTCTCTGATGAGTAAGAGGGACAAATTCGTAGGAGCAGACAAGGGGAAGGCTGAGGTACTCAAGAACTTTTTTGCCTCACTTTTCACTAGCAGCTGCTCTCTTCACACCTCCCAAGTACACAGACAGCAAGATGGAAACTAGTGGACAAAATCCCTCCCATTGTAAGTATTAAGATCAGGTTCGTGATCATCTGAGGAACCTGAACACATGTAAGTTGACAGGACCCGATGAGATGCATCCCAGAGTCTTGAGGGCTAATGCAGCTGCCAAGCCACTCTTCAAAAGTCATGGCAGCCATTAAAATTTCTAGTGACTAGAAGGAGGGAAAAAGGAAACATCAATCTCATTTTTTACATGGGAGATCATAGAATATAGCCTCCTAGAAGATGTGCTAAGGCACACATTGGACAGGGATTTGATTGGAGACAGTCAGCATGGCTTCAACAAGGGCAAGTTCTGCCTGACCAACCTGGTGGCTTTCTATGATGAAGTGACTACATCAGTGGGCAAGGGAAGAGCTACAGTCATCATTTATCTGTACTTCTGTAAGGCCTTTCATGTGCTTTCTTCCCATGAAGTTGATTCTTACTGTTCTAGTACCTCCACTCAAGAAACAGCATCATGGATGAATACAGCGTCTATTCTGTTCCTCCAAAAAAATGAGGAATCTCAATGACAGCCTGTTAGATTTGTTCATATGGTCTTTGCAGAGCTTCCATACCGAAAGTAAAAAGCTTTCAGCTTTGTTCCTAAATAGATTGGTCAGTCTCTGGGCATCTTTCCCCCTTGCTCTAGCACTGACAGAACATGCTTTGATATTAATTTCAGTACATGAGACCAGGCTTAATGGAAGCTGAAGTAATTCTATGAACTGTGACTGACAGTAACGTTACATTGAGTTTGTCTAACCCCATAAAAACACATAAAAGCAGCTGTAGCACTATAGTTGCTTTGCCAGGGTGCCTTTGGAACCTATGTAATGGTTTAGCAAGAGAGTCTAAATCTGTTTGGGTTGGTTCCTGTAATTCTCACACAATAACCAGCTCTCACTGAGAATTCAACAGGCAATGGAGCAACTTTGCTAGAAAGACAACAGTTTAGTGAACACATCACCAAGAAGAAAAGGAAAAATCCCCCAAATAAGTAAAAGAATCAGAAAGGTAAAACAGAAACTGTATCACAATGCCTTTGCACAGAGTCTGAGAGAAATGGGAGACAGCTAACACATCAGGTTTTGGCCTTAAATGAGAGGTCTGGGGTAAAAGAGTGTACACTAACACTCATAACCAACAGCCACACACACTTGCACCCCACTTTCCAGAAGAGAAAGGGTGAGGGTGACAGGAACACAGCAAAAAACATACATTTGGTGCTTGTGAAAAAGTTGTTTTTCCTTATCCTCATGCAGACATCAGCACTCTGACATCTTGGGCATACTTCTAGCTCCCGTCAGCTTGGGGCTCTTCTTTGAGGCTCTAGCAGCATCAATGTAGAGGATGCAACAGAATTCCAGACTTTCTCTCTGCCAAAAGCCTAGGAGATCAGTATTTTCAATCTCTCTTTCTCTCTCTTAGTAGAAGCTTCTCTCAGTCTCTCTCAGTGGCAGAGCATACAGGAACTTTGCCAGCCTGGTGGTGACAAGGCAACATGGCACTGGTTTGTNCTGAGCCCTTAGTGGAAGAAGAGAGGGCTGTAGCTTCACCCCCCACAGAAGGGGGTGTCCAGGTACAGAGACCAGTTTGTCTCTGCATTCAAGCTCCGATGCACAAGAGAGTTGTGGCTTACACCCGCAGGAGAGGTGCAGCTGGGCTTCCACCCTTTGGTGGCAGGGGGTTGAGAGCTATTGCTCATCCCCTCCCCACCCTTGTGGGGTGAGGGGGAGCTTTCTTCTAGAGGACGTATCACAGCAGGAGCAGGAGATGAGGTGAAGATGGTGACGAGGCAAGAAGGGAAGGAAAGAAGGAGGAAGTACCTTCCTTTTATGGACTCTGTCCACCAATCACCTGTAGAGTCCACACACTGATGCAGGAGGTCTGCTAGGAAAGCTGCCTCCAGCTTCAAAATAAAATGCTTTTTCAGCATAAAAGCACCACAACTAATATTTGAAAATTTGGTAATTTTCAGAGCAGCATGAACCTGCAAGGAAAGCCTCTATTTGTTGGCTAGAGCTGGCTAGAAGAGTACGTATTCCTAAATTTGGAAAGTAATCTCTTCATTCTGCCATTCGTCCTTCTGGACCAAAGGCCAGTAGCCAGACAAAATAATCCAAAAAGATCTGAAGAGATGCACTCATGTTGTTAGACAAGAAGAAATCCTCACCGTGAGGCTCTAAGCACGTCACCTCTCCTGAGATGTGAGAGGAGAAAAATACAGAGATATGACTTCTTTAGCATTTTTTAGGAAACACTAACCATGATGAAAATGTATTAAGAGTATTAAGCTTTAGTTCAATAAAATTTAGGTCTCCTTCCCTCTCCTCTCTTTTTCTCTCTACAATATCAATGCATAATGACTGAAAGGTGAGACGGAATTTTAAAGTTTTGTTAAATTATTTTAACTCCCATCTGCTTATTAGAAATCTTGGACAAAGACTTTAAATGAAAAGCACAAACGATACACTTGGAAGCTCAACAGAAACACTTTTACAGCTGCACCTCTAGTTCCTTCCTTTTCTGCAAGCTCATTTTATTAAAAACATTAATAGCCGCATGTTGCATTTGTCCTCTTTTGGCATACACAATAAACATCTTACGAGGCAAAAGTCATAGTTTATAGGCATTGTTAAAGGTGACAAACTACCCATGTGCGCGCTTCAAAAGCATTTACAACAATCATAAATCTGAAGCTATGGGGATAATCATCTATCAGCTATACTATATATCCTATTAACACAATGGTAAGATTACGCCACCCCTGTGAAATGAACACCTTTTCAGATATCACCATTTCCTGAAGCTAGGTTATCTTCACCTCTGGCCACAAACACAAGTGCTTTAACACTCTGATGTTTATGTTTCATAGTTTGAAACAACGCTCTCACTTCTTTGAAACAGCATGCTGGCCTTTGAAAACACAAGGATACAAGGTACAACCAAGAAAACAAAACTACTTTCTCCCTCAGAAAATTATTCCCAGCAATCAACTTCAATTCAAACTTTTTCTCAGCTATCTCTTGTGTCTAATATAAATCTCGCTCTACCTCACATATCGGACCATGCTGAGCCCCTTCTCATAATCAGAATGTTTCTCTCTTATGGGTATTTTTTAAAAAAACAAACCCAACAAAAACCCCTTGGACACTGCTCAGCAGGAGTGTCAGGGCCAATTGCCAAGATGAAATGTTTTCCATCTCCCATTAACCGAAGTAGGTCACTGTGTCCTTAGACAGGGAATCAGAAGACAGCAGCAAGCCATAATCAAATATCTGGTTTTACCCGATATCACAGTGTATTGGTGCCCATTTTGCTCTGGATATTTGCCTTGTTTCTCACAGTGATGAAAAAACATTTTCTATAGCACAAAAACGTAGGACTACTTTAATCCCAGCAGGGCGCACTCAGCCATTCATCCTTCTGTGACAAACAGATTGTGTTTTCTGCTCTCTGCTGTGTGAGGTTTTTCAGAAGGGACCTTAAGAGCCTTTATGGTCAGTAAGGACTCTGACTTTTTGTAAGATAAGTTTGCCTTGATATTCTTGAGAATATTTGAGTCTCTTTTCCCCACAGCTTTACAGGGGTCAGGCATGCCAAACAGCTGAAGCACTTTGCCTCACCAAGGTATTACAGTACTGATGTGAAATCCACATTTGCCACATCTGTCTAGATCTAAACTCAAAGCACCACTGTTCTAGCTCTGAGTTTCTGGAAAAAGTCACTTTTGCTATGGTCAGGCTCCAGCCTCTCTGTGCTAACAAGCACTCTCCAGCATGCCTTCCTGCACTGTACTTGGAAGGCACTTCTGTAAGTCCATGAATAATTTTTCTACACGTTTTTAGTCATATTCCCACCTAACCTTGCAAAAAAAATTTGACATATAGCTCAGAAAACCTTTGTAGCACATGCTGAGATTTGATTCCATACCAACGGTGTAACAGATATGAGTGTACATGTGAGCCTGCCTGTCTCTCAAAGGGAAACAGCAACTTGGAGTCTGTCAGAAGTCTTTTGGGAGAGAAGAAATGCATTTCATTTGTTGCATAACAATAGTGTTAGGCTAACCCAGTATCACTCATGATGGATCTAGCTTCCTGATGCACATTGGCTTCTCTCAGAATTTTTTCATATATTTCAAACTTTAAATATTTCCATGCAGAAAGTCTAAACATTGCCTTCCCTGTGAAACCTCATCTCAACAAGAGAGAATGGTTTAACTGAGATTTGTGTCTCTAAAACACAAATCATTGATAGCTTTCACTAAAAATATTTGATTATAATATTTAATGACTTAATAGGATGATTTGATTCATAGTTTACCTGCATCACTCAATTGCCTAAACAATTAGTTGCTGACTGAACCCCTTTGTCATACATAGATATGTAGAGCTATTCTGTCTGGGACTTTGATTTAGAACACCAGTATGCACAGGAGTTTCAGGCTAGTGTGACTCTATTCTTTCCTGCTCCAAAAGAAGTGTTTAAGTGCTCTTGAAAGTCAGTTGGATTTCACATGTCCTCCACACTTTTCAGTCTCTGACAAACCATTAGCATTCCGAACAGGCTTAGAGGTCTGCTGCTGTGGTTTAAAACTAACATTTTTATAGAATGAGTTAAGAAGCTGATTTTCCATAGCAGCCTTTTATGTTAAAACTGTGGAATGGGATCTGAGGAATCAAGTCACTTCAGGGCTCAATCATTCATGAATAAGAAATACTTGTGCTCTGAATTAAAAAGAAACCCAGAACACAGTTACTCAGCTGCTGGTAGTCTCTGGGATCAGTTCTCTTTATTTTCTAACTAGGCTTCACAATTACCATCTCCTGGACAATGCTGCTAACCAAGAACATCATAACTCACTCATGGAGAACAGTGAATTGGGAGCTACCTTGTTCCTTCTGTTTGAGCTGTAAAAGAAAGATTAAAGTACACTGATGCTCCTCTAATACCTGGGAACTTGCTTCACTTTTCCTTAATCCAAAGCTTTGCTTTTTGTCTGGAACAACTGACATTTGCCAACCTTTCACACTTGCCCCTGAACTTCCATACACATATGTGACCATTAACACTCTGCCAAGGTTTGCAAATATGTAGCCACAGAACAGCAGCAAAAAATTAGACAAAAGTAGGTTCCTGAATGACTATTATACTGTTTGTAGGGTCAGGATGCAATATCCAATGCTGATGCATGCCAGTTTCTTCTAGTATTTTTTAAATAGTACCACAGGAAAAACAAATTCTCCTGATTTCTCATAGCTCAGCAGCAGTGGATTTTTATGGTAAAGCAATGTACTAGACCAAGTATTCTTTCCTTCCCAGGGTGTTTTTCTTCTGGCTAGCAAGGAGTCAGGGCCATTTATCTGCCTTATCTCAGGGTAAGGATAGCTCAAGATAGGAAAATGATGCACAAAAAAAGTATTCTGTGACACCTTTCCAGGCATTTTAATGGGACTTTATTATGGGCAAGCAAATGCCATTTCTAATTCTTCCTGGCAGATATTCTAATGAAAATCACAGCAGCATATGAAATACAGCTTCCCATTTAACAGAATTCATAAGTGAAATGAAGGGCAATTGTCTATGCCAGGCACAGTTGTCTAGAGAAGAAAACTGACTCTTCTCTGATCTTTCTCTTTATCAGAGCTGGCCAAGTGCCCTGGGGAGGGTTTGTAGGATCAATAAAACAGAACACCTAGTTAGGTAGGTGCTAGGCTGAAGCTCCTTCTTTTAATCTGTTTGACATTTGTAAACAGAATGGTGAAAAGAAACCACTCAATTTCTTTTAAAAACTCAGTGAAAATGCTTTTAAAGTAAGGTGACAGAAATGAGAACAAACATGTAAATAAAAATAATCTAAGCATAAAACACACTTATGACTTATTAAAAACCCCAGCTACTCTACGGTTATAAGAGCAAAGGGTCATACTGATTACATTCTGTTCTACAGTTTTGCTTTTTCTGCTGTTCCAGCAGCAGGGGATGAAGTGCTGTATTAAGCACATTTTAGATCCAGAATTGCCAACATTCCTCTTAAAACATAAATAGCATAATTACCAAAGGAGAATGGAATGAGATAACTATAGAATATGTATATGGTGCTGTCTGTGGAGTCATACCACCCAAATTCACTGTAATATTAATACTGCTTATCTCCTGAATTCTAAGTACACCAAGTGTCTGCTGTTAGAGAGCTTCTTGGCTATCATATTTTTCGAAGTAGTTTTGGCAAGTATGATCTATGGACACCTAAAATATAGATCAGGTGTTTTGAAGAATCTACTACAATATCTTTCAATGAGAAAACAGATACCACTCAATTGGTTTTACTGGATATTTCCATGATGCTCTGCTTTTTCAATACATTGAGAACAGTTTCCGTGGGTAATTAAGGATATTCATAATCTACTTGGCACAGAACTTGCACCCATCCAATCATTAGCCAGTCTTTCTTACCTGCTGACAGTCATTCAGCAGAGGGAAAAGAAGTCAGGAGCAGGATCTATGCTATGATCCTATGATCTACGTCACTGAAAAATGTTCATTAACACTAGCTCTTCAAGAATCACTGACCAACCTATGTTAATGAACTTACATTTTTATGCCAGATCCCTCCTCTTAGGAAGGGAGGAGCAAAGCAATATATGCTAATTTAAACTGGGCTATTTTTCCACGTCACTGAAAAATGTTTCCTCCTATTTGAGCAATGTAAGGCACAGACAGATTTTGTTGGGCTCCTAAGGGGTCTTAAGAACAACTTAAATATGGCTCTGAGTACAGCTTCAGCTTCTTTGGTTTGGGAAAGTACATAACATGCATCTATAAAATAATATTTTTAGAAGAAAACAATTATTTAAATGAAAAACTGAAGTTAAAGACCATCAGAAAACTTGGAGTCAACATTTTTTAGTACATATCAAAGAAACTAATGAATCAAGAGGACATGACACATCCTTCCTTTAAGAATGTCTGGAATAGAAGCTCATCTGCTGGATTATCTGTTACAAAGTTCCTACTTCGTGCAGCAATATTTCCTTTGCTTGAATGCTGACACGAATATGGACTTGAGTGAACATTTCAAAATGAATCATAGAATCATTAGGGATCGGAAGGGACCTTGAAAGATCATCTAGTCCAATCCCCCTGCCAAAGCAGCATCACCTAGACCAAGTCGCACAGGAACACATCCAGGTGGGTCTTGAACGTCTCCAGAGAAGGAGACTCCACAACCTCCCTGGGCAGCCTGTTCCAATACTCCGTTACCCTCACTAGGAAGAAGTTCCTTTTGATATTGATATGGAACCTCCTCTGTTCCAGCTTGCACCCAATGGCCCTTGTGCTGTCACCAGACAACCCTGAGAAGAGCCTAGCTCCATCCTCCTGACACACACCCTTCGCATATTTATAGATACGAATGAGGTCACCCCTCAGCCTCCTCTTCTCTAAGCTCAAGAGACCCAGCTACCTCAGCCCTTCCTCATAAGAGAGCTGTTCTACTTCCTTCATAATCTTCGTTGCTCTATGCTGGACACCTTCCAGCAGCTCTGTGTCCTTCTTGAACTGAGGGGCCCAGAACTGAACACAATACTCCAGATGCAGCCTCACTAGTGCAGACTAGAGGGGGAGAAGAACCTCCCCTGATCTGCTAACCAGTCCCCTTCTGATCCCCCTCCAGGATGCCGTTGGCCCTCTTGGCCACAAGAGCACATTGCCGACTCATAATTATGCTGCTGTCCACTAGGATCCCCAGGTCCCTTTTTCCTACACTACTGTCCAACAGGTCAGTCCCCAACCTAGACTGGTACCTGGGGTTGTTCTTGCACACATACAAGGCTCTACACTGACCCTTGTTGTACCTCATTAAGTTTCTCTCTGCCCAGCTCTCTAGCCCGTCCAGGTCTCGCTGAATGGCAGCACAGTCTGCTGGGGTGTCGGCAACACCACCCAGCTTTGTGTCACCAGCAAACTTGCTGACAGTGCATCCTAATCCCTCATCCAAGTCATTACTGAGTAGATTGAAGAGGACTGCTCCCAGCATTGAGGTCTTCGGGGACCCCACTAGATACAGGCCTCCAACTAGACTCTGTCCCATTACCCACTACTCTGGCTTCTATCCTGCAGCCAGTTCACAAGCCACCTCACTACCCAATCATCCAGTCCACACTGCCTCAGTTTGGCCACGAGGATGCTATGTGAGACCGTGTCAAATGCCTTACTGAAATCAAGACAGACCGCATGAAGCTGTGTCATTCCAAATTGCCACAAGTTTTGGCTTTAATTTGCAGATCTGCAGAATCATATTTCTAGCAACTATGCTTTGAAATATTAGCAGATAAGGCATGATATAATTATATACAGTCACTAAATCTGCAAAGTCAGGCAGGTGTGCGATCCCATTTCCAATAATTGTGATAGTATGTCATTTTAATATATTGGTCCCACTGATTGTTCTTTAGAATTAATGTGCTTGAAAAGCTTTCTTTAAGATCTCCAGTAAACAAAATGTCTGCAGCCCCTACAAAAGACCAACCTGCCTCACTGTAAGCCATGTACCAAAAAGCAGTGGTCTCTTTCTTTTAAGTTAATGGTCTTCTCCATAAGTATACAGTTCTGCTTATCAGCTTGCAAAGACCACCAGTACTTTACATTACACTGCAGAGTGTCCCACCTGGCCCCTCCACTCCTCCACCTTTGCAAGTAAGAGATATACAGTATGAAAACTATAGAACACTGTCTGCAAGACAACCTTAATCGAGTGGAACAAGGTAATAGCACTTGGGCTGTTATAAAAGTAGATCAAACTTTAAAAGAAATCTGAGTTAGGTCTAGAAATATACACCTTAAAGCATCACAAACAATAACAGAACCCCAAAGTAAGGGTAAACTTACGTTTCCTTCCTTTCAACACTTGCAGGACTACTAGTTACTCTGGAAAGACCAGAAAGACTAATGGAAGATCAAACATTTTTCACAGGAAAAATAAGTTTAATTATTTATAACAATTAACTCATAATTACTGATTCAAATATCATTCCTTGAGCTTAAACCACCACAAGTGGGTACTATTTTACAACAATGTTCAAAAATAGCACAGTCTGTAGCAGCACATAAAGTGCCACCCAACTTTACCCAAATGCTAAAAACAAGAGCTGGCCACAGTCATTGGGAATCAGCATCAGTGCATTTTTGACCTAAACAAGAATTTGATGAAATGCAATGCCATAGTATTGCTTCTCAGCTAGCTGTGCAGATTTTAGTGATCAAACCAGACCTGCTTTTGCTAGTTGCAATAATGGAAAGTTCAAGAAATGCTACTTTTTTCTCCTTTTTTAGCTACAGAAAGATAGCCACTCTCTGACTCAGAAAGGGATGCAATTAATTATAATAACATATTCCAACACAGTGGGCCAATTCTTGTGTGCTGCAGGAGCAGCCAAATTCTGTGTATGGGTAGAAGGACCTTGAAGAAGTACTGAAGAGTACTGAATCAGCATACCCTTCTGTCACAGTAGCTCTGGGTTTTACTGTCAGTTTACTCTGTCACATTTACATTTTTGCTAAAAACTATTGTGTTTTTGACAATGAATTTTCAGGCCACCTTTTACCCTTGTAAAATGAAAATTCATGACGTCACTCCTCAGCCTCCTCTTCTCCAAGTTAAAGTGACCCAGTTCCCTCAGACCTTCCTCATAAGAGAGCTGTGCTACTTCCCTCAGCATCTTCGTTGCTCCACACTGGACACCCTCCAACAGCTCTCTGTCCTTCTTGAACTGAGGGGCCCAGAACTGAACACAATACTCCAGATGCAGCCTCACTAGTGCAGAGTAGAGGGGGAGAAGAGCCTCCATTGATCTGCTATCCACCCCCATTCTGATGCAACCCAGGATATCATTGGCCCTCTTGGC
>VZRI01005367.1:7288-25693 GCA_013397515.1 Upupa epops
AATCACAGATGAGCAGAGCTGGAGAGGGAGGGTGGCAAGAACCGGTTGACATTAGCAAAGTGCTTGGCAGAGCAGCAGATGAGCACCAGGTAGCAGGAATATTACCTTTTGTAATCATCACTTTATTAACACACAACAATCTTATTAAATCTCATCTAAGTGCTTATTTGGCAGCTTCAATAGAAAAGCCCTAATTGAGCTCGCTTTAAATATAGCAACAACTGCTTACGCTGCTTTCTAAGAAGGTGTGAGCTCTCCTGGTGACTCTCACAGCTGACAGCTTGTTAGTGAAGAAGGATGACTTTCAGGGTGGATTTTTTCTGGTTTGGGGCTTTCCCAAGGCTTGGTTTATTTGGGGATACAGGAAGTGTCGGCAACATGCATCACCCACAAAGGGCTTCCTGCACCACCCAGGTGGGTCCACGCACCCATGCAAGAGGGTGAGTTGCTGCAAGGAGCAAAATGGGACAGGAAGCACTATTTGTGTAATGAGCAGCCCAGTTCTGTGCTCAATGAAAGCTCCCAAGTGCTGGCAGTGCATCTGCCGGAGCCCTGACACCCTTGGCTGGGGCTTTCATCAACCACAGCTGCAAAGTCAATGTGAGGCTCTGTGGAGCCCCAGGAGTGTCCTGGGGTCCCAGGGGCGATGAATACACTGCTTGTCTCATCCAAAGGCACCACAGCTTCACCTGGCCTATGAGGGGCTTCTTCCGACCAGCCGGCGCCTTGGAGAAAGGGCTCATTTTAACAGGCTTGGGACTGACCTCAATAGCCACATCTGAGCCATCCCTAAAGAATAGGACCGGAGAGGAAGGCAAGGATTTACATATCTGGACTCAAAGCCAAATTCCGACAGCTGGAAGCCCTCTCTGTCTGTATTCACCATGCAGAAAGTTTGGCTGTAGTAAGGACACAGAGACTTCCAAGTCCTGCCTATCACTGTGGGTACCGGAAAGGTTTCATCCCCACCCAGGACAGCCCAATCTATGAGGGCTGGAGCAGCACATGGCCCTCATGCTGTGGCCAGTGCATGGGGTGGGAGGTGGCCACATCAAAGAATTACCCACTGGTGGAGTCCCGAGGGCTTTGTGCTCACCGTGATGTGTGTGCCGTGCAGGCTGGTGGCTCCCTCACAGCTGCTGATCTTCTCTCCACAGGTCCACCTCTGATTCAGCAGCTCACCCCGAAATTCATTTTCTGGGGAGGGGAAGAGGAACGCGGGGTCAAGACATGAAGTAGTATCAACCAGCAGTGAAAAATGCAATATTCATTCCTTGCCTGCTTGCTTTAGTGGCCATACAAACCCTGCCCAGAGCAGGAACCAAGGGTGCCAAGAGCCCTAACCATGAAGAATCTACAAGGGCACCCTCAGCCTACCCCAAACATCACAGCACTGCTCAGCTCAGTCCTTGGCTGGAAAACACAGTGTGAACAGTGAGCATCACTGGTAGGCTGGGCAAGGCAGCAGCCAGTGTCAGCCAGGGAGCCTGAAGGTGCCTATGACAGCTGGCAGAGAGCTTCACCTTCACCCCCTCTTTGCAGAGATAGAGCTACTTTTTGATCTTTCACTCAAATTCTATGTCTATGGCAGTGGATTGAACCCACTGGCTGGGTATCACTGAGAGCTAAATGGAGCCCCCCCCACAAGTTTCCATGACAGCTCATGGTGATAGAACCAGAATTGTTTTGGTTGGTAGAGACCTTTGAGGCACACCAAGTCCACTCACCGACCCACTCCTGAACAGAATCACTAAAGCATAGGGAATGAAGACACCAAACAAAGGTCTTGAAGTTAAAACTCCCAGTCACAGGTGGTTTGGGAGAAAGGGAGAACAGGCAGAGAGGAGCCTCCATCCAAGGGGAAAGACTATGGGAAACAAACTTTACAAGGAGATTTTTGGCACTTTTCCTTCATCTAGTAGAACTTCACAGAATCCTGGACTGGCTCAGGTTGGAAGAGAACTCAGGGATCATCTACTTCAATCCCCTGCCATGGGCAACGATGCCTCTCAACCAGACTTGGTTGTTCAAGGCCTCATCCAACCTGGCCTTGAACACCTCCAGGGAGGGGGCAGCCAGAGCCGCTCTGGACAGTCGATTCCAGAGGCTCTGTACCTTTGTGCTGAAGAACTTCTTGCTAAGATCCAGCCTAAACCTCCTCTCCTTCATTTCCAAATCCTTTCCCCTTGTCCTGTTGCTAGATCCCCTTGGGAAAAGTCCCTCTGCAGTCTTCCTGTGGGTTCCCTTCAGGTACTGGAAGGTGGCTCTAAGGCCCCACCAGAGTCGTCTCTTCCCTAGGCCGAACAACCCCAGCTCCCTCATCCTGTCCTCATAGCAAAGGTGCTGCAGCCCTTGGATCATCTTTATGGCCTCCTCTGGACTAGCTCCAACAGTTCTATGCCCTTTTAATACTGGGAACATCAGAACTGGACACAGGATTCGAGGTGGAGTCTCACTTCAAGCAAATTCAAGGAGCCAGCACTGGCTGTGCCACACATGGATGGTCTGCAGCAGCTGGGCCTGTGCGGAAGACCTGCCACGGCACAGCTTCCCTCCTGCACACCAATACTGCTTGTGGCGAGTAAATCAGAAGCATTTGACCCCGACTCTCGCCCTCCAGGCCCCACAGTGTCACAGCTCACCTTGGCAAAGTGTCATCACTCTGGGTGCTGCTGCCATGAGCCTTTCCCTCTCATCTTTAATTGCGGCTTCCCCTGGCACTGGGTACTGAATAATTCACTACCTGTTCTCCATGTCTTGATCCATTTATCTTCTACAGCCAGTGCAAAGGAAAAGGAGAGCATCCTCCAGAAGGAGGCATGTGAGGAGCTACACACTGCCGGCAGCCTCATTCATCTCAGGTTGCTAATAGCACGGGGAAGAGCTGAGGTTTCTTGATTTGATATTTCTCTTACTTGGGTGGTCTCAAAGAGAGTTTGATCAGAAAAGGCTCACACATGCTACAGGGAACCTATGGAAAGTTGGTGTCACAAAGTAGCACCAAAAATAGCTGGGGAATTTATTCCTCCCCTGACAGTGCCTGTTCTCTATCTATGGGATGTTAAGGAACAATCGGTATGACCTGCAGTGCTCTTGCAAGAACGAGTACATTGAAAGACAGGGAAAATTTGATCCTATGCTGATGCACAATCCAAGGTAGTCTTGGAGAGATGACCACGAAAGTCACCTTCATGTGTTTGTCCTAAACCAGGGCTGTTCCAAAGCCAGGAGGGCAGCTGGGGGGGACTCAAGTACTGTGTTCAGTTCTGGGTCCCTCATTATAGGAAAGACATTGAGATGCTGGAACGGGGCCAGAAAAGAGCTACCAAGTTTGTGAGGGATTTACTAAAAAAGGAGAGCCTAAGGGAGCCAGGCAGGGTTAGTTTGGAGAAGAAGAGGCTGAGGAGGGACCACATTGCCCTCTACAACTGCCTGAGGGGAGGCTGTAGAGAGGTGGGTGTTGGCCTCTTCTCCTTGGTGACTGCTGACAGAGCCAGGGGCAATGGTCTGCAGTTGAGGCAGGAGAGGTTTAGATGGGATCTTAGGAAGGAATTCTTTACAGAAAGTGTGGCTGGGTACTGGATAGGCCTTCCCAGGAGGTGGTTGAGTCCCTGTCCCTGGAGGTGTTGAAGAACCGTGTAGCCCTGCTAGAGTGGCACCATGAAAGGGGTTAGTTTGTGTTTGTCAATCTCTCAGGTATTTAGGTTTTTTGTCGGTGTGGGGATGGTTGCTCTAGGAGGTCCTTTCCAACCAGGATTATTCTGTGATTCTGTGACTTTTCTATGTTTCATAGGAGAAAAATCTTGTGCTGGAGACTCTACTCCAAATCCTATCTGAAACACCATGTTCCAGCCTGGATCCACAAGACAGGCATAGGGCTTGGAAACAAAATCCAGGAGTTGCTGCAGTATTGTTCTGCTCCAAGGAAAGGGAGTGGGGAGGCACAGATGGTCAGGCGGGTGATAAGCACTAAGCCAAATGTGGGAAACAAGCTAGAAAAGGGATGATAATAAAAAGAACTAAGGAGGAAAACACATCAAATAAGAAATAAAGATGCTTCTATAGCACATTCACAGGATATTACAGTCTTCCTTCTTCTCTCAAGCATTTCCCTGAACATCCTTCCTCCAGGCAGGATTTTTTAGTGCATGAGCATCCTTGCTGGGATGCAAAAGCAGAGAGTGGGTTAAATTGTTGAAATACTAGATAATTGCTAATAATTGATAGCAAGATAACCCTAAAGATTCCTTGCAAGGTTGAAAGATCATGAGATGCAATCTTGAGATGGGAAAAATAGCAAAGTACAACCACTTTGGGCATTTTTGCTCTCGGGTGCCCAAGTCATAGGCTAAGGGTGAGCTCCAGAAGCTGTTGTGGTAAGTCTGGCCCAAGATGCCAGCATGCCCTTGCCCCAGGCCCCATCCTGACCTCCTGTGCCTTCAACCTGGTAAGCAAGATGAGGGGAAGGGGCTGTGTGTTGGGTCAAGGAGACTTAGTCAGGCTGAAAGTTCATTGGCCACATCAGCTCAGAGCTGCCTGCTCCCATCTCTCTGCCCAGTCTGGTTCAGATGGCCGAGGCAGCTTTATCAACAACGAATCAGATTTCCTCCACTCTATGCTGCTTAAATGCATCTCATCTCCGGAAGGGATCAGCTTGCTCTGTTGCCTGTGCCCTTCCCACCTCACCTCCAGACCCTGGGTTCAGCAGAAACACAGCTCACTGCTTACGTGGAGGACATTTCTTTTAACCCCTACCACAACCACCCAGGAGGAGATGCAGATCACCTTAAATACAAGGTTTTGCCCATAGGAAGCAGATTCCAGTGGGAGCAGCATAACCTGGGGTCCCCTCCTGGCACCAAGCTGGGACAGGGAAAGCTCAGAGGTGGGAGCACTTGTATCCACTGCCCCTGGAAAAATAACCTGAATGCTCAGTGGTCTCACAGATCATAGCCTGGTGTTCACAGACAGCTTTTCCCCACTGGCCCCATCTTCAGAACCACCACTTGGTCAGGACTGGATCACACTGGGGTCTCTCCTTAGGCTGCTTTTTCCCATCAACATGTATTATGACAATCCACCACCACCACATCTTCCAAATGAGGTTCCTTCCCAAACCTAGAATCTCTTTGTCTCCTTCAGAAATAACTGTGCAGGTCAGCTGTGAACAGCAGCACTTTTGGGCCACCCTCATCAACTCCAAACAAGATCTGGAAAGGTGGGAGGGAGACCACGCACAGTTAAGGCTGTTTATGAGACTTGGGTGTGTTTTAGTGTCCCTTTCCAAAAGGAGAAGAAAACATTGACTGGCCAGAAAAAAATTAAACCCTTCAAGGAACAGATGAAAATTCCCTCATAGAGAAACCAAACCAACCGCAAAGGAAGCTTTGGAATGAAAGGTGTGAATAGACAACCAGGCAGGAAGCTCAGAGGGGCTGGGGGAGCTCCTGCTCTGCCCATAAGGCAGCATCAGCCTGTTCCCAAGTCAATGCAGAGGTTCCATCTGCTAAAGCAAAGTCATGGGGTGAGAGACAGACACCTCAGAGAACAGAGAGGGGCTGAACCCTCTTTAACAAGAGCATCGTCTGGAGCAGTTTCCTGCATGAGCATCTGCCAGTTCAACCTCCATTTACACATAGAATTATTAGGGATTGGAAGGGACCTCGAAAGATCACCTAATCCAATCCCCCTGCCACAGCAGGATCACCCAGACCAAGTCGCACAGAAACACATCCAGGCGGGTCCAGAACATCTCCAGAGAAGGAGACTCCACAACTTCCCTGGGCAGCCTGTTTCAGTGCTTCATTACCCTCACTGTAAAGTTCCTTCTGATATTTATATGGAACCTCCTATGTTCCAGCTTGCACCCATTGCCCCTTATCAGGGGAGATGAATTAAAACCTCCTTAGGGATCAAAACACACTGGAAAAGCAGAACCCGGTAACTTCAGCAAATCCTCTGCAACATCAGGTTGGCTCAACCCCCTCTCAGGGCACTGCAATCACCACTGATCGCTGCATTCGGCACTTCAGGTTCAGCTTCTCAAACACAGATTTAATTTAAGATCTAATGTGGGATGTTAATTGTATATTGCACAGTAAATGAGTGATCATTAAAACATAATAATTGAGGTTTAACAGCTGTGTAATAGATATTACATCTCGTACTTATCAGCAAATATGATTTAATAATCAGTTAGGATGGGATGTATGGACGGGAGATGAAGTGCGGCTGGATGGGTTGCGGGTTCTTCGTTTGCTGACCTAAAGATACTTTTTCCTCAGAGCGTCTGGGGAGGATGTTAGTAGTCACCAAGGAGATGGTGGGTTTTGATGCTCTTACCTGGACAAGCCTGTCGAGAGTTTATAATCTCTACTAAAGGAGAAACAGGGGAACCACAAGTAGTTTCTTCCTATAAAGCTGGGGTTGAGCTGCAGGGAACTAGCTGGAAACCCTCATGACTGGGAAGAGAATGGTGAGAGATGGTTCTCGTCCTATAGCACCTCTCAACAGTACAAGAGTCAGAGCCACACTCTACTTTCTAATAGCAACCCTTACTTAAAGCCAGTTGACAAAAGCATCTGGTGATAGGATAAGGAGGATGGGGTCAAGATAAAAGAGGAGGATTTTTATTAGATTTGAGGCAGAAATTCCTCCCTGTGAGGGTGCTGAGGCACTGGAACAGGTTGCTCAGGAAGGCTGTGGCTGCTCTATCCCTGGAAGTGTCCAAGGCCAGGTTGGATGGGGCTCTGGGCAGCCTGGTTGGTGAAAGGTGTCGCTGCCTATGACAGAGGATTCCAACTGGGTGACTTCTGAGATTTCTCCAACCTAAACTAGTCTGTGATTCTATGCTGGATACCACTGCCCTTGATGAGAGACACACACACACCAGCCCCGCCTCCTCTCACTGAAGCTCAGAGCTGGATGGTGCCTTGTTTCTCTGTGCATTTGTTCTGAGACCCAACAACTCATCACAGCAGTGAGCTGAGCATTTGATCCCACAGCCCTGACAAACACAAAATACTGCCTTAATCCTCCATGCTACCAAACCTCACACTCTGACATCTCAGGTTATGAAAACTGTGCTGTGCACTCTGACCTTTTATTTTCCCCTTTCCCAAAAGGAAGGCAGAGTTCTGCTTTCAGCAGGATCAAGCTTTTCTAGTTCTTTCACTGCCAAACATATGCTTGAAATATGGGGAGGGGGTGTTACCAACCCACTAAGCAAGTGGCTCACAGGAATTCATCACCAACAACCAAGTGCAGTCCTGCTCAACTTGGGGATCCTGAGGCACAGAGGAGGGAAGGTAACTGCCAGGTTTCCAGCTGAGTGGGCAAAAGGGAAGAGAGCAGTTCACTGCTAGAACAATACAGATGCTTGCTGTGGCAGGGGATTGGACTAGATGATATTTCAATGCCCCTTCCGATCCGAATGATTCTATGATTCTCCATCTCCAGCCACATGAACCTTCATCCTTCTAGTAACCTCTGCAATGCCCAGGGAACAGCCCCCACCCCAGCTCCCTCCTTCAGCACTGCATGAAGTGCAAGTGACTCAATGTGCCAGCCCAGCCCCAGTTCACCCTGGTTTTGATGCCATCAGCTGCCACATCTGACCCTGTGGGCACCTTGACTGTACCAGCTCATGATTTCTGTCACCTTTAGCTGCTTTTGAATTCTTTTCCAGGTCCTTGATGGGAAACAGGAATCATCCCTGTCCCATGGCCCTGGCACAGGTCACACAGCAACCAGCTGAACTGCAGTGAGATTCATATCTCCCCAAAATGAGGACACACTGCAATAGGAGGAGGTGAAGCACCAAGACTGCTCCAGCAGTGGGTTAAATCCACCAGGTGCAAGGCAGGGACATCACTTTGCCAGGGGACGCAGCTTCTCTGTATCCCCCAGTGCTACAAGAGCTGAAGCCCTCAGTGCACCTATGATGCAGAGGAAGCAAATGAGGCTGCAGTCTCTCCTCATTAAGAGCAATATTCATGCTCCAATGTTCACAGCCAGTTAATAAGACTTTTTATTAGAGTCTTTTTTTTTTCTTTTCCTACGAAGTGGCAGCGGCATGTTACACAGCAGTGCTGAAGATAGGAAAGCCAGGGGTTTTCACCCTCCATCACCCACCACAAGTGATGGAAGAACAAGAGGGAGAAATGCTGCACAGCAGCGCTGCTGGCTGGGCACTGCTCAAGAATACTGATCAAATAGAATGAAGAACAAGTGATGGCCTACATCCCATGAATATCCCATCTGCCCTTGGCTCCTGGTGAGAGCTGTCAGCCATGAGCAGGGCCACCACAAGAGGGAAAACAAAGTGATGAGGTTCTCCACCTGAGAATCTCTTTGGGGTTTCCAAGGCCCAGGGCAACAGCAGTTCCTGGAAAAAGACTTCAGCCAACGCTGACCCCCTCCAAGATGAGAGTGAGACCTGAGCCACGGGTCTCTTTGCCTCCTGCCTTCGCCTCACCAGACACTAAGAGTTGCTCAAAGTGTGGATTTTCCTATTGCAACAGCAGGAACTTCATAGCTCGTTCATTCTTCCCCAAACATACCTAAGCCTGAGCAAAAGTAATTATAATAACAGCAACTTAAAAAAGAAGTCAAGCAAGCCCTGGCTTATCATAACAGCATCCTTGCCAGGTTTATCCACCCCAGCTGCCACCAGCTTCACCTCTGCTGACCACCTTTTTGTGCTCCTGGAGCTCAGCAGCACTCACCTGCTTGTGTAACATGTCTGTCACACCGGGGAGCATCTCCGAGAAACAAGCAGGCTCCTCTTTCTCCTCGCACATTTCCCCTCATTATTTTGTTCTAATTTGGCTTTCCTGGTCCCTTCTCTATTCAATAACAGCCAAATGCAAAGCGCAGCTCTTAATCTCCCAACCAGCAGCTCACCGCTGAGAAAATAATATAGATGTAACTTCCAGCATCACACACTTTCTTTTCCATTTATATGCAAATGCCGACCTTTCACCCGGGCTGTCTCAAAGAAGTATTTCCTTAAAAATGCAAATAGCATGTTGCAAGCCCTTCCTCCGGCAGAGGCTCTCTTATATTATTATTATTATTTCTTTTAACCTCGACGGTGCTGAAAAACACAACTGCTAAACTGCACCCCAGTAGTAATTACTTTTCAGACCAAATCGAGAGCCGATGTGGAGAAACACCAGCAGGAGTATTCCACACGGATGAATTTTTCAAGACGGTCTCTGTCTCGGGTCAGTGGGAAGGATGCAGCTCCCAGACTTGTCACTGCCAGAGGGAATGACCGCATGGCTCAGGGTGAGACTTCAAGAGCTTCTTCTGCCTCGTAAAACCCTTCTCATGGTGCTGCTGGTGCACAGAAGCCCCCAGAAACCCACATAAAGCAAGGAGCAGAGCAGGCACAAGGAGTAGGTGCATCCTCTGGCATTGTCCAGGTTGGATACTGATGTCCTGCCCCACCTGAGGTGGTCTGGTCAGGCACTGTGTATGTGCTGATTTACCCAGTGCATAGGGAAAGAATAAAAGGAACAGGGGAGATATGAACTTATCTTCCCTGTATCACAGCAGTCATCTATAGATCTAGTAATCAACAACTCTTTAGCTCCTACTGCGCACCAAACCCCCAGAGATTCCCCAATGTTGATTGTCAGAGCCCAAGTGAATTTGAATCTGCTCCGGAACTTCACAGTTGTGTAAAATAGCTGCAAACCCTCCCACTGCTGCTCCAAGCTGCTTCAGGGACACAAACTCTTTGCCCTCAGCACAGGACTGGGGTCCACTACCCACTTGGGCAAACAGTGCTGATTTTCTGGATGGAGATTTCTACCACATGTGACACCAGGTCAGGCAAAGGAGGGGAGAAGCTGCCTGGCAGAGCCAGGGAAAAGGCTGGCAGTGCTTCTGACGCAAAGTTCGATGACTAAGTGGGCTGCTTCCCAGCTGCCAACTTGTCTTTATGATATTAAGCCTTTCCTCTCTGCTGCCATATAAGAAGTGAAAAGTTGACACGTAAGCGTGTGTCACATGGAGTCAGGGAGACAGAAGCAATAAGGCATAAAAGGAGGTGAGATCATCGTGCAGCCACATCTCCCCTGGGGTAAGAGGCAGCACTGGCTCTCAGCCCCACACCAGCATCCTGGCTTGTGGCATGGAGTCAGCAAATCCAAACCCAAACCCAAATGCCCCAGACCAGGAAGATACTGCCTGCCACAAAATGACAAGATTAAGGTGACCCTTCAAAGGATTTCATAGACTGGCTCAGGTTGGAAGGGACCTCAGGGCTCACTTACTCCAACCCCTTGCCATGGGCAGCAGTGCCTCTCAACCAGACTTGGCTGCTCAAGGCCTCATCCAACCCGACCTTGAACACGTCCAGGGAGGGGGAAATCACAGCCTCTTCAGGTAGTCAATTCCACAGTCTCTGCACTCTTGCACTGAAGAACCTCCTCCTAAGATCTAGTCTAAACCTCTTCTCATTCAGGAGCCTCTGCTGCAGCACTCAGAATGTCATGGCTCCTAGGGTTGTCACCACCACTTGCTTGAAAACTAGAAGAACCACCAAATCCATTAAGTTTGCAGCCCTGCTGGCACCACTCTTAGTGCTCTGCAGACCCTATGTAACAGAGATTAAACAGAGGCAAGTGGTACCTTTTCTGCCCTTCCCACACCAGCCTGAGCTTGTTAAAGAACACAAAGTGGGGACAACAAGGAGGAGGGATGGGGTAGCAACTGGATGCGTACAGGCAGGGCTAACCCAGCACCTTCTCCTCCCCATTTCCAGCCACTCGTGGTTTTGTCACAATACCGAGCCAGGGTCCCAGCAATGCGCTCACTCCCATACCTTAACCATAAATCATAAATTAATCCCATAAATCATATCCCATAAGTTAAAAGACCCTCTCTCCTCCAAACCTTTCTTTTCCCAGTTCTCCCCAACAGGGTGTCCTAGCTCCCCTCATGTGATGAGGGAGCAGCCGACCTGTCAGAGTTGCTGTACCAAAGTAGCAGCAATTGGAGCGAGCCAAAAGTTTCTAGGGGCTGTGGGAGAGGAGCTGGCAACTCCTTGTTCCTTCAAGACACTGCAGGCAGAGCTAACTGTTTAGACTGCCTTTTTTTTTTTTTCTAAAGCAACAACATTGCTCCCAGGCACTTCTTTTTTCTTACATAAAAATAAAAAACCCCAAACCCTACAAGCATCTCTCTCCAGAAGGCTATTAATCCTCTCCTGTCACTTGTGTTCTTGGAGAGAGCATTTCTCTGGGCAAAAGCAGTGAGTTGCTCGCTGACTAATTACATCAAAATATTGAGGGCACCAAACAAACCTTTAACTCCACTTGCCAGAAGCTCACTAGATGCAAAGTTTCAGAATGATGGAGGAGAAACATATGCAGGAGCAGGAGAAGCTGAAGCTCCAAATGTGTTCATGGCCAATCCAGTTTAGGCTTCAAGCTCCAGCACAAGAAAGTTTTTGGCTAAAGCCAAGCAACTTCTCTCGAAGTCCATCTGGCATTTAACTCGGCAGCAGCCTCCTGCTGGGCCATGCCTTCACGGACCAGACCCAGCCCTGCTCCAAAACTTGTGCTGGACAGCCAGCCAACAGAGTTTGGGCTTCATTTCCATCCAACTCTGCCTGGATGGAAAAGCCCAATTCTGCATTTAGGAGCTAAACCTGATGTTCTTCCAAGAGGTTTGGGATGTCCAAGAGCTGGAACAGGTGACTCAGCTGCAGGCTTTGGCCCCAAACCCATGGCTACCAGACAGACTTCCCCTTACAGCCTGTAGAGCTGCAGCCCCCAGGCTGGAGAGCACCAGGGGCTGGGAAGGACTTGGACTCTGTATCGGAGGTTAAGCAAAGGCAGCTGCAGGGGGAGGTTTTTCCACACTACATGGGAGCTCCTCACACAGGTAACTGGGTCCTCAACAGAAAATTTAACAAGCCCTGCTGAGGGAGCCCAGTGACAAATACAAGGCAGAGTTATTCAGCATCACATTTGATGGGATTGTTTTAAAGAAATAATTAAAATTGCTCAGATTTTGCCAGCAGTACCTTGGGCTTTAACCACAGCACGTATGAAAGCTCCCCCAGAGCCACCTCTCGTGGATCCAACTAATGTGGGGTTTGAATGTGTTGCTGCTGAATCCACCTGACTCACAGGTAAAGGCACCCATGAGCTGCTGCTTAGCAAGCCAACCAGTTCCCAGGTGCAGCAAGAGAAGTGCAGCCAGCAGAGCAGGAGAGGGCATTCTCCTCCTTTTCTCTGCTTTTGTAAAACATCACCTTGAATCCTGCATCCAGTTCTGTGTCCCCAGCATAAAAACAGCATAGAACTCTTGGAGCTAGTCCAAAGGAGGCCACAAAGGTGATCCAAGGACTGGAGCACCTTTGCTATGAAGACAGACTGAGGGAGCTGGGGTTGTTCAGCCTAGGGAAGACTCTGGGGAGCCTTAGAGCTCCCTTCCAGTACCTGAAGCGAACCCACAGGAAGGCTGCAGAGGGACTTCTCCCAAGGGGATGCAGCAAGGGAAAATGGCTTGAAACTGAAGGAGCGGTTTAGACTGGATCTTAGGAAGAAGCTCTTCAGAACAAGGGTGGGATCGATTGCCCAGAGAGCCTGTGGCTGCCCCCTCCCTGGAGGTGTTGAAGGCCAGGCTGGATGAGACCCTGAGCAACCAAGTCTGGTTGAGAGGCATAGTTGCCCAGGGCAGGGGATTGAAGTAGATGATCTCTGACGTCCCTTCCAAACTGAGCCAGTCTGGGATTCTGTGATGGCCCTCAGCTCATATCTCACAGCTCTGATCACACCTACAAAAACCAAGAGGCTTCCCCAAAACAGGCTTGCAGAGCCCATTGCAGGAAGAGCCACACGCTTGTGAGTGTAGGAACAGAGAAAGCTGAGTCTCCTGCAGTTTATATTTAATTAGGGGGAAGGTGGCTTACGCAGCAGTTTCAGAAACATATTGTCTTACAGCATATTGGTTATTTGTATCTTAACAGCCCGACATCGATTTCTTTTATGTAAAGGAAGGGGGCGGGGGGGGAGAGGAAGTAGAACGGCGTGCCCTAAGTTGTGTTAGCTCCAAAGAGACGCCTCCTGCACCGCTTGGACTAATGTTTGGAGTAATCAAAGGCGTGAACTCATGTTTTATGGATGGGAATGAGAGTTTTCAGTCTTCTGCAAAAGAAAAAAAAAAGAGAAAGAAAGAATCTCCGGCGTTTGGTATTTTGTTAGCAGGCTGGCACCATATGGCTCTCCCCTGCTGATATTCTTTCACACCAGAACTTTATGTTCAGATGCTTTAGTTAATATTTTACCCAGCAAGCATAAACAAGATGCAAAGATTGCAATCGACAGCAACCTTCTCTTAAAACCATATACCCATGTTCGCTCCTTTCAGTGAGGACTCGACTGAGCACATGCCTGGCTTTTAGGGATGTTTTTTTATTTAGGGGTCCAAGCTGGGCCATTAACTGCCTCAGCAAACAAAAACACAAGCAGGTGACCCAAGGAAGATTTTTTCACTCCATGCCTGCTCTGTTTTCTGGTCCCAGGCAGCTCTGGATGCTGTACCTATACAAGCTATGGTTGTGTGTAATATAAGTCTGTGCCTCTGCTTGGGTTTCCTTTCAGGCTAGGTTTTATTCCAGGAACATAGAGGTGCCTCTTCTCCACTACTGAGCTTCCAGCCCACTGAGAAGCCTCACCTGAGGTCCAACAGCTAAAACTGGATGAGCACAAGCCATTATGGAGCATCTGACTTCCACCAAGACTCTGGTTTCACCCCCACCCTGCCCCAAGTTAGACACAGAATTGCTTTGGAAAGCCGCAGCTTGGAGATTTGGCTTCAAATATTACATGCAGCCACCCACCCCCTTCAATATTCTTATTCTTCTTTAATATTCTTAAAACAAATAGGAGCCAACAGATGTCTTTCAGCCTGCACTCTTATTAATGAGAATATTGTAAGAATGGAAATCAGGTCACAAATGTTTAATACTTTGTTTAAAAAGTCTTCAGCTTCTTTAAAGAGTTCCACTAATCCCGACATGACAGATGTACAAGGCAGTTTTGCTTGGGGCAGATTAAAATTCTCGCTCTGATTTGCTCTTTCATTTGGTCTGATTAAAATAACGTCGCAGCTATTTATTTATTTATAAAGTGAATTAAAAGAATTGGAAAAAAATAAAGAATTTTGAAAGTGACCGGTAAAAGCCAATGCAAGCACAAGAAAAGGAAATTTATTGTTGTTCAGATTAAAAAAAATAAAACGTGACAAAAGGAATGGAGAGGCAGCCAGCCCATAGCCAGGCTGGCATTAAAACTCTTGTGTTAAAGATAAAAGGGGGGTCCTTTCCAAACTATGCGGGGGTTTTCCATTTGAAAGTGTTTATTCATCTATTCTCTCTGAAGCAAAAAGTTCAAATGAAAGACACAGATCAAAAGTAATTTCATTCCAGTAAAAAATTATTGGGTTTAATCTCTTCTTTTTTAAAAAACAAAAAGAAACTGAAAAGCAGGGCATGTCACTTCGTTAGTCAAAGCTTCATTATGTTGTTTGATTGACACGTGCTGGGAACAGCCCTGCTGGCAGGACAAGGTCATCTCAGCCACCCCATCCAAACCATGCCTGGAAATCTCCTATTTCCCTTTCCTGACCTCCTTTCACACCTGACAACCCTTCCTTGACCAAGCCTCCGTCTCCTTGCTGATATAAAACATACCGGGCTTCTGAGTCACATCTAAAGGCCATGAATACACTGGGATGCTCTGACCTGACGGGACAGAGCCCTGGACATGCTCACATCCTGCATCTCCTCCACTCACTCAACTGTTAACAAGCCAGAGCCACACATGTCTTTACCCCCCAAAAAATCACATTTCCCAGTGCCAGGTCCCTTCAGGGCACCACTGGACCAGTATCATACAGGCACTGGGCAGAGGCACTGCTTTAAAGATCAGCCAGTGATGTTGAAAATACAGTCCCCAAAGGGCAGACATCTTGCTTAAAGGGACCCAGATGCTGCAGCGAGATCCCAGGCTGTCAACCTGCACTTTCCTATCCCAGAAGTCTCCTCTGCTTCCCAATCCCCACCAGCAAAATCACGGCAAGGCCTCACAGGAAAGTTATAAGAGAAAGCCACTGGTGTTGTGTTGCTGTACTTGTCCATTTCCCCCTAGAACTCCAGAGTGTGACTTCTAGCAAAATCCACAAAATGCTTCAAGTTTTTGAGGATGCTGCATTCCAGTGATTGTTTAAAGTTCATCTATTTTGAACATAAGTGTTGAGAAGCACCTCAGTGCCCCCAGCCTCCAGCTATTCCCAGGGCAGAAACACTCTCCAACCCCATGCAAGACCCCGCATCAAAGCAGCTTCAAGAAGCTGAGAGATGTCCTTCTGCACTGCTGTTCTCACTTAGGGGAAACCCACTGAACCTGCATGGGGGGGCGATGCACTTGGAAACTGCTCTTCACCTTCTGTATCTCAGACCTGTCCCAAAGGGCCAAGGCACTCTGCAGCTGCTCACAGCAAAGCAGTTTCAAAGCTCTGCAAGGACAAACACTGCCCTTTCAGAAATGCCTTTTGACAGATTAACCTGCCAAGAGGGGAAACTTGCTTTCTCCAAACACCACACACACAAAGCTCTTTCCTCCTTGGTGGAAACATTTGTGGGGAGTAGGGAGTGCCAGAGTTACCTCTCTCCTCTGATGGGAGGATGCTCCACCTGTACTCTCTGCCATAAGTCATGACCCAGCTCACAGATCCCAGAGCAGAAACCTCATGTAAATTCATTTTGCTGTAGAATCAAGGTTTGTGGGGTTTCTCCTACCCCAGAAACTCTTTCCAGCATGTGCTCATAACTCCACTTTTTATTTCACACTACTATCTCCACTTTAAGGACTCAGATCACAGAGCAAGTTTAGACTTTGCAAAGGTAAACCAGCACAAAAACCACCCTGAAGGATGTGAGAAACCCACTGTGGGGCTCTGCATCACGCAGCCAGGGAGACCAGTACCAGTACATGGGTAGTGGGTTTATTCTTTGTAGCAAAGCCCCGGCGATAGATGGATGAAAAAGGTGGTGGAAAGAGTGAGATTTTCCAACTGCAATTTCTGCCCCATCCAAATCCTAGAAATACCTGAGAACTAAAAGGCTGGGCAGGCGTTAATCCCAGACTGACAATCCCTTTCATGCAGCTGCTGTAGGGTTCTCTATCCCCAAAAGACAAACAAACCTGGAGTCTGGGGGCATCTTGTTCTCCCTCCTGGATGCCAGGGAGTAAACACCATTTGCATATAGAATAAACTTCACAGTGGGATTTGCTGAAGGAAGAAGGATAACAGGCAGCAGCGTATTACCGGTGCTGGAAGTTTACAGCCTGGATTCTCCATCTATAACTGCTCCTCCAGCAGCGGACAAGTGACAGCAGGAGATGTCCTTTGTCACTAAGGAAAGAGCTCTAACAACTAAGTAAAGGGCTCTAGTAACTAAACCGCCCAGGTTACAGCTGTAGAAACACGTCTTCCTCTTCACAAAGTGAGCCCCCACACACACACACAAAGCAAAGGGAAGATGAGCTCCTGCCCCCCCGACTTTGCCATTAAACTCTCGTGTCTGATTTCTCAGAGATAACTCAATCTCCCTCCCCTTCCCACAGATCATTTCATGTCTTCTGGGAAGCCCAGCCCAGCCGGGGCAATTTCCCCACTCCAGCCTTTACTGTAAAGCTGCTCCTTCTCCCTCCTGGCTCTGCTCTGGGTGGAGGGTAGAACCTTTCAAATGGGCCAGATGCCAGCACCTCTTGCTAAATAAGCACCCCCAGGTTGCAAAAGCAGGGCTCTGCCCACACAGGAGGGCAAGTAAAGGGCCATTCTGCATAGCACAGATTGATTTTGAGAGGGGTCAGGAGCAAAAACCTACCAGCCCCCCCTCACACCCCAATACAGAATCATGTTGAGGTCTGGCAGCAGGAGAAAAGTTTCTATTCTTGAGCTCCGAGAGCTGCAATTCAGCCTGTTTAGGGTACACTGACAACTTTGGGCGCACTTCTCCTCTCAGAACCCCACAAAGAACAACACGCTCCATCTAGAAGCTTAGTTGGGAAGCTGCACTCCATAGCACAGGGCTCGGGGTGGGGGATGTGAAGCTGTGTGTATGGAGGGGAAGTTTCGCACCGTCTGTTAAGATGGCAGCTGCTCTGACGCCGAGCTACGTCTTGCAAAGTCAGCCCTGCCCTCATCACCATCATCATCTGACTACCGGGAACCGNCCAGCCCAGTTTAGGGCCTCGGGATGTTGGAAAAGTCCCTATCCCGCCATAACGACTTCCCCAGCATCCCCGGAAGGTACCTGGGCTCGCTGTGTCCCGCCCCAGCCCCTTCTCCTCCTTCCTGCCCAGCCCGGAGGGTCTGACCAGCACAGCGCAGCTCCGCAAGACAAAACCGGCTGGGGAGAGTGGGGCAGTAGGGGGTCCCTCTGCCTCCGCCTCTGCTTTGGGAACAAGGATGAGTCTGGTGGGCAAAGGGAGCAGCAAAAGAGGAGGACAGAGGGGGATGTTTGTGTTCAAGGGAAGAAATTCTCTCTCGCTTCCATCCCAGGACTTGCCTTTAGGAGAGGGGGCGCGTTCCCCTCCAACCCGTCCAAAGGGCACCCCTGGCAGTGACCTCAAGCCTAGTCCCGCGGCGCGACAAGCCGGACTCGGCTAGGGCTGAGCCGAGCTATGTCCCGAGCATCTCCCCCCCAGGGGTTCCCAGAAAGGGACGGAGGGACGGACAGGACTGCATTTCTGCCTTTCCTACGGCACAAGATGCCCCCGCTGTCCCCACTCCTCGCGACGGCGATCCTGCTTGAGGAGGGTTTGCGGACTTAGCTCGGGGCTGTGTAGGGACAAGCGGATCCGCCCGTCCCAACTCCTCCTCGATGGGATCCCCGGGAAGTTGCCAACCCCCCGGCCGTAACCTTAGCCCGGAGTATCCACAGCCCAACTCAATAAGGGGCCAAAACAATAAGGGGCAGTTCCTATCTGCCTTCTGAGAAGGGATAAACCCAACTTTCTGAGTTTCCCCTACTCTTGGAGTCTTTGGGATCCCTAAACCATTTGCAAGACAAAAAAAAAAAAATTAAAAATAAAAGCCTCCAACAAAAAGAAGTTTGGAAGAGTGGAAGGAAGAGGATAAAGAAGGAGAGAGGGCTGACAGGTTGGAACAGGATAAGCTGTAGCTGGGTTTCCCGGGCCGTGGCAGCAGGCGATGGTTTGTGCTTTGCCACACGCGCCTGCTCCAGCCTGCGCTGCTCAGGAACAATAAACAGGATCATACAAAGAAGTGGAAAGGCGGCATCTTTGCTTCTGGTTTCTATGACAGCATCAGAGATAAACCATCTATAAACTCTAATTCCTGGATTTCCACCACCAC
>VZRI01005367.1:31878-46177 GCA_013397515.1 Upupa epops
GGAAGAGGTGAAGGGACATTAAGAGCATCCCAGTGCTGAAACAAACACCCTCCCTTCGATGGAAAACATCCCCAGAGGGACCCTCCTACTTCCACTATATCAGGGAGACCCTAAAAGCCCCCACTTGCAGGATAACCAATCCTCAGTTCACCCAAGGACTTGGTAAGGGTATGTGTCCCCATGGCTCTGGGCACCCCATGGGCTGGCATGGCTGTGCTAAGGCCATTGGACCTCTTACATGACCAAAACTATTTAGAGATGCCTAAATGTCACAGATTAGTGGGGGTTGGAAGGAGCTCCTGGAGATCATCTGGTCCAACCCCCTGCCAGAGTAGGTTGCCTAGAATGGCGTCCAGGCAGGTTTGGGATCTCTTCAGAGCAGGAGATTCCACAACCTCTCTGGGCAGCCTTTGCCAGGGCTCAGCACCCACACAGCAGAAGAATTTCTGATGTTCAGGTAGAACTTCCCCTGTTCCAGTTTGCGTCTGGGTCAATCCTGTCCCACCATTGAGAAGAGTCTAGCCCCATCCTCTTGACATTCAGACTTTAGATACTGATAAGGATTGATCAGATCTCATCTCAGCCTTCTCCAGGCTAAACAGCCCCAGGTGTCTTAGCCTGCAGAGATTCTTCAGTCCACATAGAATCTCCATACCCTCTGCTGGACTCTCTCCAGTAGTTCCTTGTCACTCATGTCTCTCTCAACCTGGGAAGCCCAGGACTGGACACAGGGCTCCAGCTGTGGCCTCCCCAGGACAAATCCCCCTCTCTTACCTTAGGCCTTGGAAGGAGAACCTGTCCCCAGCAGTCTGGGCAGTCCATGGGCTTGCAGAGCTCTGGGCATCTAAGTGGCCAGACCATTGGACCTCTTGCACATCAAAGCCTGTTTAGACATTAAAGGCCACACACCGCTCGTTGGATGCTTTGGTAGAGTCCAGAGTGGATGGGGAAAAAGGAAGGGGCTAACTGGTTCTGGGGGAGATCTGAAATGGAGGAGGATGTCTCCCTACCTCAAAGGACAGATGGCAACATTGGACTGAACTGATCCCAGCTGGAGCAAACTGGCTACAAGCCAGTGAGGAACAGACTCCCTGGCCTCCCAGATGGAAAAAGCAAGGAAATAGTTCCCAGGACATAATAGTAGTAGTAATAATAATAATAATAATAATAATAGAAGAAGAAAATAGCCAGGACTGTGATTAACATGAATGATAGCCATGAAGTTTGTTACTTTGATGGCTGGGAGGGCAAAATGCCTTCTCTAGGCTGTGACCCACCATACTGTGCTCATTACCCAGATAAAACCAAGGGCAGCTCTTTGTGTGGGTCAGCCCCAGCCAGCAGCAAGGGGCAAATGCCACTTCTAACACTGACAGAGAGAAGAGCCTGCCTGGCAAAAAGCAGATTGTCAGTGTGAAAACCCTGAGTGGGCAAATAAGTGCATTTGTAGAGAAGCAATAAGCCTGCCCAGATCTCAGCTCGAGTAATTTGGGAAAGGGGAAAAGCCTGTGCTTGGAGGGACAGGTGGCACCAGTAATAAGGAGCCTGAAACAAAGCTGATATTAACTGAAGGATAGCTGAATGCAGTTTATCTCAGCAGGGCATGCCTGTATATTTGGGTAGTTTTTTACCTTATAGAAGTAAGGAGGACACAGCTGGAATAAAGTCAATCAGAGAATGCGCAAGAGGCTAATTCACTTGGTACAGGATCCTGGGCCAAACTCTGCTGAACACTTCTAACTTCTCAATCCAGATTGCTTTGAAAGCAGAAAGCTGGAACGGAGAGCAGGGAGGAGCTTTGCCTGGTTGTGTGAATATCAAAGTACACCTTTTCTTCTGCACATCCTCTGCTGGTCTCAGGGAAGGCTAAGAAAATAGTAATAATTATCATAGTCTGATTGGATTGCAAGTTGGGAGTGTGAGACAAATTAAATGCACAATTGCTGAATATGCTGGAGTTTTTTAGTACCTTACTCTTAGATAAACCTGGATAAGCTCATCTGGGCTGAATATGGCTCAGGAAAGGAGCTGGAACCCTTGTACAGCTACATCTGACTGCAGAAGGGAGTGAGAGACAGCCTGTTTGGGGACTGGCACCTCTTCCATCTTTGAATTAGCAGCTCTGTCTTTGCAGACTATTCTATGCTTTATTGTCCCTTCAATCCTCACCTTGGAAGATGAGAGGTGACATTGTGGAGAGCTCTGCGCTTGGAAAATGACTTTCAGGATTCTGTTCTGGCAATTTGAAACTTTCACTCTCTCATCCTCAGCCTCTGGGGGCTTTAATGGGAAACAGCAAAGTGCCTCTTCCTCCTCCCCTCTTTTCTTTTCCTTCCCTGCTCTCCTGCAGCTGCAGCAGCCGGGATTCAGCAAGGTCACACAATTCCATCACTTCTTGCATGCAGGAGATCTCAAATTAAAGGGTGTTGGGAGCAGCATATTGAGATGAAACAGTCTTCACTCAGCTCCAGTAACCAAAGGAAAAAAACCTCATTCACAGTTCCTCCAGACTGGCCCATGATCCCTGTGCATCTGCTGGAGGAAAGGTAAAGACACACAGGAGGGAAAAAGATGAGTAAAACCAGTCCCATCTTTGACCTGGAAGCTGCTGGTTTTGTTTAGTAGAGGGAGCCTCGAACTGTTATTGGCAGTTCCTGTGGCTGCAGCTGCTTTATCCACTCCTTCTCAGTGTTTTCATCAGCATCTTACCCTGGTGCTTGTTTTCCTCAAAATTCCTGCTGCTGCCTTCCCTCCCTCCTCTTCACCACTGAGGCAGAGCTGGCCCTGACTCCCTCCCTCCTCTGGTCTTGAAGTAAACCCGTGGTAGCTTATCCCTCTGGACTTGCCAGTGGTGTGATCCTCTTCCCAGGGGCCACTGACTTCAGCTGTGTGCAAGAATTAGGGGGAAGAGAAGAGAACATGGATGGGGATGAAGAAAAATCAGAGGAACTCCACAGATACCTGGATGGTTCCTGGCTGTGGGTCCCAGGAAGCCACGTGGCTCATGCAGAAAAGACCAAAGGAAACCCCATCCTTCTGTAGTCTCTGATTTCTGCTGATGCACTGCTAAACCAGGATGAGTTTATTGTTCCACGTGTGCAGTCTGGCACCTGAAAAATCAAGTAACACATCACCAAGGCATTTCTCTGTGTATCCCCCCTCCTCATCTCACCCACAGCCTGTGTTCTGGTTCCCCCCTCTTAAACAGCTCACCGGGTCTCCAGCAGCTATTTCATAAAGGAAGGGGATAGTTCCAATTATCTGCTGACTGCTTCTGCCTTAAATCTCTTCCTCCAGCACCTCTCTCATCGCCAGGAAAGCCGGGGAAGCAGAATGCGGATATTGTCAAGCTCAACTTGATAGGTACTGTCAAAACTGCCAGAGTGTGGTGACAATAAACATTTTCGCTGGCTAACAATTTGCTGCAAAGAGGGTTGACCCTGAAATCAAGTTCTGCTGTAATGAACACTTTGTCTCCAAATATTTGCATTTTTGCTGACAAGGTTCACCCTCCAGGAGATTTCCTCTGCCCGTGAGCAATCTGCCTTGAGAGGGGATGGAGGATGGATGCGTTTTCCTGTGCCACTTCATTACTTGGTGTGCAGGAGGGACGTGTATGTGTCCTAAACCAGCACAGCCACTACAGATGCTCAACCCAGGACCTGTGTGTGGACTGTCTTTGCTGAGCTCAAGAGGAAGCAGGCAAGACAGAGGCAGTGAGTGCACATCATGTGTTACTCAGGGTTACCCCAAACCAGCAGTGAGAAGAGGCTGGGGCCATTCTGCCACTCTCAGCAGCCTGAGTTTGTTGCTGCAGCTATCTTGCTACTCCCAGCACAAGGAAATGGTGTAGTCCACTCTCAGGAGTGGCTGCACTGAATCCTCTTCCACCTTTTTCAGAGTGATGAATGTAGTGACCAAGGTCACGTAGCGAGACACTGGCAGAGATAAGGGTTAAGTATCATTTTCCTCAGCCCAAAGTCCAGCTGGCTCCACTGTACAAGAGATGATGCTCAAAGCCCCCTTGCTGCAAAGACAGAGATGCAGTTCTTACATTTCTGAGGATTAAGTTTCTCAGGATGACTCAATCGGCAGGGATGATTACCCATATATTTTTGTCTTCTCCCATTAATGATGAAAAAAAGACTGCAGAGCTGGATCCCACAACTTCCAGGATGCTGCAGGTGGGAATATCCATGTCACCTGAGCATTTTCACGTGTGATGTGTCTCAGCACTGGGCAGTGGGCAGAGCACCTGCCAGGGTAGGATGCTGGTTTCTAGCTGAGGACTTCAGCATCCCATCACTACAATTAACCCTTAATATTGGAGGGAAAAAATGCCCAAGTGAGCAGGTTTTCACATGGGCCTGGGAGGCAGGAAATCTGCATTTCATTTCTACTACATCTGCCACAGATTTTTTGAGAGTGACCATGGGAAAGTCTGTCCATTTTCCCTCTGACTCTTGGCTTCTATATTCTGAGTAAATGCTTCTCAGAGTATACTCTGCCATCTATAAGCAGTGCTTGCCAGGCTTGGGGCTGTGATTTGCGTGAGATCCCTAAATTCCTAGACAAATGAACGATAAATTGTCATAAAACTTCTCACTGCTGGTGGAAAATGGGGAGGGGAGAAGACAAAAAAACCCTCATAGGTTTGCAAAAGGGGCATAAAGGGAAGAAAATCACAGCTTATTTCATTTTTATCTCCATTTCCCCTCCCTGCTGTAATGAAAGGCAATTTTCACTAGCAGACTGTTGTCATTTTGCTGATGAAAAATTCACAGTTTGGGCCAGAGAGTGGGATTGTTCTCTTTTTTTTCTTTCCCCTTTCCCACCACCATTCATGGCAGAGAGCTGCTGTGTTTCTGGCAGCAGCAGTAGCACTGTGCCTTGGAAGGCACCCAGGTCCCCATCCCGATGCTCTGTTGTCCCTCAATGGGCTTTCCATGGCCACTGCATCCCATAGCAGTTCCCATCAGCTGGTGAGGAGCATCTCAGAGAAGCACCTTTGTCTGACAGGTCACCATCCAGTTTTGGCTTAGGAGTACAGCAAGGTACTACAGAAACACCCCCTGTGTGTGGGGGCAGAGCTAAGTACACAGTTACTTCATCTAAAATGCTCAGTGAAATGCAATGCACTTTTGGAGAGACCTTGTCAGGCAGGTGCTGACATGGTAGCTGATGTCAGTGGGATAACAAAGTGGGTCATGCTGTGCCCAGTGAGCTGCCCACATGAGCTGTGAGGAAATGTGGGTGATGCCCCTATGAAAGCCAAGGCCACCTCAGATGCCCCACAAATACCCATGGAGCAAAATGCAGGTGGGCCCATGCACTTGAAATCTCCCTGAGACCCCCCCTGTAGATCACTATCAGGACTTTTTCTCATGTTTCTTGCAGTTTCTCAGGGCTGGCAAACATCTCCACAACTCTCCTGGGCTTCTCCATCTCCTGGTAGGTGTCCCAAGGTTCCTCCTGTTTTTCTTCCCCCTTGTCAAATCTGGGAGCCACTGTGAAACAAAATGCCATGGATAAATGCTATAAGTGAAGTTTTGTGATTCACCATTGACTCCAGAAAGAAGATTTTTCTCTTTTTTCCTTCCTTTCCTCTCATCCTCTCCTCCCTGGCACAGGACAATTACCAGAGCTCTGAGACGCATGCACACCATGAGCCCCTTTGCCAGCTGAGCCGATTCACCCTGTCCTCATGGCAAGCCGTGCAGGGAAGCCCATAAAGCACAAGGGAAGGATAATTACTAGTCCCAGCACTGCGATGATAATTAATACTCTGCTAAAAGGAGTGCTTGTCAGGTTAGGGAGCAGAAGGAAGGATGGGAAAGCAAACAAGCAAAAATAAAAAACCAAAGTGAAGGTTTTTAGTGAGGAAGGGGCTGGGGATGCAGGGACAATATGGGGTGCTGATGGTCCAGGGTGATGGGGATGGAGTCTGCTCCTCCTCCACAGGCTGCTGGAGAAGAAAGGAGGAGGGTTCACCCCCCTTGGTGGGCTGTCAGGGTGCTTTACTCTGCCTTGTATCATAGAACCCCCCTCCCATCCCTCTTTCATCACTAATAGGCTGAGAGCCAGGATGACCATGCAGCCAACAACATGCTGAGCCAATCTGGACCAGAGCATATTTGCCCCAACTGGGGAGGTGAGAGGAGGTTGAGCAAAGATGTCCCCAGGTTTTGCCAGCTCAGTTGGATACGGCTTGAGCAAAACCCCCCTGGCAGCCCCTGGGGCAGAGCTGCAACTGAGGGTGTCCCCTCTTCCCATCCTCTCAACCTTGCTGCTGGTGTGTCACCCAAACTGGGAGTGAGTCCTGCACTTCTGTTGCTCACTTTAAACATCAAAATCTGTTTCTCAGGGGGAAAAAAAAAGCCATTCTACTTTCCTTCTAAAATCTGTCTGCTGTTTAGCAAAGGATTTTGATTTCCCAGCCAAACCAGCTCCATCCCACAGACCTCACATCAGAAAAGCAGGATGTGGAAGCAAGTAGGAGCATCTGCTCACCCCCTTCATATACAGAGAGTTCCTCATCCCCCAAATTACAGCTCTCCCCTCCTCACAAGTTTTCTGAATTTAGGATTGAGTTCAGTTTAAGGGACATCAGAGCCCACTTGTTAAGTGAGGTCACAGAAGGAAACGTAGGAGAAATACAGAATCATAGAATTGCAGAAACATTGAGGTTGGAAAAGACCTTTAAGATCGTTGGTCCAACTGTTAACCCAGCACTGCTACATTAATAATAACAATAATTTAACAGTGACAATAACATTAATATAGTGAATAGTATAAATAATCTCGTGGTAGCAAAGGGGATTTTGAAACTCAAATTTCATAAACCTAAACTCATTCAATCCCAGCAAGGTGAGGAATAAGAGAAAGGAGAATGTCAGGTAGGGACGTGTGGGCTTGGGGCTTTCTCTCAGCAGAGTCTCCTGCACAGAAGGGTTCTTCTTCTCTCCCTTCATCTCATCACCTGTATGATCAGCAAAATTCTCCATCTATGCTGTGGATCATCCCACTTGCAACATCGGAGTTAAACAAAAAACCAACCAACACAGAACCCATGGCAAAGGGTAAGAGAAAGAGGGAAGTGCTGGAACGGGAGAACAGTATGTTTTCAGACAAGGTCTTTAAAGAAGTGTTATGTTAATAGGAGCTTGGCGTCACACTGTCATAACACCATCAGAATGATATGTTGTCACCACTAATAGGGCTGTTGGGGGAACAGGCAACATGAACTAAACAACAAAAAAAGCAATTTGCTCTTGAAACAAACTGGGATGAGTCCATATTGGAAGAAAACAGAAATATGCTGCAAACCAAGGAGGGCTAGATAAATGTTCCACAGGTTCCGATGGCGCATATGGGATCCAGTAGTTCTGAACACCCTTTGCTCCTTGTTTTTCCATGGCCTCTGAACCTTTGTTGGGATAATCTGCTCATAAGAGAGAGAAAGAGTTTAAGGACAGCTGTTCTGGCATTAATTAAAAAGCCCTACAGTCCTTTCCTAATAAATCCACTTTTCTTCTAAGATCTCCTTCCTCAATTTGTTTTAATACCTGTCCCTAATTAAGTCCGGTGAGAGGAATTCACTCCTTCAAATGAGTTAGAAGACGGATGTTCTTAAGGCACCTGCATCTGAAGAAACTTATTTTTTTAAGTCCTTGGATTACATGAAGAGGGGACATTTCTGAGCTGATTGCTCCCTTTTGATTAGCACAAACGAGCTGCTCTACTGGTGCCACGGTTAAAAAATCATCGTGCTTGCTATTTTCCAGCTAATTTAGAGAGAGTTGAGCTGTTAGGGTGCTAAATAGTCCCATTAAAAACTAGAAACCAGCGAGTGCATTGAGATGGAGTCCTTTCAAAAGGTAATTCAGCATCCCATCACCTGAAGAAGCCCCCTCTCTCCACAGAGAGCTCTGGAAACATGCTGACAGTGCCTTGTTGACCAACAGAATTCTGGCACGAGCCCTGACTATCAGCCATGGCAACGGTACTGACGGCACGGCGATGGCAGCTGCTACGGCGCGGAAAAGCACTCGTAAAAATATCACGGCTGAAACCCATTAAAAGAAAATAAAAATAGCAAACAGGCAAGAAAATGAGGCTGCATGTGAAAGAGATGCCAGGAAGGATGCGAGGTACATTTATAACTATAGCCTGCCCCACATTTTCCTGGACTTTTAACCCGATGCCTCTTCACTGCAAGCAATCCAAAAGGGGTTTTTTGTTTTCTTTTAATCAGAACATGAAATTTTTCTGTTCTCTTTTTTTTAAACTCTTCCTAATGGGATCAAGCTGGAGGGTTGAATTGTATTGGATTATGGCAAATCACTGCTGCCTACTGATCACCTGGGCTTGTGTTCCCAGCACAGGTCTTCCTCTGTCCCATCCCTTTAGCCCCAGTCAGTTCCTGACAGGAGTGAAGGGAGATGCTGTCTTCCTCCTCCCAGTGCAGCATAAATCTGAGCAGCAAACAGCTTAGTGCCTTTTAGAGGGGAATCTTTAACAATAATTTTGTACTCCTTACCAAAGATTGCAGGAAAGGTGATTAATCAATGAGGGGTGAAGCATCAGCGTGGAGCATAAGCTCCACCAAAACTACCCCACGCCCCGCTGAGCCTCAGGAGAGCTAAATTCATTCCCAGCATCAGTGGTGTGAATCACACCACTATGCAAGAAGGATTTTGGGCTGCATTAAGGCCACTGTGCCAGGAACTGGAGAGATTGTGGCCAAGAATTTGCATAGGGAAGAATGAAAAACTGCCCTATTTGATCTCCTCCTTCCCACCTGCTGGGCTTGATCTCTTAACACCTGAAAAGTAAGGCAGCAAGATTTTCTCCAAGAGCTTCAGCCCACAAGTCGGGTTCCTTGTGTTGCTAACAGCTGAGCATGTTAAAAAAAACAACCCAACAAACCCAAGGCTTTGCCAGCCGGGCTGAATTACCCGTGTTCCAGCAGCTCTGCACGGCAGTAGGCTGCTTCCTGCTGGAGCTGGGCGTTTGCCACGCATTCCTAGAACAAGCTCTGCACCGCTCTCCTTGCTGCATGAATTCTGAACAACAGAGATGAAATGAAATGAAGGTCTGAAAGGGAGGCATGAGACCGGGAGAAATATTTAGTGTTCCTCTCCCAGAGGTATCACCTGTGTTGGCACTGGTTTCAAGAGAGTAGAATGGGATTAAGGGGCTAAATCAGTTATTTCATTAGTTACAGAAGCCCATTTTCTTTGCTAAATAATTGAGTGTGTGTGCTTAAGGCAAAGAGATTTGGCCGCCTGGTGAAAGGAGGTCCAGGAAACTCCAGGCTGAGGTTTCACACAGGATCAGGTGGAGTTTGTGGCATCAGGCTGTCTGCAAAAATGTCTTCTTTTCCTTTATTATGAAGAGGATGCTGCATATTACTGTGAATATCAGTTCCTGGGACATTCCTGAGGAGACAAAAAGGTCTGACATTTCTTTAAAGGAAACTTGTTTTCTTCTAAATAAGAAAACAGGAGCTGAACTTGTGTCTTAGTAGGGGGTTGCTCTTTGTTTCCTTTTTACTTTGTTGGCCAAATCTCTGTTGACAATGAAAACTTGAAGACCTGGTTAAGTTCAGGTCATAGAATCATAGAATAGGGCTTGGAAAGGACCTCTATAGTTCTTCTAGTTGAACCTCTTGCCAAAGCAGGATCCCCTAGGACAAGTCACACAGGGCTGCATCCAGGGGAGTTTTGAAAGTCTTCAGAGCAGAAGATGCCACAACCTTTCTGGGCAGCCTGTGCCATGGCTCTGTCACCCTGACAGTAAATACGCTTCTCCTCATGTTGAGGGGGAACTTCCCATGTTCTAGCCTATCCCCATTATTCCTTGTCCTATTACTGAGCACCCTCGAAAACAGACTGGCCCCTTCAACTTGATATCCACCCCTCAGATACTTACAAACTTTAGTAAGTATTCTCCAGGCTAAACAGCCTCAGTTCTCACAGCCTTTCCTCATAGGATAGATGATCAAGTCCCTTCATCATCCTTGTAGCTCTCTGCTGGCCTCTCTCCAGTAGATCCTTGTCTCTCTTGAATTAGGTTGCTCAATAGTCTNGGTACATTTATAACTATAGCCTGCCCCACATTTTCCTGGACTTTTAACCCGATGCCTCTTCACTGCAAGCAATCCAAAAGGGGTTTTTTGTTTTCTTTTAATCAGAACATGAAATTTTTCTGTTCTCTTTTTTTTAAACTCTTCCTAATGGGATCAAGCTGGAGGGTTGAATTGTATTGGATTATGGCAAATCACTGCTGCCTACTGATCACCTGGGCTTGTGTTCCCAGCACAGGTCTTCCTCTGTCCCATCCCTTTAGCCCCAGTCAGTTCCTGACAGGAGTGAAGGGAGATGCTGTCTTCCTCCTCCCAGTGCAGCATAAATCTGAGCAGCAAACAGCTTAGTGCCTTTTAGAGGGGAATCTTTAACAATAATTTTGTACTCCTTACCAAAGATTGCAGGAAAGGTGATTAATCAATGAGGGGTGAAGCATCAGCGTGGAGCATAAGCTCCACCAAAACTACCCCACGCCCCGCTGAGCCTCAGGAGAGCTAAATTCATTCCCAGCATCAGTGGTGTGAATCACACCACTATGCAAGAAGGATTTTGGGCTGCATTAAGGCCACTGTGCCAGGAACTGGAGAGATTGTGGCCAAGAATTTGCATAGGGAAGAATGAAAAACTGCCCTATTTGATCTCCTCCTTCCCACCTGCTGGGCTTGATCTCTTAACACCTGAAAAGTAAGGCAGCAAGATTTTCTCCAAGAGCTTCAGCCCACAAGTCGGGTTCCTTGTGTTGCTAACAGCTGAGCATGTTAAAAAAAACAACCCAACAAACCCAAGGCTTTGCCAGCCGGGCTGAATTACCCGTGTTCCAGCAGCTCTGCACGGCAGTAGGCTGCTTCCTGCTGGAGCTGGGCGTTTGCCACGCATTCCTAGAACAAGCTCTGCACCGCTCTCCTTGCTGCATGAATTCTGAACAACAGAGATGAAATGAAATGAAGGTCTGAAAGGGAGGCATGAGACCGGGAGAAATATTTAGTGTTCCTCTCCCAGAGGTATCACCTGTGTTGGCACTGGTTTCAAGAGAGTAGAATGGGATTAAGGGGCTAAATCAGTTATTTCATTAGTTACAGAAGCCCATTTTCTTTGCTAAATAATTGAGTGTGTGTGCTTAAGGCAAAGAGATTTGGCCGCCTGGTGAAAGGAGGTCCAGGAAACTCCAGGCTGAGGTTTCACACAGGATCAGGTGGAGTTTGTGGCATCAGGCTGTCTGCAAAAATGTCTTCTTTTCCTTTATTATGAAGAGGATGCTGCATATTACTGTGAATATCAGTTCCTGGGACATTCCTGAGGAGACAAAAAGGTCTGACATTTCTTTAAAGGAAACTTGTTTTCTTCTAAATAAGAAAACAGGAGCTGAACTTGTGTCTTAGTAGGGGGTTGCTCTTTGTTTCCTTTTTACTTTGTTGGCCAAATCTCTGTTGACAATGAAAACTTGAAGACCTGGTTAAGTTCAGGTCATAGAATCATAGAATAGGGCTTGGAAAGGACCTCTATAGTTCTTCTAGTTGAACCTCTTGCCAAAGCAGGATCCCCTAGGACAAGTCACACAGGGCTGCATCCAGGGGAGTTTTGAAAGTCTTCAGAGCAGAAGATGCCACAACCTTTCTGGGCAGCCTGTGCCATGGCTCTGTCACCCTGACAGTAAATACGCTTCTCCTCATGTTGAGGGGGAACTTCCCATGTTCTAGCCTATCCCCATTATTCCTTGTCCTATTACTGAGCACCCTCGAAAACAGACTGGCCCCTTCAACTTGATATCCACCCCTCAGATACTTACAAACTTTAGTAAGTATTCTCCAGGCTAAACAGCCTCAGTTCTCACAGCCTTTCCTCATAGGATAGATGATCAAGTCCCTTCATCATCCTTGTAGCTCTCTGCTGGCCTCTCTCCAGTAGATCCTTGTCTCTCTTGAATTAGGTTGCTCAATAGTCTTGAATTCATGAGCCCAGTAGGAAACTACGAAGAGGTTAGCTGTGTGACATCAGGAAAAAGAGAAAGCTGAGAAATTTGCAGTGAACCCATTCTTATGAATTTTTCAACTCTTCTGCAGATTTAATATATTAAAATACTTCTGCAACTACTTTGAAGCTTACTCATCTCTGATAATGCTTGGTACCTTATCATTCCTAACTGAGCTATAGCAAAAACCACATTATAATGGATTTTGTGGTATATCCTCCAATTTATCAGCCAAAAAAGATTTCAAAGCAGGAGAGGCTTTGGGTAGAAGTGAATATGACACATTATTTATCAGGGTTTGCTGAGTATGCATTCCTAATCAAGGGTTTGGCAACCTGAGTTAGTTAAAGACTGCATCTGTGCAGAGTACGGGATGTGACCAAAGCAGTTCCAGCCTCCAGGAGAGGACACTGGACACCTTGGACACCTCAGATATCTTATGCATGTGTGATTCCATTGCCCAGGGATGGGCACCAGCTACCACCACCACGATTTCCTCATCTCACTACTGCTGTGAAAATCCACAGCAGTAGATTCTGAAATATCCCTTGACTCAGTCGATGGTAGAAACCCTCCAATTTCCCAGGTGACTAATTCCATTCTGCTTCCTTCAACTTTCCCCAGGGCCAGGGCAGAGCCGTCTATCCTTGCAGACATTATTCATCATGTCCCTGCCTCGGCAATGCTGGGCTGGTTTCCTGGCCATCTGCCACGCTCTATCCCAGAGGTGGCTGCCTCCGCTGTAGGTGAATGATGATGGCGTATAAAGGGTGTTACGGGCGCTGGGAGGTTTAACAGCACTAAATACATGTAATGAATATACATGATTTGATTTCCTTCCTCCCAGATGCATTTCTACACTTTCATTTGATCTCACTGATGTACTGCAGCCCCACTGCATGCAACCCATTGAACTCCATGTGTCTCGGAGTGGTGCCAGGAAACTTAGCAGGTGGGTGCTTCAGAAGAAAGAGAGCCCAACACCAGGTAAGTGTGAATGGGGAGCTTGTAAAGTCATACATCCCACTGCACACTTGTCCTTAAAGCTAATGGAGCTGCAGCATCCCATCTCATCCTGTCCCGTCCCATCCTAAGTGCAGCCTTGGCCCTCAGAAACACAAGAACCAGCAGGGGAAGTGTTTCCAGACATGTTTATGGACTCTTGGGAAGCTCAAGGATGCTCAGGGGGATGGGCATTGCTGCCACCTCAGCAGACGAAACCCACCTCTTAGCCCATGATGGATTTACTCCTGTGACCCAGCAAGCAAAGGTCAGAACACCCCGACAGAAAACAAATGAGAAATGGCACCTTTCAGAAATGCCTGCAGTGATTTCTTTCCTCTTCTTCCACAATATCCCTCCCACCATGCAGGGCTGTGATGAAGGGTCTGGGCAGAGAAAACCCCTTCCCAACCGCGATGTCTCCTTGATGCTTGCTCTTGGCCATCTTTTCCCAGCTACAGGCTGAAGTGCTCCTCAAGCTTTACACACTCTTGGGGCAATGAGTTATAAAACCACCTGCTGGCATCCCCTACTGCTTCTGCCTTGCTTCCTGCAGCGGTCATGCCCACAAGTTCTATCTGAAATCAACCAGATACATCAAGAATGACTCGTGCAGAAACAGATTCATGATCAGCTTCACAGTCTCTTGTTTATATCCCTCTTTCAAAGCTCATGTCCTCTTTGGTGACGCTCCTGAGGCCACTCATGTCAGCAAGGGTTCCCATCCCAAATCCTGAGAGCTCCTAAACATAAGGCAGCATGTGCAGGGGTGAAAACTGCCTGAGCCCCACAAGGACTGACCCCCTCCCCCTTCCTCCTAACCCTCCCCCCCATTTTGTTTCAAATATCTCTCCTGTTAGGAAGGGATGGCCACGTTTAGGTAATTCTTCGCATCATTCTATGACCAGGACAGTGCAGCGTCAGTCAGGAAAGAGGGATAGAAATGAATGTGTTAGGTTAGTTTTCTTCACCACTTAATTGTTCCAGAGAGGCTGAGTCCTGGGGAAGGTGATGAATCATTGTTTTTCAAATATTTCTTCCAAGAACGTGGTTTGAAAAGTACATTTATAATTTATTGCAACCTCTCGCTTTCTTGAGGAATGGCAGCCAAAGGAAGAAAGTTCCTCCCTCCTTCCCTGTTCGCCTTCCCTCAGTTCATTATCACTATAATCTTATCTCCTGTACCCTCTCCTCACCCTTTGAATATTACATCTCCTCCCGCTTGTGTGCGGAGGTGTAG